>VXBJ01007490.1:1250661-1546048 GCA_013400055.1 Nycticryphes semicollaris | reverse complement strand
TTTTTTTCATGTGGTTGGACTCGATGATCTCAAAGGTCCCTTCCAACCACTAAGATTCTGTGATTCTGTGATTCTGTGATTCTGTGATTTCTAAAATTAAAGTTGGGCCCATCTTAAAAGTCATAGTTAAGAGAATTTGGATAAATGGAATGCCGTTTAAAACACCCTGATCCTATCCCTTTCCTGTACTCAAGCAGAGTATATTTTCTTCATATTCTAAATGTTTACTCTAATGAAACATTTACTTTTATGCTTTTTTTTTAATTACTCTTTTCTATACTTAAATATTTACTTTTTTTCCTTATTTTTCTGTACATACAGCACAAGAGAAGTCTACCAATGACTATGGTTATTCAGGGCATGCTGACGTGATTTGTCATGAATCAAATACATTTGCAGCTAAAGGGGACTAATGGACCCAGAAATTTTCTAATTGCTCCTAGAATCATAGAATGGTTTTAGTTGGAAAGGACCTTTAAGATCATCTAGTTCTAACCCTACTACCATGGGCAGGGACACCTTCTACTAGATCAGGTTGCTGAAAGCCCCGTCTAACCTGGCCTTGAATGCCTCTTTCAGTTTGAAGCTGATATCCCTCATCCCATCACTACACTTCCCAATAGAGTCCCTCCCCTTCTTTCCTGCAGGTCTGGAAGTACTGGAAGGCTGCTAGAAGGTTGCCCCAGAGTCTTCTATTCTTCAAGCTGAACAACCTCAACTTTCTCAATCTTTTTTCATAGGAGAAGTACTCCAGCCCTCTGGTCATCTTCATGGCTTTCCTCTGGACTTGCTCCAATAAGTCCATGTCCTTTGTATGTTGGGAGCCCTGGAGCTGGACGCAGTGCTCTAGGTGGGGTCTCCCCAGAGTAGAATAGAGGCACAGAATCACCCCCCTTGATCTGCTGACCACACTGTCTTTGTTGTAGCCTAGGATGCAGTTGGTTTTTTGGGCTGCAGGTGCATATTGCTTGCTCATTTTGAGCTTCTCATCAACCAACCTCCCCAAGTCCTTCTCAGGACTGCTCTCAATTAATTCTTTGCTCAGCCTGTACTTGTGCTCTGGATTGCCCTGACCCACATGCAGGACCTTGTTCTTTGCTTGGTTGAACTTCATGAGATTTGCACGGGTCCACCCCTTAAGCCCATCCAAGTCTCTGATTTGATCGAAACAGTGTTGCTCCCAGTACCAGCCTCTGAGGAACGCTACCTGTCACTAATCTCCACTTATATATCAAGCTTTTGAACACAACTCTCTCCATTTAAGAGACAAGGATGTTGTGCAGCACAGTGTGAAATACTTTGCACAAGTCCTGGTAGATGATGTCAGTTGCTCTTCCCTTGTCTGCCAACTCTATAACTTTGCCATAGAAGGCCACCAAATCCATCAGACACGATTTGCTTCTAATGAAGCCATGATGACTGTCATCAATCACCTCCTAATTTTCCATGTGATTTAGTATAGTTTCCAGCAAGATCTGCTCCATGATCTTGATGGCCACAGAGGTGAGACTGACTGGCTTCTAGCTTCCTAGGTCATCCTTTTTTCCCTTTTTAAAAATGGGGGGACATTTTTAAAAATAGACCAATAGACTAGTAATAGACCAATGGAATTACTGATGACACTAGAATAACTGAGAAGATTATACAAGAGATTCCAAGTAGATTAAAATTATAAGATTTGTTGCATATTCTCAAAGTTATTGTAAAAGTCCCATTTATGACTTAATGTGAGTGTGTAACTAAGTAATTCCGCAAAGAATTTGCCTGTTTTCTCATATCTCTTTGATTTACCTGGTATGTCATATCTGGATAATTTTACTGGCAAAAAAATGTCTTAGCTGTCTTTTTGTTAATTCTTTTCAATTCTTAGCAGGCATCTAGGCTGAACAAGCAACACAGAAAAAGAAGCATAATCCATGTATGAAGAAAGTATTCTTCATCTGGCTCACATCTGAATTGTAGCCACTTAGGTGTCAATGCTTTCTTCTTGTTCTTAGCGTCCCAAGAAAATTGACTGACTTAGTGGGTTATTTATACAAAATAAAACTCTTTACTCTATAATCTGATTCACAGACACCAAATGCAGTTTTATGACAGGTTATTTTTCCCTGTATGTTCAAGTCACTATTTGCATGTACTTATACAGGCATCTTAGAACGCTCTAAAATCTAAATCAAAGGAAAGGACGTGCTTCTAGGTTGATATGATGGAGCCTAAAACTTTCTTACAGTCTTAAAAGTTTCACTAGCAAAACACCTAAGAGCCATGTTTTTTCTATGTTGTTCATACCATGTAAGAAACCACCTGACCTTGGTCTCACCTGACCTGAACATTTACAAGCCTGAAGAAGTTACATGCAGTGGTTCAGAACAGATAGAAAGACAAACACTCATCCATTACATGGAAGTACTGCAGGGAAATTGCAAGAAAATACTGTAGTAGTTTCACTATTTCCAAATGCTTATTCTGTTCTATTTTCATCTTAGTAAAATATTTCATTTCCTCTCCAGAGTCATCTGTAAAAATAATTTTTGATCTCCTTGGTCCCCTTTTTGGGTAATCTGTATATTCCAATGTCTGTGTCCTATTTAGTTACTTGTATAGTGCATTGTTTTGCAGTTACATTAACACTCACAGTCTAAAAATACAATGTCTGTTCACCAGCTTTCTTGAGTCTCTTCCCAAAGCTACTTCTCCTACAACAGTAGGCAAACTTACCACAAGAAAAGAAGAAGGAAAGGTTTCTTTGTGCAACTTTTTGTTTCAGCATGGATAAACCAAAAATTTGATCTACTGTGAGGGAGGATCCTTCTTTGAAATAGTCAATTAAGCCTTAAAAAACACTAGGTAACTTAATGTGACTGTGAAAATGAACTAACTAGAATTAAACATAAAAAATGTGAATGTTTTCATAGCTTTGACCTTTTGGAAAGTATTGGAAAAATCTTTAGGAGATATTGAGTGGGATAGTTTTTAAAGAGATATCTCTCTTGGTTTTTGATCTGTAGGTGTTTCAGGTGTTAAATTGATCTTTTGTATGTATTTCTTTCCAACAATCTAGGGTCAACGACTCTTCATTTTGAATGAAACATAGTACTTCACTGAAACTAAGGCTTTGAACTCACTTCCACTGAAAAATAAACAAAACTACTGACTAATTAAAAAATTAAAATTATTTTCTACAAATATTAGTTGGAATTAAATATTTTCAATTGCGTAGTGCATTTAATTCTGGCAAACTTTGCAATTATCTTGTCTTACTGTCATGAATGAGTGTGGAAAAGTAATTCTATCTTGATGGCTTATTTAATTACCAAAGTACCTTTTACATTTATACACGAAAAGTATTCACATCAAAAAAAACCTGGTGAATATCTCCAATGAACATGAAGAAAATTTGTGTACAAATCTACTGACATGCTTTCTACTAATCATTGAGAAATGCACTCAAGTTCAATCCATAACATTCCAAAAACTTGAACAAAATAACATGGAATTAATCAGAGGAAATCACAACCTGCCAACAGGTACCGAGTGAAGAAAAGCAGACTCTAATGTATGCAGAATAAGTTATTCATTACACAGAGCTCAGCATCAAGGCATATTTTACCTCCCTCTATTATAAAGGAATGTCACTACATACATAAAAGCCTAATTCAACATTGTTTAGTACTCTCTGAAAGGAAGTGCACAATCATCAGTTATTGACTTCATGCCCTTAACATTTCCTTGTCCAACAATTTACATAACTATATCTGCACTCGAAGCACAGATAGCTGTTGGGTTCCGCTGAACTTAGTAAGACACTCCTAAGGTGAAGCTAAGCAGATGCTCAGGTTTTGATAGCCTCAAACCCATTTGCAGTACTGAAAAAAACCGAAATGAATGAAATAGCTCTTATCAAGCAGCAAATCTCTGTGAGATACTGTGAGAATAATTCCCTTATGAGAAGAATTTATACTGGCAATACTTTAGAAGTAGCTTTTTAGAAGATATGATGTGGAAATGTCTGAATCGCATGATTTTAGGCAAGAGGTTTTAACTAAAATGCACGATGCAGAAGAATTTTATAAGTACAAAATTACTTTGTTATATAGCAAGCTGTTTTATTTCTACATTAAGTTTTGAGGAGAAGCTCTTTAATGCACCAGAAAAATTAAGACCAAGAGTATCTCAGCCAGTCCAGCACTTCAAAATTTCAACTTCATATTGTTTCAGTACTCCCAGACGTGTCTTCATAGAAGTGGAGAAATGGTTATGGAGTAGCTTGAATTCTCCTCAGGGCAGAAATAAGGTAGAGTTTCTGCCTTGTTGGAAAGCAAGGGAAGTGAGATTGAGAGCAGGCTTTCTATGAACTGGTTCCATGAATCCACATTTGCTGGAGACTGTGGGATGAGTGTTTAGCAGTCTGTGAGGAAAGATCTGCAATGAAAAATAGCTCCTTATTTTGCAATAGAGACCATTCCATACGTATGGAGTATCAGAATGGGAAAGGGGACTTAAAGACATCTGAGGCTTCCTGTCTCTTGAAGTGTGTTTTTTGTTCTTTGCTTCTGAGAAGTGTAGAAGAGATTTGCCACATAAGAAAATATTACTTTTACATTACTTCCTGTAAAATGTAATAGCATTTATTAAGTGACCTTTGTAGAGCTAAACCAGTATAAAGTTACAGGTTACCTCTTGGGCCATAAATTATAATTAGCTATTATCTTAATACTTTGCAAGTGTTATCAAACAGCCTGTATTTAATCAGTTCTGAATATACTGTCAAATATGGAGACAATGGGAACAAATTTGAGATAAAAAATGTTATGGCCAGCTACCTGATTCTTTGGGATATTTTAGTACCTTTAGATGGTAGCACTGGCTTAAAAGGTAGGTGAAGCTGTCAAGTACTATTCAAGAACTAGTCTCCCAGATTAGTCACTTCAGAAAACTTTAACCAAAACATTTTACTTGGCTCCAGAACACAGAAACTCTGCATTACTGCGCTCAACTCCTGAGACGATATTAAGGTCAAAATGCACCGAAAATTGTGATCAAGGATTGAGGTCATCAATGCTGCGTGCGTGAAAAGAACCATTCCTAAGAGAGTTCAGTTCTCTCTCTGACTTGGACTTTGGCTTTTACTACTGAACCTTGAAATGAAATTCCCAGTTGGTAATGACTATGAATATACTTAGAGCCATACTTTGAGCAGCTACAAAAAATATAAAAACATTTTAAAAAAAAAGAATATTTGGCATATATAAACCAATGTGGACTTCATTTGAACCTGCGTGTCATGATGATCATCACAGGAAGCTGCTATGAATACCTTCCCATAAAACATCGTTGCTTTTGACAAATATTATTAGTGTAGCCCTTATTTGGCTTTTTTTTTTTTTCCCTTAGATACTTGAGAATAAGTTTGAGAACAAATAATCAGTTTGAATTTATATAGAAGAGGCAAAATATTTCTAAATTCTGCACCAACAATTGAACACACAAATGTGGTATATTAGGAGAATCGTGGAATCACAGAATCATCATGGTTGGAAAGGACCTCTGCGATCATCGATACAACTACACACACAGAAAAAACTCCTACAATCTTGGCCCCTAGAGCATGCCCTGAAGTGGCACACCTACACATTTCTTATTAATGTTCTTTTGTGAACTTCTCAGCAGGAATTATTCATTTGTTTTAGGATAGCATTAGATATGACAAATTACAAATTTTATTCTTTCACTTCCGGCATATCTGCTCACCTTTAGTGTTTCATCTGTTCCATCCAGAGAGCTGAGACATTTTGAGTGAGTTTGATCATGATAGAAGTAAAATGTTTTAAAATTAACTATTTTAAACAATCTATAGTTTACATCTATTTATTAACTTTGCTACAAATTGATACACATTTATTTGCCAAAATTCTTGAGTTCCTGGACAATTTGAGCTATGACCTACCAGATCTACGCTCTTGAATTACCTTGAATAGTAAAAAAACCAGTTTTTGATTTCTGAGCTTGGGGTACTTTACCTAAGCAAATTCAGAAATCTGTCTCTTATATACTAGAAAAGAATATTTATAAAGTACAAGGCATGTAAGATTCTCAGTAACTGATATTAGATTATTACAGATAATGTTCCATATATATATATATGAGATCTATAAGACAGTCTAATTTATAAGAGCTGTAAGACAGATAGATAGTCTAATTTATATACATATATATGTAAAACAAAGTGGAAAATAATGTGCTTCTATTTGTTATGTGCACATTATATACAAAGACATCAGAAGAAGCAAACTAATATACGTGTTTTTAACAAAGTAGTTATGGATGCAGAAATTCTGGGGACAGATAAATATTAATCTTTTATAAGTCATAACATTTGATTAAGCACCATCATTTACAATCGTATGTTGCATTTAGGAGTTGCTGCTCTGGCTGATGTACAAGTACAGCTTTTGTAAAATTAAGTTTGATGTATGTATACTGCAAAAATTAGAAAAGCATCTAGGTTAAACTAGTCCTGGCACTCTGCAGTGATAATGTGTATTTGTCTTCTGATAGTTGACTTGCACATTATTTCTTGTAAATAGGAAAAATTCTTATTTCAAAAGAAGTACCTTTATATAAAAAATTAGAAGATGCATTCAATTCCTCTGTGTTACTAGTACTTGTAACATATGTTTTTTTTAATCCCACCTTTGCAGAAGGAAAAAGTGAGTTCAAAAAACTACTTCCTTGGTATTTTAGTAACATGATGAATGACTATGCCTTTTGAACTCTGCATTATCTTACTTTTAAAGAAACCTTCAGCTAAAATAAATATAAAAATCAAAGATTATGCCACCTGATGGCCTTTGAACTTTTTTTTTTGTCTTCTGATTTAGAAAGAAATAAATTTATCAATATAGATTAAAGAAAACATCAGAGGAGATTTGATGAGTCAGTGATAAATCTAATTAATTTTTGCTACAGAGCAATAGGAGTAATTTCTATTCTGGTAAATTTGATAGTTGTGAAGCCCCAACTGACAACAGAGTGTTCTTTAATGCACACATGAGTAAATCAGGTAAGATTCAGTCGCCAAAGGGCTTCAAGCAAATCCCAGTAAGAACTGTGATTTGAGTAATACCTTTAAATAAGATGATATACAGGGGTCCAACAAGTGACTTTATCTCAGACTTCAATTATTAATTTCTTCACTGTATTCACACAAATGAAACCCTCAGAATAATAAGTTAATAGTGCATCTTCTAGCCCTTTCCAATGTGCCATTTACTACTGGATAGGTCCTTTTGAGTGCATGCAGATTTAAATTAAGTGTTTTGGAGTCTTAAACTTTCTTATGCTCCTTCTGCTCAGAAATCACATATACCACCCTTCCACCCTCCCCACATGTCCTACATAGCAAACATGACGCAGCATAGGTCCAAAAGAGTGGACATCAGTGTCCCCAGAAAAGTAGAGAGTCAAGTCTCCAGTACTTTCTTGTGTTACCTGCAGAAGCCACATGGATGAATCAGTGTTTCAAGCTTCAGTTCTGAGACTCTAAAGACTAGAAACTTAATATATGCACTTAGTTAAAAGTCAACTTTCTGAAACAATTTATGGCTACTGGAGCTCAAGGGATCCTGGGATTGTCACTGAAAGAGCACTGAGATTAAAGTGAAAACTACTTTCACTTATGATAGACTTTAAGATCAGACCATGCGGCTTTTGTCTTAATGTTAACTCAACATAAACCTGACTGTAGCTGTTCTCGAGTACATAAAGAAGACATCTCCAGAAAGATATCTGTATCTACCCTAAGTAGCCTAGTTTATCCTGATTGATTATAAAGGAAATAGGAGTTCGAATTTTAATTTCTTTCCCAGGTTTCTGTCACTATTCTATTTCTAAGAGTAACAGCCAAGTTTTATAGTCAGAGCTCACCACATTCAGCAAAGCAATTGTTCCGGAGTCGGGGCACGAGGGGATGGTGGTGGTGGAGAAGCACTGACTGTTATTCTTACCACAAACCATTTCTTCCACAGTGGCATTTTCAACTTCCCTGTGAGACCTCTGCAGTGACCCAGGCATTACATACTCAGGGATTAGATTCATGCCACGTGACCTAGATAATTGATGCAGTTACTTAGAATATCTGAAGCAAACTGTTTCCAAGCAATCCACAAATAGGATCACGCTGCCTTGAAGCAGCTGAATATGTGAATTTAAGGAAAATACAAAAAAAAAAAAAGGTGGTGAAACTGTCTATCTGTATAAGTGGAAATGTTGTGAAAGAGAAGAATAAAAACAAGAGAATAAAATTATAACTACAAATATCTTGCTCCATTCTAATACCAATGAATACTTAATGACATCCTGGTTATAGATACTTCATTTAAGAAAAACCTGTAACGACTTTGTAGCCATTAGAACACAAATATCTTCTATCATCTGTCTAGCTCTGCTTTCATCTTCTTGTTTCCAAGCTCTAAAAAGGTACAAAGTACGTTGAGAAAAATGCTACTGTAAGCTGCATATCATTAAATCATTTTAATGTGAATTATGCTGCAGTAAGGGGAAACTCTTCCCTAGCTTGCCACTGTGAGGTTACCACGCCTGAGTACTGAGGATGACAGGAATGCATTAGGAGTGTAGAGCATGACATAACACTTTAATTTGACACCTTCATCAAGCTGATGGCACCTGAGAAAAAAAGACAACTGCACTTTGTATGTGCAATCTGGTCTTGTGTGTTAGTTCAGTATGATGGAAAACATACATACAAACATAGTCATAGTCCTCAAGTATATCTCATGAGTATTATCATCTAAGTGTGTCCTGGTTAAGGTTTCTATATGTACGCCCCGGGAGTAGAAGGAAAAAAGGAGTTTTTCCTTTTAACTAAGCAATCCTGGAAATTACTGAAAGATGCTATCCCCCGGGTAACCTCCAGGGAACAGATTTTTAGGACATATGAAACTTGCATAACACGCAAATGCTGAAGACCTATTCTTAAAAGAAAAAAAATATACAAAAAACCCAACAACAACCAAACTGCAAAAACATATTGACGCATTTTTGTCTGAAAAAAATGTAGCCTGAATTTAATGTATCTTCCCTCTGCATAATGAAAAAATGCCATCATATGTCTCTTGGGAATTTGCAAGATGGGATGTTTGTTTTAAAAGAAAAATACAGTTTGTTTGATATCTAGGAAACATATTCTATTTAATCAACAATGAAAAATTACTGAGCAGACAAAATTAACAACAGGTTTCTTTCATTTTAGCCATTTAAAAGGAAATCTCAAATATAGGGAGGTTTCAGAACAAAATGCCTCATTGAGAGTGTAATATTTCATTTAGATTATTCCTCCAATTTCTAAAAAGTATCACCTATCCCTTCTGTTAAATTAAATTTTCAGTGCTGATGGTATGGGAGGAAGCTTATAAAAGGTGGAAGAAAGCATATTTAGCTATACCAGAGATCAGCACAAAGTCACAATGTACTTTTTTAAAAGTAAATTTGAAGACACTGTGTATTTGTGTCTGACTGTTTCAAGATTAAATCAAAGAACCAGGGGCCCTGAAGGGAATTTGGAGCATGTTACAGACTTCCATTTCCTTTAGGAGCTTCCTCCAAGAGCTACATACAAGTGTGCAATAACCCAGTTCTCATGAAATCTGATTACTTTGTTTTCTGCAAAAGAAAGCACTTCGAATAGGAGCATCATTGGAATAAATTTCAAAGATCAAAAATAGACAAGGCAAGAACTTGGATGAAGTCTGCTGCTGCATATGTGTTACTGACATGAGGAACTTAGTTAAAGAAAATCAAGCTACAGTAGACCATGTTATTTCTATTAGTAATTAAGAAAATTTGCATAAAAATGTCTGTAAAGCATGGAACAAATCTGTATGCATTTGTCCACTGCAGTTCTGTATGCATACTGGATCATTGTGTTACATTTCAGTGGCATGGCAGCAGTGCTCATGTACAAACATTTCTCATTATAAATTGATCGCTTCTGGGATTTATAATGACTATGTATTAAACATTTTGGTGTGGCCTGGAACACATATGTTTTCCTTATGTCAGCTATTTTTTCACCAACATTGAAATTGTGTAATTTATTATTATTATTATCAGTTGCATTATCAAGATGCCCACAAACTCTAGTAATGGGGTTGTGCCTCATTGTGCTAGGTATAGTTAAAAGTAACATTGAAAAGAAGATCCAAAGTTTCTTAAAATTTAGAAAAAAGACAATAGGGAGCAGCTGAACACATACAACAGATTGTACAATCAAGGGAGACTGGTCAGCATATCTGACAGTGGCTTAAGTTTAGAAAAAGCTTGTATGTTGTTATATTTAGTTGTTGACATCAGAAGCAAGTGAAAGTTTTTTGTTAATTTTAAAGAGCATTATTTTTTGAACTGTACCGGTCTTCAAAGCTGGCAATATAATTCTTTCAGAACATAGACCTGTGTGGAATATACAGTTTCTGGCTTATCACTTACTCTTTCCAAATAAAACAGTGCTTAAAAAATCTCACAACAACCAGGAAACAAAGTAGGCAGTTATGTGGTCTGATCTATATGTTTATTGTATATTTCATGGCAACAAAATTTGGAATTTAGCATTTGAATCTCATTAGTATTTTTTAAAGTTGTAGGCTTTCTCCTATAGAAAACTTGTGGTACTTAAAAATTAGTATCTGGTGCTAATTGAAAGCTAACTTCAAAATAATAATAAGGGGGCAGAGAAGGAATATTTTCAAAAAAGCTTTTTTGGAGGTATTCCTGATTAGAGTCAGCAGCTGAATGAAAAAAAGATCGCTCTCTCCAGTTCTCTGTCTACTACTGTGGAATACCCAGCTTTGTAACTAGGTGGTCTTGACTCAATCTTCTTCTTCTAGCCCTCTGTTTCTCAGAAAATCTTAAGACTTACAAACTATATGGTTAAGCAAAGAAATCTTGATACAACATCTAATCTATCTCCACATAACCACAGTAAAATAAAGATTCTCAGGAATAATATACACAATTGTTTGTGCATGCTTGTGCATGCATGTGAATGTGTGTGTCCATTTGTTATTATCCTGTTCCTGACTTCTAGGCCTGTAAATCCCTGTCTCCCCTGGTGTGAGCATAAAAAAAGTCTGTAGTCTGCATAGTAATATACCTTTTAGAACACAAACCAGATGTTTTTTTATTTTAGAGCATGGGAAATAGACATTCTATATACCCTGTATTTTATATTTTATATATGTATATATATATGTAATTTAAGATACTTAATGCGTCACCCTGTAGGAGGACTACCAAGCAGAACTACTGTTAAACCATTATCACTGCCCTTTGAAGAATATCTCTGAAGAAGCTGGAGTACCTTAATGAGGTATTTCACAGAATCACAGAATGGTATGGGGTTGGAAGGGACCTCTGGAGATCATCTAGTCCAACCCCCCTCCCCCCAAAGCNGAAAGTTTTTTGTTAATTTTAAAGAGCATTATTTTTTGAACTGTACCGGTCTTCAAAGCTGGCAATATAATTCTTTCAGAACATAGACCTGTGTGGAATATACAGTTTCTGGCTTATCACTTACTCTTTCCAAATAAAACAGTGCTTAAAAAATCTCACAACAACCAGGAAACAAAGTAGGCAGTTATGTGGTCTGATCTATATGTTTATTGTATATTTCATGGCAACAAAATTTGGAATTTAGCATTTGAATCTCATTAGTATTTTTTAAAGTTGTAGGCATTCTCCTATAGAAAACTTGTGGTACTTAAAAATTAGTATCTGGTGCTAATTGAAAGCTAACTTCAAAATAATAATAAGGGGGCAGAGAAGGAATATTTTCAAAAAAGCTTTTTTGGAGGTATTCCTGATTAGAGTCAGCAGCTGAATGAAAAAAAGATCGCTCTCTCCAGTTCTCTGTCTACTACTGTGGAATACCCAGCTTTGTAACTAGGTGGTCTTGACTCAATCTTCTTCTTCTAGCCCTCTGTTTCTCAGAAAATCTTAAGACTTACAAACTATATGGTTAAGCAAAGAAATCTTGATACAACATCTAATCTATCTCCACATAACCACAGTAAAATAAAGATTCTCAGGAATAATATACACAATTGTTTGTGCATGCTTGTGCATGCATGTGAATGTGTGTGTCCATTTGTTATTATCCTGTTCCTGACTTCTAGGCCTGTAAATCCCTGTCTCCCCTGGTGTGAGCATAAAAAAAGTCTGTAGTCTGCATAGTAATATACCTTTTAGAACACAAACCAGATGTTTTTTTATTTTAGAGCATGGGAAATAGACATTCTATATACCCTGTATTTTATATTTTATATATGTATATATATATGTAATTTAAGATACTTAATGCGTCACCCTGTAGGAGGACTACCAAGCAGAACTACTGTTAAACCATTATCACTGCCCTTTGAAGAATATCTCTGAAGAAGCTGGAGTACCTTAATGAGGTATTTCACAGAATCACAGAATGGTATGGGGTTGGAAGGGACCTCTGGAGATCATCTAGTCCAACCCCCCTCCCCACAAAGCAGGTTAACCTAGAGCAGGCTGGACAGGAATGAGTTTTGAATATCTCTAGAGAAAGAGACTCCACCACCTCTCTAGGGAGCCTGTTCCAGTGCTCTGGCACCCTTAAAATAAAGAAGTTTTTTCTCATGTTCAGATAGTATTTTCTTTGTTCCAGCTTGTGTTTGTTCCCCTTCTCCTGTCACCAGACACCACTGAGAAGAGCTTGACCCCATCTTCTTGACACCTACCCTTTAGATATTTATAAGCATTCATAAGATCACCTCTCAGTCTTCTCTTCTCCAGGCTAAACTGAATTCCAGGCCTCTGAATTTTCCTTTTGAGAGAGATCAATCCTCCTGTTCCTTGATCCTCTTTGTCTGCTGGATTATCTCCAGTAGTTCTTTTCTTTCTTGATATGGGAAGCCCAGAAACGGACACAGTACTCCAGATGCGGCCTCACCAGGGCAGACTAGAGGGGGAGGATAACCTTCCTTGACCTGCTGGCCCTGCTCATTTTAATGCAACCCAGGAGACCATTGGCCTTTTTAGTCACAAGGGCACATTACCGCCTCATGGTCGACTTGTCCACCAGGACTCTGAGGTCACTCTCTGCAGAGTTGCTTTCTAGCAGGTCAGCCCCTAACCTATACTGGTGCATGGGATTGTTCCTCTCTAGGTTCAGGACCCTACACTTGCCCCTGTTCAATTTCACCAGATTCCTCTCTGCCCCGCTCTCCAGATTGTCCAGTTCTTGCTGGATGGTGGCAGAGCCTTCTTGTGTGTCAGCCACTCCTCGCAGTTTTGTGTCATCAGCAAACTCGCTGAGGGTACACTCTGTCCCCTCATCCAGGTAAATGAATACGTTGAACGAGACTGGAACCAGTCCAGTACCCCTGGGGAACACCCATAGTAATAGGCCTCCAACTAGGCTGCGCCTCTGATGACATCTCTCTGAGCTCTGCCAGTTTTCAGTCCACTTCACTGTTCACTCATCTAACTCACAATTCCTAAGCTTACCTATGTGGGTGTTATAGGAGACAGTGTCAAAAACCTTGCTGACGTTGAGATAGACAACATTCACTGCCCTCCTCTCATCTACCGAGCTAGTCATGCCATCATAGAAGAGGATTCTGATCGGCCAAGCGTGATTTCCCGTTGGTGAATCCATCTTGACCACTCTTGATAAGTTTCTTTTCCTCTATATGCTTGGAGATGACATCCAGAATGAGCTGTTACGTCGTCTTTCCAGGAATGGAAGTGAAGCTCACTGGCCTGTAGTTTCCTAGGTCCTCCTCCTTGTCCTTTTTGAAGAGTGTAGTGACACTGGCTTTCCTTCAGTCTAAGGCTTTTCAAAGATGATGGAGAGTGGCTTCACCATAACATCTACCAGCTCCCTCAGGACTCATGGGTGTATCTCATCAGGTCTCATGGATTTGCGGGTGTCGAGTTTGCCTAATCTTTAGTTAATTTACTTGTAGCTAGGATAATCTGAGATGGTCGAGCAGGGAAGTATGATTCTTCCATTGGTTACACTCACCCTATGTGATTTCCTTGAAAGTTCTCAATGTCTTAAAAGGTTTGAGCACCTTGGGCTTTAGGCTAGATTTCACATCCATAAGCACCTCTTTTAGATGCAAAATGTCACAGCTCAAGAACTTTAATGATCCTTCTACGTTTATTTTTCTTTTAACATATTGTCACTGATAAAATGACAATATTTCCATGTCTGGTCTCCAAATTCCTGGCTTACATGCTTCTGACTCATTTTCAGAAGTTGGAAAAACAGGCTAGTAATGTTTCTTTCTCCTCGTCTCTGCTAACAGTCCCTACTCATTACTGCTTATTTACCTTGCCTAAGCAGCACTTTACAAGGCTGTTGAAAATCACTTTTCCATTTGTTTCCCAAATTAGTTCAGCTGAAATTCTAAATTTGACACTAGTCTCCAGTCACAAGGTGAAGCTAAACAAGAAAAATATTGAGATAAATAAAAAAATCAACCTCAGAAATAAAATCCCTCAATGATAAAAAGCCTTTATATATCTCCTGTAGATATTTCATAGATTTGCAAAGGTAAATTCAGAAAATATTCTTGTTTAATTAAATCTCTGCAAAGTGTTCTGAGTGTCAGTCCATACCAAGAAGGGTATTTGTTTCTGTTGCATTTGAGGCAGAGTGTGACACTGCTAGCTGAGTAATAGCATTGGCAAGGCTGAAAAGTCAGGATCCCTCTGGGTTCAAAGTCCTCAAAAGACTGTTCCTTATGTGACATAAAAACAGATGTGATAATCTGCAGTCTGGAACAACCAGTTTCCCTTACTGAGAAGCAGAGAGGCAGGGCAATGAATAGTATGTGTAAGTATGCCATGTATGTTAAAACAAGACTTAGAAAAACAGTTGGCTATTAAAATGAAATTCAATACTGTTTCTTCAACATTAGTATGAACACATGTTGTACAAGGATAACAGAAATTGTTAAGTAAACTATGAAGAAGTTTCACTATTTAACATGAATAGAATCCAGCAAAATGAGTGTTTAGCTCCCAAACAAAATCTCTCACTTTCCAGAATGTGTCTCTGAGTTGTTTTGGTTAGCTGTACCCAGATGCCATGAATGCATTTGTCTACTGAAGTTTAGAGCTCCTTTTCAAATGCTGCATGTCTGGGTTGAATGCATTAAGTATCCCATTATTACCCAAGGTGGCAAATTGTGCCAGGTGATGATTCGTATCTCTCTTATTAAGAAGATTATCATCACAAAAATGCAACTGGAAGTGGAGTTGTCAAGACCCAAATGAGTGACATTGGTCCTTAAGAAAAGATCAGGTCTTTATTCCCTTTATTAAGGGAATAAATCACCTCATGGTTTGCAAATGGTCTAACAAGCTTCTATGATTACACCATTTCCTTGTCTACCCTGGCAAGTATACCCTGTGGTGGGAGATAAATAGAGGAATATAGAAGACTGAGGAAAAGGAACTGAGTTCAAAAACTTCTGTGCATCTGGGAAAATTTTGTTTAAATAAGGGACTAACACCGGAGCAGCTGAAGGAAATAATAGAAAAAATAACCTTTAATTGTGTTTTAAGATCAATTGCATGTCTATGCAGATATTTCTAGTGCTTACCTCATGGTGTCTTTGGTCCCACCCCAAACTGGATAATTTGATACGTTTCAGATGCTGTAAGGGGTTTGAGTCACTCTCAATCTTGCAACAAAGGCCTTTGAATCAAAATTACTATGAGAATAATTTACTACATCTAGGTTACTCTCAGGAGTGTTTCTAAAACAAATTTTTATTTTTGTAATCCAATTTTGTTATCCAATCAGCATAATGAGTTACTTGTGTGTATATCTATATCTGATCTACAAAGACCCTAACAAGCTATAAATTGAAGATATGGAGAATAAATATTGAAAGAATAAAATTACCAACACTTCCACTGTCTTCTTCCCTTTAATTCTGTCTAGAAATTCTGAAGCATACTATCAAAATAATAATAATAATTTAAAAAATCCCATCTACTTTATATGAAAAATACAGAATCTAGAAGACTGACCTACCAAAATGCTTCAGCGTAGACCAAACTAGAAAGTGTTTTGATTGTGAGTTGAGGTCATTCAATATAGAAATTTCTAAAAGTATTATTCCTAAGTCTTTCATAAAGTCTTCAGGATATAATTTATAAAAAACTATTATTCCATCTTTTTTTCTTTTTATTCTGTTCTTCGTGCTCTTCCTTAACCTTACCTCCAATAGAGTTTGCAGGTAAACTGTGTGCACAAGTGGAAACAAGCATGGGGATTGGTTTACAGGCCTGCCCTGCAGTGCAGCTGGCAGTACTTTTGATCAGCTCTGTGATGTGGTTAGTCTTTCCTCTCCTAAGAACCAAATTCCTCTTTCTGCAAAGTGCCAAAATAAACAGCTGGGTTTTAACAGGAATACTTCTGTGAAAGTGCTTCATCAGATCTGAGCTACTGAAGAGGTGAGAGTCATCGTGGGGACACAGAGTAGAGAAGTCAGGAAACTATGGCAAAAAATTATTTTTTTCCCCTTGCATCTATTTTTGTAAATGAATTAATATTTATTATATGTTCATGCCATGTGTAATGCGAGATACCATGGCAAGTAACCCAATCAGAAATGAACAAATCCCGAGAGAGGACAAGTGGTCAAAAATGCATCTGTAGAAGAATCGCAAATTGGGAGTAAAACCACAGAAATGTTAAAGGACAGAAATATAAATCCATTACAGCCGTTCTAAAGTGCCAAAATAAGAAAAATGAGGCCAAAAATACCATAAGAACCCATACTCCTATGTATTTTGGCAACTCTCCCTCGGACCCAGCTCTAACTGGAAAATGTAAATGAATATGAATTTAATAATAAAAAAGAAAACCAAACATTGTAATATAAGTTCTCCACAAAAGGTTAATTTCAATTTTGATATACAGAACAAAGTTCAGGTATATCAGAACTTATTCAACCATCACTAGATTTTGACAGTGATGTTGGTAGGTTAACCCATATTCAAATGTGCCTTTATATCTGGGTTTTCATGTTCCATCTTTAATCAGTTCACAAAAATTCATGATCACAAGCACTGAAAATCACAAGTGAAGCCATAAAATAATCAAAATTCTGGCTTAAAAGTCCTGAGTGATTAAAATAAAAAGAATTTTTAAAAAGTGTGTAGTAGTCTCCTTTTCTTTTGTGTTGTTATTTCTGAGATGAAAAGGTATCACCTTTAGACTTTTTCTTTTTATGTCACTACACAGACCAAAAGCATAAGTGGATTTTTTTCCTATTTTTTTTCCTATTAAAATGAAAACTGGGTAGTGCATGAAATATCTCAATTTCTAGAGCTAAGCATATTCATGAGCCCTCCCTGCACTGATACTATGTAAGTCTTGGAATAAAGACCCAGCAGTAAAGTACTGTAATGTCACTAATCCAGTAAGTACATGTATTACTGGTGAAACCACAAAACATAGGTAAATCTAAGTATGCTTGACCGCTGTCTAGGTACATGTGGCTTCTACTTGAATAAAACTAGATGTACTGGTGTCCCATCTGAATTTCCTGTATTTTGTAGATTTGTTTCTTGCACTTATGTATCTTAGTAAGATTTCCTCCTGGGTAAAACAAGATTCATTAACAGCACACTGTTCTTTCATCCCCCAAACTGTTGCCTACGTGGTAAATCTTTGGTCTCATTAGAATTGCTCCTGTAAAATTGTAGATAAAGAAATAATGGAACATCACCTAGTACCATGGAAGAGTGACAAGGAAAACATGTTTCCTCTCTTAATATTAAATATTTGAAGTCATGTGCTCATTACATTAAATGTATTGTATTGAATTTCATTAACATAATTTATCAGCACTGTGTGGCCAATACCCTTTCCAAACACAGTTATGCGACAAGTAATTTCTAGGGGTTTTTTTCTCCTTTTTTGTTTTTCTTTTTTTTTTTTCACCAAGATTAATGTAGTAAAATCTTCTAGAGACGATGTGTAACAGTGAAAAATTGATTGGATTGTTGGTCTGACAGTGTAGGGGATTAAAGACTAGTCCTCCACCTGGAGTCTCATTACATGTGGAGTTCCTCAAAGCTCAGTCCAGAAACCTGTTCTGGTAATTCCAAATGCACACTTGGTGTGCCAGAAACAAACTGGGAAAGGCAGAGCTGGCTGAAAAGTAGTTTGAGAAAGTGGAATAAGCCTGTAAATAATGTTACTTAGCAATCTTTGTTGTGTTTTTTAGAACAATGCAGCATGATGAACAGAGGATATCATATATTTTTTGAGATACTGTATTGGGTGCTTTTTTGATGTTAAATTTTTGTTGTTGAATATTAAGTATATTTAATGAAGTAAATAAATACCAATAGCTATATGGTAAAATATATTACCACTGAAGTACCATACTTAGTTTTTTTGTGTGTTTTCAGGCTAGATATACCTTTATTTTAATATGCAGTGCATATAATCAGAGAAGACAAGTCAGCTGAGCTGTGTCTAAAGTTAGAAAACCTTAACTGGCTGACAATACAGAAAAACAAAAATAAAAATCAGATTTATCACTTGGAAGTTTCATTATCATCACATACAGTATGATAGGCATATTAGTGTTGCTTAAAAGTGATAAATCCTAGTGGGTTTTGTCATCTTTCATGCATGCTGCACTGACACTAAGACAAGAGATTCTTAATTTCCTCTTCATGCACCTTTAATTGTTTCAGTCTTTCTTTGATTGAAGTCATATTACTACCCTGGTTCTAGTCTATTTTACTCCTTGCCATAGCAATATCCATAAATCTTTTCCTTATCTTCTATTTATCTTTCTTTTCTCCCTATATCTGTTAGTGCCTTCTCTCTCTTCTTATTCTTACTTCTGTTCTCTCTGTTTTGCTATCCCACTAACATCTGTCTGTTTAAACCATTTAACCTTTCTGTCCTTCGGGCAGATACATTAAACTTCTGTATGCTTCTGCATTTTGGGGGAGGCAGGGAATTCCCTTTACTACTTAGAACACATAATCTTATTAAAGATTTCCAGGAAAAACTCCCAACAGAAATTGTATGTTTTTATTTGTATATCTCCAGAGTCACTGTGTTGCCCTCCCCTTTTCTGGTGAAACTCCTCTTTATTTGAATCAGCTACAAGCAATATCCTGTGCAAAATAGTGTTCCTGACGTCTATTTCCTACGCAGCAGCTATATAAACAAACATTATCCGTTTGCAATTCAAGGACAGTGTTTATACAGTAAGGCATTTAAACCGGTAGAGTGGCTTTCAGAGGTCCTTGAAAATTTAAGACATGGAGATATCTCTGTAGTCCTGAGACAAATTCTACCTCAAAGCAGAGGAAGTGTTTAAAATAAGTCAGTTGTGGGGTAGGAAGAGTTTCCTCATGCAGCCAACATGAAAAAATCACCCAACTATCCCTATGACTGGATGTGCTGCTGCATGCCTTTTGAGGCTTCTTGTCACCATTTCTGATTCAGCCACAGCTGGTTACTTCAGACACTGAAAAGACTTGTGCTAATACCACTAGACATAAGAATGCTATGGGTCTACCTCTCCTGAGTCCTTTCTAGCCTCTCTACAGATAGACTGCTTTTAAGCACATATATTCAGTTCATTTCTGTGGACTACCATTTGACTGTTCCTGAAATACAAAGACTGTAAAAACAAGTATCAGTTGTAAGAGGTGGCCTCCTCTAACCTTTCATGATGATATTCTTGGTGATTCAAAGTCATTAATAACTTTCCTAACAAAGTAAAACATAAAGTTCTGTGTTGATAATCTGGACAGTTGTTCCTCCTTAATTGCATTCCTCACAGAGCTTTTTTTTTTCCAGTTCTTTGGCAAAGTTTAAAAAGATAATCACCATTTTACGTAGACATGTCCCCATGGGCAATTTCACCAACAAATGAACAAAATCATTAATGTAACATAGAGACATGCCTGTGTGCTTTGATTTTTTTCCCCTAGATATTCCTTAAAGCTCTCAACCTTATCCTTTCCCCTAAATTATTTTGTCAAACATATTTAGTTCAGATGTCAATTCGTCCTTGTAAAAGTCATCTGTTACACAAATCAAACCTACTGACCCTTTTGTAGTCCTTGCTGCTGTGAATGTGTCAGTTCTTGCATCTGCAGCAGATTCTTGGAATGTCATATGCAGTTGACATGATACCCATAATTATGCATTACATATATCGGCAAGACTAAATGAAACTTGAAAAATTCCATTGCAGCTAAGATGACTTCCAACAGTCTAGTTCTCTGAATTCTTAATCCTAACCTTGCTCCTTGGCAAACATTTTGCATGGAAATAACAGGACCCATTCCCTTTCTCTTCAGTAGCCATATTAAAAGTAGTCTGTTGCTTTCCTTCATAGTTACTCTTGGCATCCCATCATAAAAATCTTTCTCTAGATCTGAGACATATTTCAGAAGATTCAAAGGATGAAGGGAATGTAAAATTGGAAGCTGGCCAATGAGGAAAACCTATTTGTTTCGCTAGGCTGATGAGCATTACTTTGAATTATTTAAGACTAAACTGAAATAGTTCCCTGAGGAATGGTCTAATAAACCTTTAAAAGTGTCACCTTTCAGCCAACTTAATTTATTGTCACTAAGTAAACGATATAACGCAGACCAGATTCTTAACAGCTAGCACAACGATTTGAACATCCATTAAACAGAGATTTAATTGATGCTTACCACCACCTATACATGGCTGATATATGTTATTTCTTGCATTTTTACGAGGTTACATAACATTGAATTCATGTGGTATAGTTAATGGTAGAACAAAGTGGGACTTAGTAGAATGCAGCATAAAATATGGTTCACAGATGCTTGATCTTGCATTTCCTAGTTAGCTTGGGTTTTTATGCAAGTGTGGAGGGAGATGATAGTTTCAAACACAATCCACAGCTCCTAATCCTGTAATAGCAGCTTGCTGTAAATTATGGGGTAGTAATTCCACTATAGTATGCCATCAAGGACAAACTATGACAAGTGACTTCATAATTAAAACCTTCCTCTTACTAATTGCAGGTGAAAGTAGTAGCATCTTTTCTTTTTTAGTTCAGTTAATACTTCCCAACAGTAGACCCCACTTTCTTGTCTCAAGGTTTTTATCAGCCCACTTGAAAAGATAGTGCCATAGCAGGATGCTGAATGCCTTGGGAAATGCAAGCCATATGATTCAAATTTTTCTGATAAATACATTGAATTTCTCCTTTTTAACATACTCACTTTCCTGAAAGCTCAAACTCCTCAGTGGTTTGGAGCAGAATTGTGAAATTTTAAAGGAAGGTAAGCTATTTCTCAAAGATTTATATTCTACTAGCCCCTGAAAATGCTCACACTGTGGTAAAGACATACTTTTTAAAAAAGTTTGTTCATAGAAAAATATCTTAGATGACTGCAATTCAGACTTCTCTCTGAGTTTTACACTATTGGTCTGTGTTTTGTCTGGGCATTGAACTACAACTGAAGCTCAGATTCTTTCATCTTTTCCATTTCTATATTACTTGTTTCAACAGGGAGGAATAAAAACAATTTTAGAAAGACATCTGAAAATCTTGAACATCTGGAACTGCAGGTGGGACAAAGAGTATAATCTGGAAAGTCTAGAAGCAAGAGCAGGCATTAGGGAGGAAAAGAAACAGGCTAACCAGGGACAGGCAAAACAGAAAACATGGGTTGTAATGGAGAGAGAAAGAGGGATGTGGGCAAGCAATAATTAATGTATGAGGAGAAATGAGATTCGGGAAGATTAAGACGAAGAATAAATGTGGTAAGAGGGCACAAATGAACTATCTATCAAATGGTTGAAGGGAGAAGGAGAAAGGGAACTGTCTAAAAGTGAGGATTAGTGAATCCTGTAATCAGTTAGACCAGGAATTTTCAGAATATGAGAGTGAGAAAAAAAAAAAGAAAATATAGAAAACAAATGTCTAGATCTTAGATTCTGGAATAACTTTTTTATGAATCAGAATTTCCTTCAAAATATCTAATGATAAGGTATATCTTTAGACATTTTTAGGTGGGGAAAATGGCTGGCCTGGATGAGCAAGGAACTTTTGATGGGACTAGGAAAAAATGGAGGGTTTACCACCTTTGGAGGAAGGTATAGGTAACTCAGGAGGAGTACAGAGATCTTATTAGGTTATACAGACAGAAAATTGGGAAGACAAGTGCCCAGCTGGAGCTCAATTATTTGGCCACTAATATAATAGACAACAAAAAAAGTTTTTATAAATACATCAACAAAGAGAGAGCCAGGGAGAATCTCCATCCCTTACTGGCTATGGGGGGGGAACATTGCAACCAAGGATGAGGAGAAGGCTGAGATACTGAATGCTTTCTTTGCCTTCATCTTCAATAGTCAGACCAGCTACCCCCAGGGTGTTCAGCCTCCTGAGCTAGAAGATTAGGATCAAAAACAGAACATTGCCCCCAGAATCCAGGAGGAAGTAGTTAATGATCTGCTTTGGCACCAAGACACGCATAAGTCTATGGGGCCTGATGGGATTCACCCAAGAGTACTCAAGGAGCTGGAGGGAGAGCTCACCAAGTGACTCTCCATCATATATCAAAGGAAGGCTTTATTTAGTAAGGCCTTTATTTCTTAAAATTATTAGCTCTGAGGTATTTTCCTAGTCTTCCAGTTCTTAGTAATGATGATGATTTCTTCCTGTGTTTCAATGCAGTCAGATACCACAGTGGTGAGCCCCATTGGCTATATACATAAGCAGAGTGTTTTCTTTCAGTTGTTATTTATACTTTTAAACATTGTCTTCATTGTATCCCCATAGATGAATTACTGGCAAGAACATGTAGCGAATGTTGTAGCGCTTTTCAATGCTGGGCTGTATTTTGGCTACATATATATATATTTTTTAAATATACAGCTGAGGCTACCATCGATCCAAGTCACTACTTCAGAGGGTACTCTTGCCACACAAATTGAAGATCAATGGAACCTGAGGCGTAAAATTTCTTCCTCAGACCAGCAGAGAAGAGGCACAATGTACTCATCCCTGAGTATGGTCTCTAAATGCAAACCAGAAATCTTCTACATGCACTCATATCAGGCAAAATGAATGTTTTCCCCAGTTCCAGAATTCACAAACACTCCATCCCTGTCTCCACACACACTCACAGGATGCAGAGAGATGGTGAGCCATAAATAATTTTAGTTCTGTTTAGCTGCCCATAGATTTTTCTTCTGTGAACTCTCTGGAAGCTGTCAGTATTTAGTGACAGGGGCACACTCCATTGCCACTTAAAAATATATCTATATGACTCCAGCTGTTAGCAAGAAAGAAGATAAAGCTGCAGACACTTGACTTGCTTTATTCCTACAGAAACAGTGTAACATCAATTTGAGGTCAAACACCAAGTTGGAGGTGTTTCATTAAAATTTAACCTAAAGTTCTAAACTGTCTCATGTGAGCAGAAGAGCTAGTCACAGAGATCACCAGGGGAGTGATTTGGAGACAGTTAAATCATTGACCTGTAACCTCAGAATGACTTTGTTAGTAAAACATTGGCTTTTCTGGTAGGGGAAAAAAAAACCAAAAAAACCCAACACCCCGCCACCCACACACACACAAAAAAACCCCGAACAACAGAGGGCAGAGTTTGAGGGCATGCAGGGAAGGAATGCTAATGTAATTTTCCTATCTGTCAGATGAGTAACTGCAGCTCTCTTAGCTTTGTATATAAAATACACAGTGTGCAATAATATACTAAGGACACATAAACTCATCTCTCTCAAAGCTGCAGCAGCCAGTAACTTGAATCAAAACATCAGTTCACTGTAACAATTACAGTTTAGAGGTAATGTTGTCCAGTTATAAGGGAAACTGCCTTTCTGTTTTCTTAGCCATAACTCTACCACTTGCACTCTGATGACCAGCCTGAATGCTGACTTTTTGCAACTTTGCAACTGCAGGCCCATTACACTTGTGCACTATGACAGCCAGGTTACATCTGATCCTGACTATGGACTGCCATTGCAATTTATCACACTTCTTCAAAGCCATATAGTTCAGTAGTTTATGTGAAAAAAAATTAGCTTTATCAGACAACAACAGAATACTTGGCACCTATACTCTTTTTTCTTCTCTCTTCACTCTCTTTCTGGTTAACTTATGGCTCAGTTAAGGCAGCTTATATTCCTTCTCAATGAAAATGAGAGTTCAAGTCTTTATTTAATATATGATTGTACTATGTAGGCCCTACATTTAATCTGTTGCACACATTTTCTTACTAGTGCCACCTGGAGACTCGCTGTAAACATTCCCTAGAGTCAGGCATATAGCCTTTTACCTCCCTTGCCATGTGCCAACCACAAAGTTTGGAGCCATCAATGTAAATAATACTGAGCATACCAAAAGTCTCCTAATTGGTAATATACAGGGTAGCTGTTTGTATTAAATGTGCATGTGGGCAAGCCTTCTATGGAGCAGTGTCACTTGCGTTGAGATCTGTAGGTGACTGGTGTCCTGCCAGAGCATGGCAAGTGCTCTGGGAACTGGCTGCTATGTCCTGACCTCCTCAGTGGCTCTGATTCAGAAGAAACAAACAGCTTTGACTGCATGACAGATACAAATCCATGGGTTTCATTCATGTTTTATTATACTAGTATTTTAAACTAAAATGTTTCTAAGAACACTACATAATTATTTTTATTTTTTTAAAATCAACTTGGTTACTCTAGCAGCATAACTGTCATGACATATGCCATCCAACCAAATGTAGCAGTCCATTAATTTTTCGCTAGCAGTGACCTAGTTCTCTAGACAATAGTATGTGTAGCATTGCTACATCTTTTGCTTCATTGACCTCTAAATGCAAAATAAATCTTAATATCTCCTTCAGCTGTGAATACAGCAGCTATAATTTACCATATTCATTCCTCTGTATCAAATTTGTACAGTATTCCTGAATCTTATGATACGGGTTTATTTCGTATTTACTCACAAACCTGCTCCGGTTCTCTCACTGTGTGCATGTATACCTGGGAAATATCAGCTACAACAAAAGACCACCTCACCACAATTGTGATGTCTTACAGGAAATCCACTAAATGGGAGGACACAGTCATTTACAGGAAAAAAACAGCAATAAAATAGAAATCAGCCTACAAATTCTCAGAAATGGGACTTTATAAAACAGGACATTTTGAGCGAAGCACAGAGATTACTACAACCCATAAATAGTTCCTGTAATCACAGTCACATTGCAACTCTTTTATTCTTTTTTTTTTTTTTTTTCCCTTGTCTGCAAGGAGCAAATCACTTTGGGAGAAATTAGGTTGAACAAGATTACCTAAAGATTCAAGTGCCCTTTCGTTCTGTAAAAGCTCTTCCTCTTTAAACCAGCACATTAAAATGGTATAACACAGAGACTGAAGCGTACGTGTGCGTGGGAGCTATTTGTTTATTTCTTTTTCTTTCTTTAGCAATGAGTCTCCAGAAAGACTTCCCTGCAACCTTTTTGTAAATGTGAGATAGCGGTTCCCTTTTATTCTCTTGTTTCCGTGACGATACTTTAACAATGTTCTTAGGGGAATTAAGTTGCTGTTCCCAGCGGCAGAGCATGGCATACAAAAGCATAGTGGTCATCAGCCTTTCAATTTGTGAATGACGACATAAGCTCCAACAATGGTCTGATGAGTCATTTACTCTAAGGTTCTCTGGGGAAAATGAGTGGTTTGCTACTTTATTTCACTAATTAAACTAGAAAAGTCTGTGTCTTTACTGCTGGGTGGACTGCCAAATTTCAGTGCTCTTCTATTGTAAGCTACCTGACTTGCCATTGATGTCAGTCACATCAATTAGCCTGCCAGCAAAATCATAGGGCAGGGAGTACTGTGCCAGACACGCACCATCCTTCCACTTTTCTGTTTGTTGTTTGGAATAAGACTAACAATAATTCAAAGTGTTTCCATGTGTTTAAAGATAAGTGTCTTTGCTTCCTTACAGACTACCATTGCAAATAACACAAGCTTTCATGTTTAACTCTTTTATAATTCTCTACTCTTTGCTATAGTCCTCTCATAAGGCCAATCTTAATGCCAACAATCTCCCACCTATCAGTGTTTTGTTCTTTTTTAACCTTATAGGCATGACATTTTACACAGTGAAATACCATAATGTCAGAATTTACAGCAGGAATGGCAGGTATTTTTTACAAAATTATGCTCCAGAACCTACAAAACAGACAAAAAGTCCAATCCTTTTAATTTCAATAACTTTGTTTGAGTAGGGTAACCAACTCAATACAATGTTCCTAAGTACAGGCATCCTAAGCAAGTACGTGTAACTAATATAGACGCTGGCCGTGCTCATCTGGCAGAGATTGATGTTGACCAAACTCAAGGAGTGATCAGAAGGGGAATATTAAGGATTTCTTTAGGCTTATTCAAAGCTAGCAGAGTATCTGTTGAAACACCTGACTGCTGAGCAACTTAAAACAAATGCTCAGACTCTCAAGGCACTACACTTACCTTGAACCTCTCTTCATATATTTAAAAACTGAGCATTATTCTTACCATCTGGCTTTCATACTCTTCCAGATGCTGTATTGATATAGCTCCATCATATATATCAATATATATATCAATATAGCAGCTCCAATAGCTGCTATATTGATANTTGATTTACTAAGAGCCAATAGCCCTAAGTGCCTGGCTCAAAGAGGCGTATCTTTCTCTTAACTAATTCTGCAAAGCTGCTTTACACTGGCTTCCATACTAGCAGAGGCACTGTGTCCCTGGACATGAGCGGTAAGTAATTGTAAAAAAACCACTGGCTGAAGCATGATAATTTTCCAAGGGTGCAAGCAGGCATTGTGAATGTATTTTGCAGAGTCAGCCTTTTAACAGATCTGCTCATGTCCAATGCAAGGAGTTAAGTAGCACATTTTCTTTCAGTCACCTTCTGAGGTAATAAAACCGAGTAGTGAATTATATTCTATTCTGCTTATTCATTTTGATGCTAAATATGTTGACCTTTGGCTTCATAGAGAGTTTTCTTGTTTTGTTGTGCAAAATAAAATGGAAAGTTTTATCATTCTGCCTGACACTGTAGTTTCCAGAAGTTCATACAGCCATGTTCCTTTCAGAGATAGATAACCCAGGTCTTTACTGTCTCATGAACGGGTAAACTGGTTGAAGAAAATATACATCTTATAAATAGATGCAGTTATATGATAATCTCTTTATATTGTAATGTATATTGTAATTAGGTTACCCGAGTTTTCCAATGAAATAAATTATTAGTTATATTATGGAATTTCTGTTTGATATCTTTAATAAACCCATTCAATAATGCTGACTATTTTATGTCCATGGTTATCAAGGTACAAATACCTTCCTTTGATTGCACTGATTTCTGAGAATGTATTATCCAAACACCACTTCTTAGGGAGATTGTTCTAGCAAACACATTTGTAGCTGTTTACTAGTAAAGAGAAAGAATAATTTAGGAAATAAACCCCAATGAATAAATATTTTTAATCCTTGACTTGCACAGATATCCTATATTTGGCAAGCATTTTTAAGTTCTAGCCAGGTAACAATGACTGAGAAATATCCCCGTACAAACTTCACTAGTGTTAAGAGGACATAGTTCTATATATCTCCTGGGTACTGACAGCAAAACAAAATGATGCACACTGGTAGAAAGAATTGGAATAGCTGACCTGGCTGGAGGTCTCCTATGGGTCTACGTTTTGAGAGAAATATTGGTAGCTTAATTTGACGTCTTTTCAGTAAGAGCACAAATGACGTGCTCTTCCTTTAGCCAAGTAAGGAGAGTGCATAAAGTTTTTACAGCAACGGATCCAGGTCTGGCTTTCCCGATCAAAATCCTTCTAACATACAGCTAGATCTCTCTGGGCTTTATTGAGATTGCTTGGTGATGCACCAAGTGAGCATATTCCCACATTTGACAGCCAATGCCTCTTCTTCTGACAAAATTTACTAACTCCTTCATGTGTTTTAGAGTCAAAGTGCTGAAATCAGAATCAATAATTGAAGTCAGAGACTGGGAAAAATTGAGATATCATAGCCAATTATTTCAATACCACTTGCCACGTGAAGCCATGAATATGCAGAAACCATGGTCAAACACTGGTCATACACAGTCATTTACAGGAAAAAAACAGCAATAAAATAGACATCAGCCTACAAATTCTCAGAAATGTGACTTTATAAAACAGGACATTTTGAGCGAAGCACAGATGTACTGGTCATACAATAAGCGCCAATCAAAACTATATTAAATTTAGTAGAGGTAAAGATTTAGGGTTATATCTTTCCATGATGGAAATAAATATGTATATATCTACAAACATAATTTTTGGGAAAGTGAATTAGGTGTCTTAGGCTTTTCTGTGTTAACTTTATAGGCTCGTACTTTTTTTTTTTCCAGATGATAAGTTGTGTAGACCAGTCATTATATCATCTCCTCTTTTACCATTCTTACAGCTTTTATAGTGAAAATTGTAGCACTTTAACACCTCAACTGACTGTTTACATGCCCTTGAGATTCTTGCCACAAACCCAAGTGCAGAGGCTCCTGAAATTGTCAAGTTGTCTTGGCCCCCAACTCAGGCCACCAGCAGGATAGCCTTGCTGGTTTGGAGTCTGCCTTCTTTAATAAATGTTGGGAATTAGTAACAATTCTTTCCAGAACTCTGCTCACCTCTCTTTACTTAAGCAGATCACCTTCAATGAGGCCATCTTGTGTGGTGGCACCTGAGGGAAGTGGATGATGCTAAGCTTGGAGCTGGGGGGTGTGTGATCCCATACCTATGGTCTTCAGCACACAACATGAGCTCTGAAGATCATGTTATGCAGAGAGAAGCTTCAACACAGCAAGCCATGTAGCAAGCCATCTTTTCTAGACTTTGGCTGCTTGGCCCAGTTGACCCTCTACACATGGAGAATCAAGGCTTCTCCAGGAAGGAAGAGATAGAAGAATGTCTGTTGAAGCAACATGTCATCTCCAAACTCACTCCTGTCTCTTCTCCAGTCTCAGAGGTCTTCTCAGCAGCTTACTGCTCATAAGGATGAAACTATATAATACTTTCTGTGCTTGGAGCTAGGATTCTACCATCTCAGCAGAATCCTGAACCTATGGTCTTTGACACACAAGACAAGCCTAACAGCTCTTGTACTGGGTAGAGATGTAGCAAGTTACATGTGTGCAGCCAGGTCTGTGTCCTGTCCTCTTTTGCTCCCATTCAGTCTTCCAAGTCTCAGTGATTTCTTCTGCCTGCAGACTTCAGGGGCTTAGGTAATATTATTCTCACTGATTTATTCTACCGATGTTTTGTTTTGCAGTGAATTAATTCTGTAATATTTAATTTGTGAATTAGAGTAAATATTCAGTTAAGAATTTACAGCCAAATGACATGCTGTGCTTTTTGCTGAATTGGTTCAAACCCAGCCAAAGGAAAAAAATGCCATCAGAATGAACTAATTTTCTCTCTCCATTTTTTATAATGCAGAATGCATTGGAAGAGTAGTCAAAGAGAGCAAACGGATCAGAGTCAAAACTTTCCCTTGTCCCAATTGTAACTGAAACAAAATAAAAACTGATACAGAAAATATCTTAGCGCCCTACAGATCATACCTTGCTGCACAGATAAAGCTGCTGTTCATTCAAATAAACAAGTAAAGAGTAGAAAACAACAAAATTACTTGAAGAATTTTGATGCAGGATGGCAAAATCTGACACGTAGAATTAAATCAGTCTGAACATAATGCAAACATATATGAATAGAGAAAACAGTTTAAGAAAGACTGTAAACAAAAAGGATAATAACCAGCATTTGGGGGAAGAAGATGCAAGATACTTATAAGATCTAACTCTATTTAACCTCCAAAACTGTGTTTTTTTAATTCTTAAGTCATCTTTAATTCTAGGGATTGGGATTAAAAGTTCTAGAAATCTTGACAGTATATTTCACCACTCTAGATTTATCATGCAGAAAAAAAATCCTGGCAGGCTGTGATGTTTGATTTTTTCATTTATTTCTGGCAAGAAAACAAAAATTTTTCCCAACAGATAACTACATCTAGTGTAACATAATATAGTGTAGCATGGCATAACATAATGTACAGTGATGTAGCACATCTTACCTAAAGCAATACTGCAGTGGGTCCTGAATATTTTAGATCACTACTCACCATCTCACAAGCTATGAACACTCATTACAAAGGCTAGAACTGAACACAGTATAAAAGTGAATGATCTCTAGTCTTCTTGCAGTAGCCTCACAAACCTCTTTTTGGGAGCCACTAAAACAGGGAGTTCCTTCAGGCCAGTGATGAAATAACTCTGCAGCAGCAGTGCCTTTAGTTTAATCAAAATATTTCTGACAAGCTGTATCTTTTGTCTTTAAAGGAGGAATTTCTGACAAGTCATGTAATTTGAGTCTTCTTTCTCAAATGTATTATATAAAACCTCATGAAGTTCAACAGGGCTAAGTGCAAGGTCCTGCACATGGGTGGGGGCAATTCCAAGCACAAATGCAGGCTGGGTGGAGAATGGATGGAGACCAGCCCTGAGGAGAAGGACTTGAGTGTGTTAGTTCATAAGAAGCTCAACATGAGTCGGCAATGTGCACTTGCAGCCCAGAAAGCCAACCTCATCCTGGACTGTGTGAAAAGAAGCATGGTCAACAGGCTGAGGAAGGATCCCTCAACATAAGAAGTACATGGGCCTATTGGACCCTGCCATGAAGATGATCAGAGGGTTGGAGCACCTCTCCTGTGAAGGGAGGCTGAGAGATCTGGAGTTGTTTAGCCTGGACAATAGAAGGCTCTGGGGAAACCTTATAACAGCCTTCCAGTATCTGAAGGGAAGAGATGAGGAGGGACTCTTTGTCAGAGAATGTAGCGATGGGATGAGTGTAACAGTTTTAGACTAAGAGTGTAGATTTAGCTTAGTTATTGGGATTAAATTCTATAGAGTGAGAGTGGCGAGGCACTGGAACAGGTTGCCCAGAGAGATTGTGGCTGACCCATCCCTGGAAGTGTTCAAGATCAGACTGAATGGGGCTTTGAGCAACCTGCTCTAGTGGAAGGTATCCCTGCCCATAGCAGAGGGCTGTGAACTTGATGATCTTTAATGTGCCTTGCAAATCTAACCATTCTATGATTCTATGATATTTGTTTATATATTCACCTGCCTGTTCTTTCAATAGCTTGGTGAATTCATGAATTGATAAAAAATTTGTCAATTTCAGGGAAAAAAAAGCCCAACTAATCACATCATAGTATTTCCAAGTTCATATTTCATATGCTATTAAAGGCAAAGCAATTTCCACTGAAACTCTCCTAGTTGAGATTATGCAAAACATGTCAGATTTTTATTCAGACTTTTTAATGTGATATAATTTGATTCAGCAGTGGACCCACAAAATTATTTACTTTTGACATTTTCATGGCTTCTGATTTCTTGACTGACTGTTGATATATTGAAGAAAATAAAAGGGAAAAAAATCATAAGTACTATGACTCTTTATTGGCTATGAAGAGGTACCATAAATTTCCAATTCTAACATACATAGTATCATAAGTCAGAGTTATATTTATATTGAATTAGCATGATGGGAACTAGCAGGGGTGAATTAGCATGGGTATATTGAATTAGGCATGATGGGAACAAAATAATGGAAAAGGAAGAAAATGGAAAGTATGAACTCTTCAGGAATTAGGTAATGTACTGAAAACTGAACCAGATGAAAATTGTGTATATACATACAGTAAAAACATTCTCACAATCACTACCAGGAATCCCTACTTTGCCCAGGGTTCCACAGCAATTTGCATGCAGGATCTGGGTGGGTGAATGGGTCTCTCCTATGAGCTGAGTTATAGCTGAGACTGGGTAGCTCAGCATAAACAGACCCGTGTGCCCCACGGACAATCTATCCTCTTTAGTTTCTAAGGGTGAATCATGCAATTATTTACACAGTAACAGAGAGCAGGGTAAAGGCCTATAACAGAGCTAGAGGGAAAAACAAGCAAACTTTTAAAAATATGTATTCCATATATTGTCTCTATTTGAAAGTATTTTTTTGTTTAGTTACCCTTTTATATTCTTAGTAAGAAACATTTAATTACTGTTAGAACCTGTCCTGAGGAAACAATCCTAATTCAGGAAAGTGTTTAACAGACATTATGTGTATAATTACATATCTGAAGTATTTTTCTCAACAAGGATAATAGACCTAAACACAGCCCGAAGTGTTTCCTCAGTTCTTCCTGAAAGGTCCAGTCTCTCAATGTTTGCCAAATAAATCAATATTCAGAGACTATATTATCAGGAAACAGCCTATGAGTTCCAGTAGGTTTTGTATGAATATTTAAAATATTATTCCTTGTGCTGTGATTAGAAAATACCAAAGTTAGCTCTATTTTTTGGCTAGTTTGAGTGACAGAAACTAGACTTACACAGAACACAGTTCAGTAAAAGCTTGTTTTCCAGACTTTTTTCTTTTTCTGTTTAGCATTATCTTTACTATTTCTACAGAACTTCACAGGCATCAGTAAAGATTTGCTTACTATGTGTCTCAAAACTGGAAGCAAAGTTCATAAGTTGTCAATGTCAATGAGTGTCCTATAAGCCTGTTGTCATAAGAAACGTGAAACTTGAAGAGAAGGAAAGAAGCTTTGTTTAGTTAAAAAAAAATATTAATCCTTTAGAACAGATTTTTCAGCATTTATTAGTATATATTTGTTAAAATATTGCTTCTATATACTAAAAGACTGTCTAAAAGTAGTAAAGCTATATTACATCCAGATGATACTTAAAAGTTGTTATGGTTTTAAAAATCTAATAGGACAAAAATATAGTAAAATTATTCTATATTAAGATCCGAATCAATCCCAATGTATAGAATTGCCTTCAGCCTTTACAAATAAATCATTAAGAGAACAATAATGAAAGACATGAGTTCTTAAAATCATTTCTATGCAAGCTGAAAACTATTTCTACAAGTAAATTCTATGATTTATTGTCCATGGATTATTAACGAAATAGCCCAATCTAAACACAAATAAATCCATTCTGTTCTGAGGATGAAAGAACTGTGAATTGTTGTAAAATATCATTTATCTGAATTGAGCAGCATCCAACCCAATTTTACAAGCAACAGCTGTGAAAAAACGTTGCATGGCAAAAAGAATTCAGAAACAAAAGCCACAACACAGTTGGGGAATAGATGTTCTGGAATATTGCCCTCTTTTCTTCCAGAGTAAATATTTGGTGTCAATGTGGACAAATAAATATTGTGTGTGTGACTTACCATTTCAAGTACAGAACTGTTAAATCTGTGACAATATGTATTAATAGCATTCAATTTTTTTCTCAATATTTTCAACATACAAACAAGATGATTTAGTGAAAAAAAAAAACCAAACAAAAAACCAGCAACACCAAAAAACATCAGCAACAATGTAGAAGTAATCCATATGTAAAAGGATAAGGGAAAATATTTTATTTTCCAATTAGTTATGCTAATCTCTATTTTTTAAATACATAGTTTCACAAAAATAATGAATGTATTAAAAATTTTATTTTTATTCAAAGTTCAAAGTCCTTATCAATGTAAATTCAGGTCCTGTGTTTTCCCCATGGAAAAAAACCTCAAACAAAACAGCAATAATCAAGTAAACAGTTTATTTGTTTTAATAGGAAAGCTAGGAGTTGCAGTCATGGTCTAGGTGTTATGAAAACAAAGAATGAAAAGACTCTCTATTACAGGGACTGAATACTTCTACAACAAAACTTTTAAATATAAACACAACAAAACAAAAGAGCTTAACATGAAAATTGAACACAAGTAGGTTAAGAAATAAGATACAGTCCAGTGGCTTCACTTGATTTTGTTACTGTGTCTTCATATATATTCACTTTATTTAAGATGATTAAACTTCATGAAAAAAATCACAGACAAACCTCAGAACCCTTAGCCCCAGGAACAGATGGTTATGCTACCAAACACTAAAAAGGGAGAGAGAAGAGAAGGGGAGAAAAATAACTTACAAACAATCCTCACTTTTTTTTTGAGGGCTGTATTGGGAAAACTCATAAAGATGTATACATGCAGATTGCCTACCTCACATAATACACTTTGAATACGCTTCCTCCAAAGGACATTTAGAAAACATATGCTTAGATGTTTTGCAAAGCATATCACTCACTGTGTTACTGCTTAGAGTTTATGTGACACTTCCTCCAAAATCTCCTTCCACTCCATAGAGTTGTCCAATACTCTTTTGATCAGTGTGAAGTATATAGGTTGCCATCAATGTTTCCCAGCCCTGCAGATAGGAAAATGCTCATTTATGATTTGCTCAAGGTAGGAGATAGCTGATAAATAAAGGCTAGATTTAACTTAAGGAGAATTGACTTCTTAATATGAGGAATTCTTGGGCTCAGGCTCACACAGGTCTTCTTGGCTGCCATACCCCAAGGATATGAGTTACTGCATGCCTCACACTGTGTGTTCATATTTATCTGCATGGCTTACAGGAGAGATATTCATACTCTTTGGGGGGCAGCCAGCCTACACTGCCCCTTGATGTTTGTGCCAGCTTTCTCAGACACAGGTACAAGGCAACAGCTGGAGCAAGTGTACAAATGGTAATGCTAGTTGAGAAATTAGTGTCTCCCAGCTCACTCACTCCAGTCATGAGACTTTGATGGAGTAAATGCAAAAAAGAGGAGAACAAAATCCAGGTTCCCTGCAGCATCACCCTCTCCACATCCTCATTCTAATAATAAGCCAGTTGTCTGTAATCATTCTCAGTTTCCTTCCTTCCCTGTGCTCCCCATTCCCATGGCCCATTTATACCCCAATATCACTTCATTTAATCTGCCAGGAATGCAGCAGTTCTGCACTCCAGGGTATAAAGGGAACGTATGCCCTTTTCCCCATCCTCAGACCTCTCAGACCTCCACAGGAGGGACAGGGTAAAGGGTAAAGTGGCTCTGCTACCTTTTTGGTAGAAGGGACAGAAGTGAAAGTTTTCCCTGCTCCTCTTCCGTTGCACTTGCATAGGATGAATGGTGATTTTTATTATTCTNTGCATCATTTGGTGCTCTCTAGTATCAGAGGGAGGACAGATGAAGAAATAAGGCCATTGCTAACATCTTGAGAAGGTTTCTGCTTTCTATTTTGTAGCTGGACTGTGTTACTGTCTTTATATTTGATAACTTTCACTGAAAAAACTTGACCATGTTACTGGTTGAGCAATTATCTTATTTTCTGGTACAATGAGTTCAGCATCAGTATAGACTTGGGCCAGCTGATACCTATAAACTGACAAAGTTCTTTTTTTACTGATCTAATGATTTATAGGCAGCAAGTACATCCTCTTCTCATCCATTTCTTGAAATTAAGCAAATAATAAGAAATTTAATATTTACATGCACAGGCATAGCAAAACAAACGTTAAAACCAACAAAAACTCTCAAAAAGGTCCATCTTTGTAAAACTTTGAATTTTCATTTTTAAATAAGAAAGGGCTAGAATTTTTCTCAATTAGAAATATGCTAGTACATCTTTTAAGCTCAGGAGTTATTTTCTTTATCCTATTTCTAGAATTTGTATCCCACACACTAGCCTTTTACATATCTTCCCCCACAAATCAACATAATGAAACAAAAACTTGGATATTTAACACCAAAAGGTAGAATTTCAACAAAGTTATGGATGTTGAAGACAAAGTTTTACAGTGGAAGCAAGAGGCAATTTTTGTAGCAGATAGTACTATCAGGTCCACTAGTTACAAGGGTGTCTTCAGCATCTCTTAAAAAAGAATAATAAAAAGGAGTGTAACCCAAGCAAAAATTTTTGCTTTGTTTTTGTTGTCCAAAGTGTCTGCCCTACTCCTATGGGATCCAGTATTGAGATATCTACATTCATTTTCCCATACTCTTTAAAGGCTGAAAGTTATTCTATTTGTTCTGACTGCTGATAAAATGTATGCCCTGAATATAATCTTGGTTTTTGAAGTTTGCTCCCAGTTCTCTGTGGATGATGCATACCTGCTTTCCGAACACTGAATAGAGATACTTCTGAATCTTCCTTACATTGCTTTTCCTATTTTGAGGCCTCTTCTGCAAGGAAGTGAATCTTTCCATCTTTTACCAGGATTTTCAGGTCTTTCCCACACATTTTGTCATTTATTACATCTTGAGCAGCTTAGCTCAGCCTGGAGAATTAACTTTGATCTCAGTGTTACGTAGTCACACATTTGTTTGCCATTTATGAAAACTTTAAACAGCTGAGACTTTAGGAAGCCTATTCATAAGCTTTCAAGACTGATGAAATTATGTACATGTCTAAATTTCTGAAACGTTCAGCAGCTAATTTAGAGGTTACTGAAGCTTAACATAGGTTTAATACAGAAGCTTCTAATTTCTAGAATATAAACCCTTCCTTTTCATTACCTCAAATGCTACTTGGTACTCAGATTTGAAACTGTACTTATGCTGAATTATGCAGGGGAAAAAAAGACTAAGTGTCAGAAGCCAGAAGCTGTCTTACCTGTCTCACTTTTCTAGAAGGCCTAAGATTGCTGTGAGATGTTGTAATAGAGAATAACTTTCTCAAGAAAACAAATCTTGCTGAAATGTGGATCCAGGTACAAGGGAAGCAGCTTTGTTTTATTTTTTTCTAAATTACCTGAAGACGTTCAGTAAATTGCAAGCCCCGAGGATCATTATTTTTATACAAATGTCAACACAATTTGTCAAACTGCTTCTGGTATGCCATTGGCAAATTATTCAGAAAGGTATTCTTAGTGGTCTTCTCTTCAAATGTTGTCAAGGTAAAATACTTCTTGCTAAATACAGAAAGCTATGAAAAATATTATTATGACATTGCACAGTTGAACAGGAAATGTGTTTGTCTAGGTTTTCTGCCTACTTGTTTTTTATGCACTTAGAAATTCTCTAAGACACTATTCTGCCAAATCTCTATGGCCTTTAAGTTTGTTCAAAAATACTGATGGGAAACATGAACAGCTTCTCTTTCTAAAATGAAAAAAAAATGGATATTTGCTTGGTCTTTTATTACACAGTTGCTTTTGATCTGTTCAGTCACATTTCCTCTAAATGTTTTTAACTAGCACATCACTGATTTTCTTTCGCTCTAGACGTTTCTGAGAGCTCGCTAAGTATTTTCTCTTACTTGTAGAAACTGGAGTCAAAAGCTGCATCAGTCCTTTGTGGCTGCCTCTGGGCTGGGTAAGTGGCCCAGACCCCTCATTCCAACCTTCATAGAGCATTGGAACTCTTTTAGTTCTGCCTTCCCTTCAGGCTCAGTAGGTGATGAGGTGCAAAGACACTTCACAGTCCTTTATTTCTGTACTGATGTTAGTGCTGATGTACAGAAGATCAGTTGTCATCTCCTGAAACAAGGATGATTCCACGGGAAAGATCCAAATATTACTTCTTTATTGACCAAAAGGCTTGCAATGGTCTCTTTTTTTTTTTTTTTGGCTTAAATACAAGACTCCACTCAAACAATTGACACATCATTTGGTTTAAAGAAGAGCAGGTGTCTGGTTTTGCATAAAACTTTTTAAGAATGCTAAACATAAGTCAGGTAAGTACTGTGTAAACACACCTGTGACCTCAGTTGAAAAAATCCTCAGCATGTATCAAAGCAGCCCAGAAAAAAAGATAAAATCACTGATATTTATGTGGAAATTAGATAGGCAAATGTTGCTCTTTTCTGCATGGGCAATTTAAGAATGCACATAAAACTAAAAAGTAAATTCAAACTGAGATTATCGTTGTGTAAAAATGCAATTTTAGGAAATTATATAGTACTGCAGGTGGGAGTGAGTTTTGTTGGCTGGTTGCAAGAAATCTACCTCATAGGATATAAACTAATTTCTGAAAGATGACTCACAGATTTAATGAGTGGTAACATTAAACCTGTTTTTACATTTCTGAATATTCTGAATAGTAAGAGATCTAGCAGAGAGACCTTCAAAGTACCTGTATGATGAAAGAACGTACAGCTTCTTTAGAAAAGTGGCTTACATGATTTGAGGTCTGTTATCTCTTTGATAGTAAATAAGACTTAACTGCTTCTGAAATTTTTACTCATTTTTTTTAAAGTGAAGACAATTTTCTGTAGCTAAGATTTCAGTTTTCCTAAACAAGTCATTCTAAGAAGATTCTTAAATTGAATTTGAAATATAGGATTCCTGAGGGAGGAAGAAGAAGGGAAGGTAAGAAAATATGCATACTTGGAAATGCTATCTTTTCACACGGAAAAAGGTTGTGTGAATCTTTTAGTGATTATTTTAGTGTACTGAACTCTTGCATTAAACACCTTTAAAGCTTTTTTTATTGGTGAAGCTGAGCAAATTGCCAGAGTGGATTGACTTGAAAGAGTTTTTTCCATTGTCTTCAGGTTTCACTCCATAAGCTCTGTGTGACCTCACATCTGTTTCCATACACTGAGTTGCTATGGAGCTTTCTCATGACGGAAAGCTCAAGTAGGCTAAGACAGAAAACATGCATGTGGATCAGTATTCTGAAAAAAATGGCTAGATACCTTTTGACTTCAACTGGATATACCAGAATTAAAAGTAAATACAGTAAAAAATTAATTGCATATTTGGCTGTTGCTGTAATTAAAATGCAGTAAATGCTTATTTGCTTAATAAGAATATAGTACATGAAATTATACTCTTATATGACTGTTAGGAAATCTAATTTATGCTAGTGGAAGGCTGTTGTCAAAAAAGAATGTCTATTTTTTAAAACAATTGAGTAAGAAGTAGCTGAATCTTTAGTAGCACTAAAGGGCAAGTACTACAGAACACAGTATCTGCTTTCTCTAATGGTTCCTGACTCTATAATACAAGTACTAAGCACAAACAGAAGAAGACAGCTCATAGTACAGGAGCGATGAATCCCTTAAATTTTTAGATGGTCAAAGATGTGACTTAAAATCAAAAGTATATGTTTACATATTAAAAAATACTGAATTTTATTGCTGTATTAGCAAATTAAAAGTATAGGGAATAAGGAAGGCAATTCACTAAAATGCATTCTTTATTTCCAGGATTTTATCTTAACTAATATCCTGATATCCTTAATTAAATTCAAAAGAAGGTGCGACTAGGCTTATCTTTTTCTGTGCATGACTAACCTCTCCTCTAAACAAAGTTCACAAAGAACATTTTATAGCTGCCTGGGGGAAAGTGCATTTACATTTACCAGAGAGAATCAGACCAACATGACTTCCTCCTTTGCACCTCCTGCTAAGGGCTGGTAAGTACAGAAACCCTAGTGCTGAATACAATCTCCTGTGATTTTGCAAATCATTCACAAATGGATGCAAATTATAGCCAAATCTGCCTCAATTCTGGTTTTAACTACAGCCCAAAACTTTGACTTAGCTTCAAGTAAACTTTCAAAAGACCTGGGCTGAGTTCTGACTGTACCACCTTGCAGAGCATAGGAGAGTACATAACACATGTGTACAAAGAGTGAAGGATTTATGGTTTTGGATCTCACACAAGGCAAATATGGAAGACATCATTGAAATTTTCTTTGAACCTTGCACATAAGGCAAAGCTGGTGAAATTCCAGGTGAATCAAAATCAGTGCAAAAACCTGTTTCTCTGTCCTCTTGTGAACCCACACCATTTCAGCGTTTATATTCATGTAAAATAAACTGAAATAAAGGCACGTGGGTCTATAAAGGCAGGAATTTGACTCTATAAAGGCAGAAGCCTAACTGGGTCAGTTTTGAAAGTGAAGAGTGTAATGGAAGACTGGATTAGAATGAATATTAGGATAATTTAAAATATACCAAGGCAGCTAAGGATAGCAGTTTGATCTCATATGGGATGTTTTCCAGAGGGTTAAGAAAACCTTTTCCTCACTGTATTTTCTCAATGCCTCCTCAATGAGAACAATGTAGAAATGGTATTGCAGGTACACTAATGTTATCACACATTGAATATTAACTTCTACATTTAGCCAGAATACATTGCCAGCTCTACTGGTCACTGAAGAGAGACTCTGTCTACTGCAGCAATCTCCGCACTGTCCCTGTTTAGAGTAGATATTTTAAATCTTATGATATAGATGTCTATCTTGGAAGAACAAGTCAACGAGGCTTTTGAATAGGCATCTTTTTGAATGTTTTTTTTTCATTTACAAGTAACATCACACTGAATTTGCAAAAGTTAGGTCAAAGGGGAGGTTTCTTGTTACCTGAAAGCATCACAAACCTGTTTAGTTCCCTGTTTTAAAAGATCTGGGACATTATATAGGCCACTATATTTTCTCCTCTACTTCAAATTTAGTGTGACTCTGATATTATTTTTAAAGCTGAGTGAGAATACATAATGGTGTTGCTTTATTCTACTACACTGGCAAAATGACTGTACTCTCTTGAGGGGTGAACATTCTTCACTGAATTTAGGACACCAAGATCCTTCCATCTCCTAAAACACACTTAAACAACAAAAACAGTTTTCCTGTCTGCTGCAGAAAACTGAGATGGCATTGTGCCAATACCATATTCTAGTAGACAAATTCTGAATCCAGAGAGTGCACTTTGTCATATTGTCCAAAGGAGAAAAATTTGGCTGGATGTTGTTATATTCACTCACTATTTAAAAGTTCTACTTCAAATCTTTTATTATGAAATTTGTCTTGTGCCTGCAACTGTAGCAAGTGTCCAATTTAGTGAAATCACCCCGATCAAATTTCCAATCTCACAAAGCATGTTAATTCACATAAGTATAAGTATAGGGTAGTCTTACTGAAATCAACCTAAAATCTGGGTCATGCTTAGTAACGTAGCAGGATCAGATCCCAAGAGACTATTAAGGAAGAAGTAGAAGACATTTTAAAACTTGACTCTCACAATAAGAGACACATAAATGTTCACCTGAACAGTGTGCACAACTAAATATCAGGAAATGACAAGCACAAGTGGTATGTTCAAAAGTGCCCCAAAGATTCCCCAGGAACATTAAATAAGAGTTGGTGCTTCTTTCAGAAGTATTTTTGAACATTTTAGTGTAACAGATGCCACATAAAAGCTCCTTAAGAAAATGGTTAGATAAGATCCATTATTATTTTAAATATGGATACAAAAACATGTGTCTAAGGATACAGGAGGCAGATAATGAGAAAAGACAGTGTGGGAGTAGTTCGTTGACTTAAAAAAATTTAAAAAACCCCATTATTTTAATAATAAAACTAAAATAGAAAAAAAAAGCCAACAGCCCATTGGGAAAATTATTACTGTCTCTGAAAGAAGGGTGTGGAGTCATAGTTTTTATTGGTACCAAGTGATTCAAGATTTTGCTAAAAAATAAAAGTTGTTGCCCTAAAACACGATAACTACAATGGGTCAGATTGTCCCAAAAGGCAGTGAATTTATCAAGAAACCTAGATTTTTAACTTCTTATCTTGTAAATATTTGTCTTTTGCTTTGTTAGTGATGTTAATGAATATTTGTCATGTATAAAATTCAAGTATATATTTGTCAATATAAAAGACATCTTGCTAGCCTGCAATTTTTAATTTATTTGCATATCTTCTTTCAGGAAATATATTATTAGAGCACCGGTTTTAGTAGAGGTGCTGTGAACATTTCTAACCCTAAACATACTCTTCTGTGTACTAAATCAGGTTAGTTTTTCTGAATTGGGTTCTGCTGAAACCAACACAGATTATTGCAATCAATAATACTACCCACACTCTTTTGTTCTGTTTATTACTATTTATAATCTGGGAGAGAGAAAATTCTAAATAAAAATAAAAATATTGTAGAAATGTCTCAAATTCCCAGTGAGGAGACCATCCCCATCTCAGCTGGTTTATGATGCATAATATTTCAAGAGAGGGGCTTTAGAATAAATTTTTGGCCTTGATTCTAGTTGATAAACTTCTTTCCTCCTTCTAAGACTGCACATTCTTTATGTCCTGTTCTTTATTTACTTTGTGTTTGACCTTATAAAGAGAGACCACATAAATCTTAATCTCTATGTTGTTCTGCTGAAATCAGCAGAACTACTTCCAGTTGCATATAATCAAGTACATGAATTTTTGTGGGATCAGAGTCTTGTTTGAAGAGACCTGTTCCTCACATAAGGAATGTTATCTTCATATGTAATGTGTAAAGTATGCATGAATTTGAAAGCAACATTGTGGGCAAAACATATTCCCAACGCTGTGCAGGGTCCTTCCTCTCATTCAGAAGATCTTAAAAGTCCATCACTTAGATTTTAATGACCCTGCTCGTTGATGCTATAAGCTTTTTTTGAAGGCTAGAGAATGTGATGAAGTTCTATGATGGATCAGAGAATAATAATTAATAAGCATTATTCTCATGCTAAGAATGACAAAGTTAGGCACCCATTTGTTATTTTACTACCAAGTTTTAGTTACTTGATTTCTGGACTATGCTAGCAGTATATCCTATCTAATTTAAAAAAAATGGTGCTAAGTATTGAAAACCTAAGAAACACAATTGCAGTTTCTAAAAGAGGGTGATATATATATTTTGTAAGTACACATTGCAAAACAACTTCATGAATATGCCTCACCCCGAAATTCCCATCACATCTATTTCTCCCACCTTTTTCCTTTCTTTTATAAACTGTGCTTATTGTTGTGATTGTGTTTATATGTATGTTCATGGTACTTAAAATGTTTTGACTATAATTGATATATGTAACAATAGTATATATTACACTATAAACAAGTAGCAATATATTTCTTGATAGTAATATATATCAAGACGCTCTGTGTGTATATATTCATACATACATAAACACATATTTATATAAAAGCATGTAATTTCCTTGATAGATGATTGTACATACGTAAGATTATACAAACCACAGAAGATGTGTGCATTTATCTTTCCTTTCAGAAGATTGTTTGAGTATAAGTAAATGTAATAATAATAATAACAACAACAGCTATGATAAAGTTGTTGTTATTATCATTATTACTATTCTAAATTAGAGCCTCCCTTGGGGTTTTTTCCCTATTTATTTTCAACTTAAGTACAGACTTGTTTAAGTACCACACCTTTGTCAACTGGTCATGAGGGCTTTCTTTAGTAAGAAAACACCTGTATAAAGCCACATTCCCAACCCAGGCTGCATCGGCCTGAAGCTGCCTCTGAAGCACCAGAAACTCTACAGGTTCACATACCTGGCAGGCTACCCAGGCAGGTTTTCTAGTGCTTGCTCCACTCTGCACTTTCGTGTTTTACATAGCACTCTAACGCACGATGAGGGACATACTTTTAAGCCCGTTGTAATCAATATTTCCCTTGTAGGAGAACTAGTGTGTAACAGTTGCAAGGTTTGGGAAAGATGAGATACTGAACCAGAAACTCTGGTGAGAGTTACTCACATGGAGAGGCACAATTCACAACAAACAACTGCTCTGGCCACTTTCCTGGTCTTGTTTCAAGAACTGGCACCAACTCCAAAGGATTTGTTCCTGTTTATGTATTAAATGTGAAGGGTAAATAATGTAATTCCCGGTTTAGAGAGGCCCACTGAACCAGTTCACAAATAAAGTTGAAGCCCCAAGTTTGACTTTTGTTCTTGAGGAAGGCTAAAAGGGTTACTTATTCAAATTTTCACAACACTGTTTCTCTGGGAAATATCAAATGGCAGTAGCAGTACTCATAAGTACTAATTAACTTGTGGATCTTTCATTGCCACAACAAAAACTATGGATTAAAAATGTAGTGTAAAATCAAATTAATCTATTCTCCAATGACTTAAAAAAAATTGGGAACGAAATCCTAGCTGGGTATTTAGCAATTTGTAAATACGTGAGGAGTGTTAATGTACTCCAATAGCTTACATTGTCTGTGTAAACACAGGTTACTGAATTGCAGTGTAATCTTGTTAAGAAGGCAGAACACAATTGCTTGTGCTTTGGTGTTAGAAATAACATAAGCCTTAACTGCTGCAATGAAGTGGCTTTCTATATACTCATACTTATTACTTTTATTTACTTCTTTTTATGTCTCATTAGCCTCTGCAAGTGAACCCACAGCTGGAATACATCTTACACTATGGTAGACACCAATATCCCTACAGGACCTATTCTAAATAAGTCTGTGGGAAATCCAGACATCTAACCACGATGGATCTACAGAAGGCTGACCTCTTTCTGAAAGCAAATAACTACTTTTGCCAAAATGAGTTCCATTAAAATTGAATGTCGACCATATCCTAGACATGTGCTTACCTTGGCTGTAAGCATATGCCGCCTTCCCTATACTTAGCGTAGGAAATAGAGAAGCAATTTTAGTTGCTGTGCATGACACTGTAAATGTTTTCTATAGTCTAACAGTAAGAGTCTGGCATTTCGCGTCAGAAATTATGTGATGATTCTTTGGGAAGAAAGACAGATGAGCGATTTGCCTTTAAACCAAAGTCAATCTTTTCCTGCAATTACTCAGGAAGAGCTAACCAGCAAAAACACCGTTTCCACAGAAATCAGGTGAATTACACATAGCTCTGACTCCTTCTGTATTTCAGATGTCCAATAATGCCACTAAATACATAAACTGGATTTATTCTAATATGTATAGGAAACAGTGCCCCTAATTTTTGTTTTCTGTAAGACATAATTTGTTGCTAAATATGAATATCCCTTTAAATAAATTCAAAACTAGGGTGGAAAGAACATATTTTTAGTTTCTTATGAAAAAGAACTGTCTCTTGGACAATGGTATCACAGGTCATTGTTTTTTTCATACAGCTGAGTTGGAAAGAGAAAGTAAAGTACAAAGCGTAAATTAAAATATTTTCTATAGTTATTGAAATAATTGTTAAAAAACAGAACATGAACAAAATAAATACAATCATATTGCAACTTGTCAAATCCCTGCATTCTTAGAAGAATTAAAAAAACAGAGAACAGCTGTTACGTTTGAAGTTTTGTGGGAAAAGAGCACTTCGTGTATTTTCAATAGCTTATGTCCTTCTGAAGCCCTTTGTATGATTTATGTAAAAGATAGACTGAAGTTAGGTGGGTTCAAGTTCCTGTATGAAAGCCTGCCAAGCAAAGCATAGAGAATTCTCTAACTCCTTAATGTGATGACTTTTTTTCCCCTCAAAAGCAATGTAAAATAGTATAGCAAGGCTACAAGCACAGAACCAATCTACCTACCTAAATGCATGCAATAAAAAATGTCTTCTCTACTTGCTCTTCTGAAATGTATTCCAGTGCTCTGAGGTTGCTACTCAAATCTCAGGCTGTAAGAAAATGCACTTCAAATCCATTAGTAAATAAAGACATGACCAAAATTATTCATGTCTAATCTTTCTTGCACCAGAGGAACTTATTTCTGTTGCAAACTCAGACTTTTATAGAAAACGGTCCCGGGACATCGTAGCTTGCTTTGCTTGTCTTCCTAAAGGCTTCCTGTGGAGGAACAATAGGAGGTAGATATTTCATTATAACTGTACTGCCAAAATGAAGTCCATCATATTGTGTTAGCCTCATGGGCGGAAGGTCTCTTTCCATAGTGTCAAATGCACACGCATTTCTGCAGACAAATACCTGCATCCTCAGTGCCAAATTTATGTAATGGCAGACATCACTCTTCATTTGCACAAGATGCTCTTTTACGCCTGCAGACAGTAACACTGTGCATCAGCAGGACCCCAGGAAGAGGTGAGAAGTACAGGGAAACTGCTGTGTTTAGAAACCTTCAAACTGAATTCTCAATCTCCTACTGTCAGCACACCTTATGGCTCCCACAAGGTCTTAGAATCGTAAAATGGTTAGAGTTGGAAGGCACATTAAAGATCATCAAGTTCCAACCCCCCTGCCAGGGGCCTGGACACCTCCCACTAGATCAGGTTGCTCAAAGCCACATCCAGCCTGGCCTTGAACACCTCCATCAAGGGGGTTTCCACAACTTCCCTGGGCAACCTGCTCCAGTGTCACACTAGAAGAATTTCCTTCTAGATTTAATCTATATCTCCCCTCTTTCAGTTTTTAAACCATTACCCTTTGTCCTATTGCTACATTCCCTGACAAAGAGTCCTTTTCCAGCTCTCCTGTAAGCTCCCTTCAGATACTGGAAGGCTGCTATAAGGTGTCCCCGGAGTCTTCTCTTCTCCAAGGTGAACAAGCCCAGCTCAGTCAGCCTGTTGTCGTAGGAGAGGTGCTGCATCCCTCCGATTATCTTCATGGCCCTGCGCTGGGCTTGTTCCAACAAGTCCTTCCTGTGTTGAAGAATCCAAAGCTGGACACAGTACTCCAGGTGAGGTCTCACAAGAGCAGAGGGGTAGAATCGCCTCCCTCAACCTGGTGGCCACACTCCTCTTGAAGCAGCCCAGGATGCAGTTGGCTTTCTTGGCTGCCAGTGCACAATGTCTGCTCATGTTTGAGCTTCTCATCCACCATCACTCCCAAGTCAGGGCTGCTCTTCAGCCATTCTCTGTATTTGTGCCTGGGATTGCCATGTCCCTGGTGCAGGACCCTGCATTTGGCTTGACTGAACTTCATGAGGTTCACACAGGCCCACTTTTCAAGCCTGTCCAGGTCCCTCTGGATGGCATCCCTTCCCTCCAGCTTGTTGACCGCACCACACAGCTTGCTGTTGTTGACAAACCGGCTGAGGGTACACTCTATCCCACTATCCATGTCTCCAACAAAGATGTTAAACAGCACTGGTTCCAGTACCAACCCCTGAGGAACACCACTCTTCACTGGCTGCCACTTGAATACTACCATTTCATGATTGCTGCAGCCAAGGCTACCATTGAGTTTGACATTCCCCACCAGCCCCTACTTGTTGGTAAGGATGAGGTCCAGCACAGTCTTTGTTGGCTTCTCTATCATTTGAAAAAGAAAGTTGTCATCAACATTTTCCAAAAACTTCCTGGATTTCTTGTGTCCTGCTGTGTTGTCCCTCCAACAGATTTTGGGGTGGTTGAAGTACCCCATGAGGACCAGGGTCTGCAAACACTATGCTGCTCTTGTCCATAGAGGGCCTCATCCTCCCTGTCACCCTGATCTGTAACATCACCAGTCCCTCTGCTCCCTTTAATCCTGACCCATAAGCTCTCTGTCGGTTCTTCATTCATCCCCAGGTGGAGCTTCATGTACTCCACCTAGTCATTGACATAGAGGGCAACACCCCCTCCTCATCTCCCAAGCCTTTCCATCCTGAAGAGTCTATATCTCACCATTTCAACACTCCAGTCATAAAAGCCATATCTCTGTGCCGCCAATAACATCCTATCTCTGGAGTCATACACACATTTCTAACTCCTCTTTCTTGTTCCCCATGCTATGTGCATTTATGTAGAGATACTAGCTGGGTGCTCAGTGGGGCTGACTTACTGGCTGGAGTGGCTGCATTTTCATTGTGTTGCTCTTCAGGTGACCCTCCTTTGATGTGTTTTCTCTGTGACTCCCCAAGTCCTTCTGTCTCAGTAGCCCTTCATTTGTCCCCATAAGATTTTGAATGAGCTGCAGCATAGCCAGCACATCTCAGAGCAATCAGCTGAGGGCCTTTGCTAGTGACCCTTCCCACAGATCTAGAAGCACCATCCCTTGGCTTATCAAGGGCTAACCAGATAATGTCCTCCTCCCCCAGCAACCAAAACTTGTCGCAAACAAGTCGCAAAAATGCTCCAAAACTTGTCACAGACAAGCCTGATATTATTACCCCCCTTGCCCTTCACATCCAGATACCAATGTCTGAATGGTCTTCAGAAACAGGGACTGGGCAGGTTAGCAGCCCTAACCTGTCTGCTAGGAGTACTTGTGCAACCCTGTAATATACTCTGGCTCTTGGTTATCCTAATTGTCACAAACAAAGCCATAAAACCAGCTCACTCATATGGGACGTTGCTTCCTCAGCACTTTTTAGTGTTTCCTCAGCGGGAGGCCACTTGTCAATCAAAATTAAATTCTAAGCCACATCTCTCAGTGACTCAGAACTAACCACTGGAGACTCAAATAAGGTCAAACAAGATACATTCTTTAAAGCTTAAGTGAAAGTGTCTTTCAGTCCAAATAACCTTCCCTAATGTTTATATGGCCCATATCTTAATTCTCAATTGTTTATTTAGAGATATCAGGAGTGCCATAGACGATTATGTTTAAACATCATATAACAATTTTAGATAAATAGAAAAGAATTGTGTCTGTAGATATTTTTCCACATTTTAAGTATTTCATAAATGCTTTTAAAGGATTTTTTTTGCTCAACCAGGACCCAAGAAAAAGATGAGATCACTTCCAACTTGAATAAGGAAGTTCTGCAGTATATATATGAAAGAAGAAAGGCCTAAATGACTTTTGGGCAAGGTAATTGATATCTTGTCCTGAAATAACTACTTAGTGTCCTAGAATAGGGTCCATGTGAGGAAGTTTTGTCCTTTGGTCACATAATATTTTTGTAAAAAACAAATTGCTAGGTTTTTATCTGTGAAAATCACTGATGTAGCAATGGGGTATTGATGTGACAATTTATAAACGTGGTACTGCAATACTGCTAGGCAGATGTTGCAAACTATAATTTATTAACAGTCATTTAATTGTTTTATCTGTCTCCTTTGTTTTTGTTCTTTAATTTCCTAATGGTAAAATTTATTAACTGAAAAACTTCAAAAAGATAACATTGATACTGAAGTATATTTACCAGTTTAGATTGTATTTTTTTATGATGAAAGATATATGAAAACATAATTCTATGATAAAGAAAAATATTAATTTCAGGTGACTTTCTATGTACTAGCAGAGACAAATTGTATATTCTGAATTTTGGAGAGCAAGCACAGATGTGAAAATTTACAAGCAATTAATTGAGCAACACATCCAAGTTTTGTCTAATAAATGGATATGCCTGATCACCAACAAATACAAATAGATAAGGGGTTATTTCACAAGCCATCAACAAATAGCTCTATGATATTACTAAAATGCCTGTATAGAGAACATATTATTTTAACTGCAGTCCCTTTTCTAGCAAACCACTAGCAGATTAAGAAATATTATCATTAATATCTCTGACATACTGTTTAATATCTCTGACATACTGTTTGTGACTCCTCATATCTCATTTATAAAAATAGAGAGAGAGAAAGGGAGAATAAGGAAGAGGCAAGCAAGAGGAGAGAGAAAGGGACAGAAGCACGGTGGTAAAGGGAGAGAGTGAATATCCTATTCAATAATATGCTGGTATAATTTCTACGTTTTGCATATGTGAGTTTGGCTTTAAAGAAAAAAAAATAAGTTCTTTGATAGGGCAATGGAAAGATATCTGATGCAAATGACTTATCACGTGCCTTATAAGGCAAATGATTAATTGATCATCAGAGCAAAGCACAATTTAAAACCCTGGTTAAAGCCTAAAGTACTATGTAAAGTTCTATCATTTATCCAGCAAGGCAGCTTCTCCAGAAACAGCATTTCAGAAGATAATACAACAAGACTTCCACTCTTCTCCCTTCCTTCTTCAAGTCTTGATGGGAAGAAGCAATGCCAAGGATAGGGCTAAACATGTAGAGAGATAAGACGTATAAAAGTCTGAGAAAGATACATAAATCAAACTGAATAACTCTGTACATCACGTATCTGTGAGGAAACAGTAACCTGGAATAAAAAAGCCTGGTAATTTAGTACAAAACACACACAAAACCCACCCCATATACATGAATTTTGTAGCTGATTATAAAGGTATGTAAGACAGCTATAATCTTGAAATAGTTGGTAGGTTTTCCAATAATGTTTATTCCTTTCTAGGTTTTTGAAACAGAGCAAAGATATACAGTTGTCTTCTCCATATCTGTGTATCATCAGTAAATACAAGCATTTGTGTATCCAAACCTCCTTATTTTGCAGTCCTCATGATTTTAGTGTCAGACAAGTAAAACAGGAAAGGATGCTGTCATTGAATCCAATGAGAATTTTCTGTTACTGAAACCAGAGAAAACAAATAAAACCAGATGAATAATAAAGTTGCTTAATAAGATGTTGGAGATTGGATGAAAATCTTGATGAGCTATTTGTATATTGAAGTTAGTTAACACTGAGTAATGCATATTAAGGGTTATGTATTTCACAGTTGATTTTGAAGGAAGTTGGGGAATAAACTCAATATTTTAAATCGCAAAAGGCCAGATATACTCTCAATCATCTTTCAGACACTGTATAATCTATGACACTGAGGAATTATTTTCTTCAGTGAAGAAAAGACTAAAGAAAAAAATAAAATCCCTCTTTCTCTGATCTTTGAAAAACTAAGGAAACCTCCATTAATTCAACTTGAGGCATGTAAATATAAAGGGAAAAAATAAAGACAGCAAAATAAATAATATAAAACATACATATCCTGCAGGCCAATCAGTGAGTCTGATCACAACAGGAGGATGAATATGAGAAGGAAAGAAATGTTCTGCATCTTTCAATTTACATAAACTGGTCAACACATTTTTCAACACATGGTTGAAAATCTATTTGTCACTTTTCTACTTGACGTTAGAATGTCGCAGGTAACCTCTGTTTTACTAGTATCATGAAACTTTGTCAGAATGTTTTTCTCTAGAGACAAACTCTCATGGTACCTTCCACCAAAACTTACTTGGACAGGCATGACAAAACAAACTAGTGAGTTGCTAGAACAGTGTACCACAGACTAAATCTCTTCCTTTCTTACTTTGTGCCACAAGTCCAAATAAATAAAACACAGGCTATGAGACATTAAGATAAAATATGGGAATTCCCACCCAGATTTTGTTTATTTTTGCTTCTTCCAAAAAGTAGAAATCAACCCATTTCATGAATACCTTATCTGCTCTAGATTTGCATTTATTAAGTTAAAAAGGTTGTGGGTTTTCAGAACTGTTTGAAAAATAATTTAGGTGACATCTGGTATTTGGATGAAAGATATTTCCCTCCAGAAAATCTGGTGAGGGTTTTTTTTATTATTTTTTTTTAAATTTTATTTTATTTTACTGGAGGTAGCATTAAAGTATAAATGAAAATATGATCAAAGATTTGTTTCCTCCTGAATTCTCATATCTTAGAGCAAGCAATGACTTTTATTTTAACATAAAAGTGCCCAGATGTAATTAGGTAAATCTTTCTCCCAATGTATGAACATCAATGAGTAGGCTCCACAGGTTTGTAAGTGGCAACACTTCCAGACCTCCACACCCTCCACTTCCCTCACTCTTCTTAAATTTGTCCCATTTACTCTTGTCCCATAACTGTTTCAATGCTGGTAATCACTGCAAATAAAAGGGCTGAAAAGGTGCCCCCACTACAGGATTTGTCTCTTTGTGTGTTGGATGTCTGAAGAAAGTTAAAATTGCAAAACATTTCATACAACTCATTCATTGTTTGAAAACTGTCAATAAATTAATTCCAGTAGAATATAAAGCACGTCAGGGGCTTCAGTTTCTAACCAAGAACAGTTTCTGAGATCCTTCATGGTCTTTCAAATACACTATGCTGTGTTTTGTTTAATCTCTTTTTAAACTGAGGCACAAAGAACACTGGATTTTCCAAACCTATTACGAGCACAACAGCTATTAATTTACTGTAATGACGAAAAACTCTCATTGCACTTCTACACCATTTGTTACCTTGTCCTGTAACCCATAGAAAAACCTTATAACAAAGCTAGAAAAGAAGATAACCATGAACTGATATTTTTGTTTTCATTTTTTCATTTTTCATATTTGTATTTTTTCTATTTCTAATAGAAAAAAGTCTATTATTCATAGAAAATATATTTGTATGAATATTTTATTCAAACATTAATGAAAGGTTGCTGCGGAGGATTTTATCTTGACTTTATTCAATGTTTGTTCATTTTCTTAATATAGAACAATTTGAATGAGAAACTGTTTGGCAAGTTATTTGAAACAGGAGGTCATTGACTGGAAATATTACATCAAATTAGCTAATGATGGTAGATACTTGCCATTAAATACTACAGTAAAAAGAGCAGGAAGAGGACTGGATACTGTACAATTAGACTTCCTAGGATATTGTTTCTGAAAAATGCTAAAAGAGGCTTTTCAAAAATTGTGACTTGTAAGAGCAGACAGCCCTCACACTTGCAGTTCAGAATTTCCAGGTTTCACAAATGAAATAAGTTGGTCAGATTTTTTTCAATTCAGATTCTTTCTTAACAAAATATTATTTTTAACAGTGAATTATTTCTTATCTTTTATATTTGTTTCAGTTTTATGTTCCTAAAGAAAATAACTGAAGAGAGGAATGCATATGTAGAACCCATTTCTGGGAATACACTTCATTATTACTTGGATCTGATATTTTCTTCATAGAAGAAAAAAATGCTTAAATGAATTAGTATGTTTAGCTCTCAACTGTACTATTATGACTAACGATTTTGCACAAGTTTAAGTTTATGTTTAAACACATTTTAATATGAAACAGCAACAACAAAAATGCAGATTTTTTTTTTTAGAACACCAGTTAGTTCCATGCATATAAGAAAAGTGCTTTCCTAAGCTGAAATCTTTAAAGGAGTCTTTAAAGATTTTAAATTCTTTTAGGGAGTTTGTAGAAATATTACATGAACCTAAGAGATCAACAATCTTTCTCCCATATGTACATGGCCATATTCCTGCCTATCTCCAAAATTTGTTCTACTGTGCTTTTACATTCAAGTAACTTTTGTGAACGCTTGATACTTTTTTATTCTTTTTTTTTTTTTATTTTTTCTTTTTTTCTCCCTCCTTTTTTTTTTTTTTTTGTCTTTTTAATAAGCTTGCTTTCATTGCAAAGTTTGGAATGTCCCCTTTCATGGTGACTCTGCTTTTGTTTAGATTATGAACTTCTGCAACATGTAACTCAAAAGAGATCCAGTTTCCAAGAGTAAAAAGAGATTGATGAATTGTAGTGATATTTTCTTTATGAAGCAAAGTGCATTCCAAACATTTTTCCCATGACAAAAATGGTCTATTTGCATAAATAAGCTATGTATACACTGTACATATATATACACAGAATAATCTTCAGTAGCTCTTTAAGGATGTGAATTTCTCCCATGACCTGATTTCTCTGTGTTCAAATCTATTATAGCAGGAAATTTCAATGATATTAAGAGTTACAATTAACAACACAGATGTAAATGGGGACATTGCAGGCATCAAGATATGTTATTTCTGATAAGAAAATATAAATAATTATAAAATGGGAAATGATCAATCATCAAGACTCACCCAGCTCTTTCCTGTAGTTACAATATACAAAATATGTTGTGTTTTGCTATTGCTAAATTGTTATTTTGGCAGTAAAAAATGGGAGTCAATCTAATTTAATATTTTTTGTTTAATCCTGTTTTTCATCAGTATTATTTTTATCCTTTTATGTTATACTTTTTTTGAAATATAATGTCTTTTTTTTTATTAAATTTGGAAAAAATATGGAACAGTTGAAACCATGCCTTCAGATTGTAAAAAAAAGCATCCAATTCTTGACACTTGCCATCTCCATCCAGCTAGGCAAGCTTTCTAAAAACCAATCCTGATTAAGTGGAAAATGAAGATAGATCAACACAGTAGGGTTAAGGTATACTGTACTTTACTGTAATACCTTCATAAGGTGTTACAAGTATACTCTGTAATCTCTTAACATTGAATAGGAAGTCAACTGTGTTAGATATGTACCTGATTTTAACAGAGATTGCTGCATGCTTAAGACTTAGAATGAAATAAGTAATCTGTTTTGTGTTTAACTATAGACTGAGAATTTTATGCATCAACTTCTTTTATAAAAGTATGGTTATTAATCTGTGTGTTTTAATGATTTTCAAACATTTATTTAGCTATAGATACTGGATATGAATTAGTGCTGATGAGTTCTTTTTTTTCCATTAATACAAAATCATGATTACAGTGTGAACACATAAATAAAAATGAGATTTGCTAAGCGTTCAGTTTTAGAAAGCAGTATTTTGGTATAGAATATCATTCAAGGAAAAAATAATTTAAAATTTTATTACTGCAATTGAAATGATGATTTTAGCCAATGTTTGTCTTTAGAGAGTAAGAGGTTAGCAATTTTAATATACTTTTCTCATAATAAACCTCACAGTTTTTTATTTTTCTAAAACTGTGTAAGCTTCCAAAGTGTGTGTGGATTTTTTTTCCTGTAATTTTAATAAGACTGTTATTTTTAGATCAGGAACATTATATTCCATTAGTATGACCTTTATACTCAACATTTATGGGTGTGAACTGCTTCCACCAAAGGCAGCATCATGACCATTATCTGCTCCTCAGCAGCCTAGAATTATAAAACAATTTCCTAATTTCTCTTTGTCCTAGTGGCAACATATCAGGATGGATTTATAAAATATAATTAATTTATGTGGTTTGACAAAAGACACTATATGAGTATAGCTTATAGCTATCATAAACATGCTGGTTATGGTTGTCTGGTTAAAGATAAGGTTTTTTACACATGTAGAAGTACAACTGCTATGACACACAAAGACTACAGAAATGCTTCACTAAGTGTTTTAATCCTAATTTTTTGTTTACAGAAGTAATTTTCATAATAATTTGATTCATTTATGGTTTAAAGTAAAATTTTACATACGACCCTCGAGACACAGAAAGGATAAAATTTTTCCTTTAAAAATTGATAAAAATCCCTTACTGAAAGAAAAATGTGGTCTCTGTATACTTTTCGTGCAGTAATAACCTTGGATTTTATATTTTTTCCCACTTGTAATGTTTAAATATGATTAAAGACCCCTTTAATAAGCAAATATCCTCTCCACTTACTTCCTTGCCTTACTACATTATTTATCTTGATGCTGCTACTATCCATTTTTCCCAGAGTAACCAAAGTCACAGGCTCCTTAAATTTAGTTACTCCCTTGTAAGAATTCCCTTGGTTGTTAGAATCCCCATTCAGGGAGAGGCTAAACTTCTATAGGAGATGAAAATCTCTGCTATCAGTCACACCCTAGCAAGGAACTTGTGAACACTTTGGACACTGAGCTGGAAAACTCAGATTTGAGGTTTATATATTCGGGGAAGGAAAAAAACCAACCTCAAAACAAAACACAAGCCAGAACTAGTGCCAGACACCATATAGTAAGGAAAGCCAGCTTTCTCCATCTTTAACTACAGGGTACAAGGCATGAATTCCAGATCCAACTGAAGCTCATGAGGATGTTCGTAATCACCATCAGTAGGTAGGACCAGACTTATTTTGATAGATCTGGTTAACCACAAAATATTAGAAACTAAAATGATGGTAAACTTATTTAAGGAAAAGTAGGTTGAGGCATTTTTTAATGAGATTCTAATGCTATATTATCACCTTCCCTCTTCTTTTTGATGCCCTTGTTACTGGTTTTCTCACATTGAAACTCGTGTGTTTCCAATCATATATATTAAAATCAGCTACAGCAGTTCTTTAAATGGCATATCATGGTACAAAGATGTTGCAGTAAATACAGATCTTCTCCAATGGGGTGTTGCTGTTGGTAATGCTGGGCATGGAGCAGCGCTAAATTACCATAGGAAAAAGCAAGAGGCAAAATCAAGAAAGTTCTCTCCCTGCTCCTGTCCTTGAGTTTGCCACAGCCACCTTCTTCCAAGACACATTTCCTGCTCTGCCCGAGCTGTTTCACAACAACTCAGTTCCTACTGCTTCCATATGTTGGAATAGCCTCTCTGACTTCTGTGTGTGCATACATATATATACATAAAACACTGGAAAAAATGTGTTGTGGAGAATAAGATGAGAAATGGAGCGGAGCGACATGTGTAAAGACATATGGAGAACCAGTGACATATGCCAGGATATATTTTATTGAAAGTATCATAGATCCTTGTTTGATATAACTGACTGGTAATATAGGTATTTCAGGGAATTATATCATGTCACATTGCAGTATTTTTGCTATACTGTACCATGAGTATGACAGATTGTCTACAAATTTCAATTTTTTGTTTTCATAGTTCTGGCTAACAATGATATAGTAAAGTAGTGGGAATGTATGAAGAAGTTGAGAATAGGCAGGACAAAATATTTTGCCACAGGAATGCTGTATATGAGTATTACTTATTTTCCTTTTCATATATGTGCCGTCAGCTCTGGTGGCCCAAGCTTAGCTTGGCTCTGCAACCAAATATTTTGGTGGTGCCCTTTCCATTAAAGTTACCCATATAAAGACAATTGAATGGAAAGTTTAAAATGTTTTACATAGTTTTCTAATATTTCTTTTGGTTGCAAAATGAAGGGGATTAATATTAATACTTAATTAAAAATAAACCTGGAATGCTGACTGCATACAAACAGAAAACAAGACTGTAAAATACCAGGCATGATCGAGATGTTCACATAGCATTCGGACATACCTGACTTTTCTTGCATCACTTCTATGAAGATGAATTTATAAATTTCTGGAGGAAACATCTGTAGAAGCCTGCTCACCCAGAAAAGAATGAACAGGGAAATATTAAAAGGTGAAATAAAAATCAGTGTTTCAAAAAGAGCTTATGGCTCCAGAGCAAGCCCTAATTCTGGTTCATTAACATCTAGATTCTCGCACTTGTGCATGATCTGTGCTACAACATAAGGGAAAAACCTGAACCATACAAACATTCTGTGTAAACTCTACAGAGAGTAGAAAGAAGCCTAGAATTGAACTCAAAGGTTCATATTCCTTAAAAATGTTGGTGAAAGAAATTTATAGAGATTTCTGTGCTGCTAGATTAGCAAACTTAGGCAATCTTTCACAAATATACAAGCATTTTAAGACAAATACTTGGCAAGCAATTACATCAATGGTAGCTGAACCAAACCTCATTTAATTGCTTTCTTGAAAAAAAACCCAATGTGATGGGTTTTCTCATACAATACTATTTCTTTTATCTAATACTAATCCTTACATGGAATTGTGTCTGTTTACATTACCAAAGTATCTTATAAACATAAATTAAAACGAGGCATAAATATTTGCAGCTGTTTTACTAAAAACAAAATAAATTTTGGCATGTTGTTCTTGCTTGTAAATGTAAACCACTGGGACACAGTCCTGCAAATAATCAGAGAAATAGGAAGACACATGAAGAAGGAGAGAAACTAGAACTGTCTAGTTCTTTTCCTACAGAAGTTTACAACTCAGTGCCTGCAGTGGCCTAAAAAGCCAAAACCAATCTGTTTTCCCTTTTCTTGCTGTTAACTGTGTGGCTGATGCCACATCAGTGCAAAAACAGAAACATAAAAAACTTTTGGTCTTTCATGAATTACACTTTTTTGATTTAATCTTTCGTCTGTACATTCTGACGTTGTCTTTCTCTGGCTTTCACCTAAAAGCATGTCTTTCTATCACCATTCCCTTTGTATGGTATGAAGCTTTTCTTCTGATACCAAATTATGACATTGAGCGGATAATAAAACTTGCCCGTCAAGAGTGTGGACACTGTGACTGCATGGAATAATTCATATTAAGTAGCACCAGCTGGAAGTATATTCTGCCAAATAAGTATGTATCATTTTACGTTTCACATGACAAAAAATTTAAAGAGCTGATACAGGAATACCATTCTAACCTCATTGTTCTACCATACACCACTGCTTTCAACTCTAGCCCTCACTGTTAGACAGTAAAGTACCAATAAAGGATAAGCAGAGCTCTCTGTCACCTACCTTATCTAGTATGAGAAGCAACAAGGCAGAGAAGAAATACAGGCATCACTATGTTGATAGAGCTTATGACACAGAGAGAGGAAAAGAACAAGAGGAGGAAGAAGTAAAATTGAATACACACTAGAAAGCAAAGTCAGCCATGGGTATGCAATAGTTGCAGTAATGCATAAAACATACATATTTTTGCAAGGAGAGGAAGGCAAATAGAATATGTTAGCATGGATAACTGTGAACAGGGGAGGAGTAACTGTAACAGTATTTGATCGGACTACCAATAAGAGTTTTTCTAAGTAGATTTATATACAATGTGTTAAGGAAAAGTTATATGTTTTTGGGGTAGTATAAGCATAAAGCTGATAGATATTGCAAGTTTGATAGTAAAGAAGGTGTGTGTGAAGGAACAGGTGTGATACAGAAGATAGAGATGTGGTAAAGGAAAAATGAACTAAAAAAAAAAGAAAGGAAAAAGAAATTAAAATTTAGACAATGCAGAAGATATAGAAATTGAATATTTATTTGGAAAATGAACAGTTACAATCATTTGTTTATGAAAGCATTGTGACATAATTTTGTTTAAAACAAGTTTGTGCCATTCATACCATCTTTCAGTAGAAATTGTCAATAAAGTTATTCAAAGACTAAATGTTCAAATATTGTACGTTCTGAAGCCGATGATCCTTGATGCATCAGTTTTTTTTTTTCATTTTTCTTTGACTAGACAAAGAACAGCATTTAGCATTTAGATGACATTCATGCTCCTCTCTCTACAAGAGAAGAGACTTGAGGATTTCTATTAGCATGCAATCTAGGAATGATTCAATACCATGTAGTAGAATAGCTGTTATTTGTATCAGCTCTCAAACTGGAGAGGTTACATCGGCAGAAGCTGAACTTAGCTGAACTCAGCTGAACTCAGTGTTCCTCATTGTATTCATACAACTTGTGGCCAGAAGAGTTTTTATAATTTTATATAAAGCTATTTGTTAATAAATATTTAAAACAAGTACTTAAAGCAATTGGGGAACAGTAATTTAGGTTTTCCTTATTCTTTTCTTGCCTGAACACTTTCACCTTTCCTCCTGCATAGCATTTATTTTAAGTAAGAAGAACCATCATTATATTAGATATTCAAAATTTAGTTTGATCTTTTCTAGTATTAAAATTTTTATGTTATATCGTGTAAACATATTTTTTGTGGAGGTCTATTAAACCTACTTTAAAATTCAGTTGTCAGATTAAAGAGTTTACAATATTAGAAGTAAAAGCTTAGCCAAAAACGATAGTGTCCTGTGGAGGGAGTGGTACTAGTATGCTAACACAAACTCTCTAAGTGTCTCTGCTTTCAAAATAAAAAAGTTACATATTATTTCCTGCTATGTTCAAAGTCAACAATTGTCATCATTTGATAAATATCACTTAATTTTATTCAGCATATGCTAATTAGCAATTTATTTTCAGTATTTATGATGCTAGAAATTTACAACGAAACATACAGACAACTTATTTGTTTTTATGCATACTGAGTTTGTCTAGGATGCTGTCAATTTTCTTTAAAGCAGCCTGTATGGTGCTGTGTTTTCGATTTGTGACTACACCAGTGTTGATAACACAACAGTCTTTTATGTATTTACTGAGCAATTCTTGCATGGAATCAAGGTTTTTTCTGTTTCTTACTGCCTGTTCCCTCAGCAAGTAGGCTGAGAGTAGGCAAGAGGCTGGGAGAGGATACAGCTGGGACTGCTGACATGAATTGACCAAAGGGATAGTCCAGACCATATGATGGCATGCTCAGAAATCAAAACTGGAGCCTGAGCCTTTCCAAAGTAGCCAGTGTTTCATTGAACATTGATTTGCTTGATAGGTGATGAATAATTGCCTCACATTACTTTTTTATTTGTTTGTTTGGTTGTTTGTTTGTTTCCTTCAGTTATTGAATTGCTTTCATCTCAACCAACAAAATTTCTTGCTTTTTCTCTTTCTATTCTCTCCTACATCTTATTGCAGGGTGGAGGGAGTGGTACTCAATTGCTGCTCAGCGTCAACCCACCAAAATTTGAAACACATGTAAATATTGTAGCCAGTGGAAAAGGTTGTAGCCAGTGCAAAAACATTAGCTTATATATTAGAAGCAATATAACTTTGCTGAGGTAGATTCACTACTGCATGTACAGTATTGACAGTGGCTCTAAATCCTGCATCCATGCAATATTACCTATGCTTTTCAGCTAGATAGAAACTTTTTTAATTCTTATCCAAAGGGGAAGACTTAAGTAGGATTTCTTTACATGACCCAAGTCAAGTCAATAACTGTTTTAAAGTTTGATTGTTATTGAAAGAAAGGCACATAAATGTAAAAAGAACATACCGTACAAATCTTATTGTTGCCATATTGGTCATTAAGAAGTAAATATGGATTTTCCAAAATGTTCCTGAAGACTGGAAAAGTCACTATGTGGTTTTTTACTACTTTCTGGGATTGCAGATAATCCATTCAATTTCTTGGCAACCAAAGTAGTATGACAACACTTACCATAAAACCAAAAATAAAATTTTTCAGTCTCTGAAACATAGGAATTTCCAAATTTTTAAAATATTTTGTAAATTATCTTTCAATAGTATTTTTTTACATCATTCTCTGTTTGGTTCAGAGTTTTACAGTGGTTTGTTTCATCACAGATATAGTGACCATGATACCATCCACTGTACACATGTAAAATAATTGATACAAAGAGTTTATGAAATCTAACACAGAGAAATCATATGCCATATTTAGGGTTAAAAATAACCTGTTAAGGCACTGGTTATACAGGAAGTTCTATCTCACTGGAAAACCATGTTTGTCATTTGCTTTGGGTCTTATCTCCAAGTTGTCACTCTGTTGGAGAAGAGCCTGGAATGGACATGTCCTGAGGGAACTTTTCACCTGAGGGATTCTGTGCTGGAATGACAAGGTCTTTTTTTCCTGTATAAATAGATATAGGGCTGGATAATTTGAGGAAAAAATTCAAAAGAGGGGAAAAAATTGCCCTTTCCTTGCTTCTTCTCTGCACATCTGTAATTGCTTGGCTTGGTTCTGAAAGGAAGCAAATTCTTATCCGGAGACCAAGTTCTTCAGGCTGACATCAGTGCTGAAATGGTATAATCCATGAAAACAGTATTGAAAGACCGTAGCTGAAGAGTGTTGCCAACTTTTTCTCACTTTAATTCTTAAAACAATAATGAAAATTTAGCCAAGGCTAGAGCACTATATTTGAAAGTCAATCCTAAATCCTGTCCTGAAAAAGACTTGGATTTCAGGAATTTTCCTTTCTTATATCAAAAAGAAAAAGAGACCTTCAGTTTGCTCAGCTACTTTCTGTGTTACAATGCTAAGCTGTCCTACAATAAGAAAACTGAATAAATATCAGTAAAACTGCAAGAGGGATGTACTGAGATTATGCTGTAAGCACAAAATGATGAGAAATGTGGGAGATATGAAGACGATATTGGAAGACCAAATTAATTGTTGTGTAATGAGAGAGGAGAGAATACAGGGCCAAATTACTAAACCCAGTGCTAAATAGGTCTGGATGAAGGAAATTTGCATTAGAGGACAATCATCTCACTTGTTCTTCTAAACTAGGGATGGTGACCAACAATGGCCATCACACACATTAATAGCAGACTGCCATAATTTAAGAAATACAACTGATTCAATACTGTCTACATTGTAGCTCAGGGACATGGGACACTGTGGGAACTCTGTAGATGGGAAAGTGCCATAGTGAATCCAAAAGCCTTCAAAAAAACCTTGAAAAAATTACACAAGTGTCTGTGTGAAAAATAAAAAGCCTGAACTAAAGTCTATTGAAAGCAACATTAATCTTCCAATTAACTCCAGTAGGCTTTTCATGAATATTATTTGTGATCATTAAGAATGAAAAACAGGAGTCTCATGATTCATCCCTAATTACCCCAAATTTCATTTAATGAAATCCTGACTCAAGGGAAGTTGATGAAGCTCTGTCATTGACTTACAAGAAGACAGGATCTCTGCCAGGATGACACAAGGTGGAAATAATTGAAGAAGATTCTGTATTTACCTTGATCTCGGGTGGAAAATCTGACTTTTAATTATCATACAAGATGAAATAATGACTCAAGTATAATCAGCAGTATTCTCTTTAAAAACCTGCTGTCGTGCTTTTCTTAATTTTAGAATAAAAATAGCTATATTTAGATAGAGCTTTACTATCCCACTATACTATTGTTTGTGGCAAGAGAAATCTAAGGCAGTATTTGTACAACTACTTGGTCATTAAAAGTCATTTAATTAAAAATATGGACTAGCAAATCTATATTAAGGCTTTCCTCTGCCTTAATCATACAGAAAAAAACAATTAGTTCTCTATGTATTATCAAAAATTTTGAAAGCATTGTGAAAATACTAGATGTTCGTAGAGTCACATCAATAAATTATATGGTTAAATTGTGAAATAAGGCTTCCAATTTCTACAGGAGGCATGTGTGAGGAAATATAATTTCTGCACAATTAGCTAAAGCAAAATATGAGATGACCCTGCTTCAAATATTTCAGATAAAAATATTCTTTAATTTTGCAAGTATCCCCATGGAGAAATCTGTTTGCATTGGTCAAAATATTTCTGACAAAAATGAAATAAGCCAGAGTTGCACATAATGCAAGAATGATGATATTCTCTCATATCTGGTAAAGGATAAGTTGCAAAATTGTTGTAAGCTTAATGAACCAACATCTTAGGCCCTTGTCCAGCTTCTTAATTGTTGGTTCCAAAAATTTCACTAAGCAGTCAGAAAACCATCCTACATACTTAACAGCAAGCACAATATGCTTAACCCTGATTACTCACTGCATATCTCTCACAGCATCGGAGTAAAGCATCCAGATAAGAAGACAACATATTGGTGGAAACATGTTATTGCACTTAACAGCCATCCCTGCTCTAATGAGATATGACAGCCCAAAGACAGATGAAAACCACTGTAAGTTTGGCCAATGGGAATGTGCCGTTAACATGTATTTCTTTAATTTTTTTTTTTTTATACTACTAAGCTAGCAGAAGTGTAAATTTAATGATGTTTGTTTATCCTAGCCAGTCTGTTTTATATATTTGTCATGCTTCACAAAAAACAAGGAAATCAGTAATGAGATGTAAATGAATGATTCCTCATCAGTATTTTGGAGCTTTTTGGAGTGGATAACACCTCAGAATTGTAAAACCTATGCTACATCAACTCTAAAGAAATTACTATGCATCAGTTGTAATGAGTTTTCATTTGTCAACTGGTCTGTAATCAATGCAATGCCATACAAATGGAATAAAAACCATAATACCATGACAAATATAAGGCAAGTACAGTTAAGACAACTTGACTTTTGTAGGCTACCTAACCTCAAATTTGATAATATGTTTTGTGAAGTAAAAAAAATTTGCAAGGATATTTACTGTGAATCAGAGGCATGGAAAAACATTATCCTAAGTTAATTTTTATATATGTCTGAGTTCTGTCGGTAAATCTAAATCACCATGTTAGCACGAAGAGACTTTTATTATGTGGTGAAATATAGAGAAGAGAAGAAAATTCATTAGAATATTGAATGCTTTTAACATCTCCTGATACTTGGAGGAAAACTCTGGTTATGCTGAAATCAGGGAAATTTTTAACTTTTTGTTTAAATGGTGCAAAGGTTTCTGCTTAAGTATCACTGACAGGTTTGTTTCAGCTATGTGGCTACATGTCCATGATGGACATGTACCTTCATAAATAGTTTACAGAACATGAATTTTTCTGTACTTTTATTTCTTTATTATAGTTATGTAATAATATTATCCTATTGCAATGCATTTTATCTCTACGTGAAAGTGCTTTCCAGACTCAATTAGACTCCAAATTTCTTCGGAGTTGCCTGTCTCTCACAAGCACCTTTGATAAATAAATGCTACCAAAAAGGGAAGTATAATAGAGCTGGTGTACCTCTAAAGTACCAAATACATTGTATTTTTTTTCTTAACCTGCTGATGCTGTTTTTTCAACTAACTTTCCAAAAATAGCATATGGTTTCGGTCATATCTGATATGAAAAGTCAAGAACAATAGTTTGCTATTAATATTTCACAATAAGTAGAGTTTGTTTCATTTCGCAGTGAGTGCTGTGACCTTTACAGTGCTACCCAGGTTGTCATTATCTTCATCAAGCACTTGTTAAAAATACGGTCTAGGATGAACTGATTAAGATATAATCAGGAGAGTACAGTGATATTTCAAACTGAACAGGGTTTTTTCTGCCAAGATGGAAAAATAGATTTGAAAACAAACTAAAATGTAGTGAAAAGATGAATCTGTGTGACGATATGGTTAAGAGAATTAGCTGTTCTCCTTTGGGGCCAAGCTCTTTTCTATATTGTGCACTATAGTAAACTAAGTGAGAAACTTGTTTATTTCCTTATAGCTTTCAGAAAAATTGTAATTTTCACTTTTAGTAGAGTGAAGGCCAGCAAAAAATTAAGACAGATAAGGGTCCTGTTCCTCTTTGCATGGCATTCATCCACTGCAGTAAAGCCAGTGTTAATTATTTAGCAGAAAAGGACTAATTTTAATTACAGCTACGTAAGGACATGTGTAAAGTGCTATAATACTCGTTTTAATACTTGCACATATCACTAAGTAACATAAAGGAACCTACTGGTAAGGTTATCTTCACAGTGCTTATTTGCAAGATTCCTTCAATTTTAAAGGCCAAAGCATAAGTTGAACTCCTAGGGATTTTTTTTTTCACCATGTAAATAATATATAATACTTTACTTCAGCAATGACTAAGCTGTGTTGATTAGTATTCACATGTCATTCAAACTGGGAGAGAAGCAGTCTTCCTTAGTACTTCACTACAATCGGTTGCTAATGCTACCTTATCCTCTACTTGTGGCCTTGCCACATTGCCTAAAAGAACATAAATTCCACACTTAAGGAATTTCTTACTCAATTTTATTGAGTGTACCCATAGCTAAATGAATATTACATATGCTGTTTTACTTAAATGAAAAGATTAAACATTCTCTTTATTTTAATTTCTTTAATGTTTCCTCCCACATCAATAAAAAGAAATGTAAATGCAGTCAGATCCTTGATTGCAATGGATGTGATACTGCAAATAAATAGATGTGAGATGAAGACAAATAAAGGCAGGAGTGATACTGTTCTAAGTAAGCTGTCACATATGTAGAATTTTGTCAGAAAAGAAGTTAAAAAGTAAAGCATTAAAAAGAAACCAATTATCTTGATTTCTTTGACATCATGAAGACAGTATCATCAATTAGATGATTATAACATTGTCATTTGGAAATAAACACACAAAAAAAGAATCTGAGCAGAAGCAAGGTGGGAGCAAAAGACTAAAAAACCTTTTTGAAGTTAAAGGAATGCTCTTTGTCTTGTGAGTGGATTGTGTCTAATCAGATGACAAACTCCCAACTGTTCATCCGATGTGTAACTTGTATTAATTATTCTGCTAAATCAGTCACTAGATCACTATGTTCTCTGACTGATATGGCCTGAAATTTTACATATTGTTACTGTAACTGGCAACTATAATTGCGGGCATAATAGATATTGGGCCCTGAAAATCTAGACAGAACAGGCAGGTGCTTCTCATAACTTTCATGTTAATAAAATGATTATGTTGGAAGAGAGTCTCCCTTGGGTGCATTGGAGTATGCCAGGATGATTTTTTTCTATCAGTTATGCCCTTCGCCACTTCCTTTTTGCCTAAATTCTGTTTCTGGATGTTGCAGTAGAAAATGTTTCTTAGTTTATGATTGTTAATCACCATTATTTACAGTCTTATTAAACCTGCATTAGAAATATCAGAATAATGAATATAGCTTTAGAAACACTCTCATGCTAGACTGTGGGGTAAGGCTTTGTGAATTCTGAGTGAAGCTGTCCAATGGTTACAGCACATGTAAAGTTTGTCTGGATTTTCTGGTTTTGAAAAAGTCTATCTACACAGATCCTGCTTTTCAAGAACCATGAGAACATCTATGTTTACGTCAACTTTAAATCAGGGGGAAACACTACAAATATTATGTTGGTCATATTTAATGTACTTCCGTAGGAAAATAGACTGAAAAGGCACATACAGCTTAGCTCCCCAAGTATGTTATTTCTGTAACAATGGAAATAGCGAGTGATAGCACAGTGAAAAACTTTCTTGAGGAGCAATAAAAATTAAAATAGTAAGTACTGCTTTGCTCATGACACAATATTTGTTTGTTAAGCCATTGACAAAAAAAAAAAAAGAGAATACATTGTAGACACTCATCACTAATTGTAAGTACTTAAATGTGTATCAGATTGTATTCAACAGCATCACTTGGAGGCTATGATATTTATATGCTTTCACAAATGGACTGTTTTGGAGATACATTCAGAACAATGGTCCTTCCTTTAGCAGACAGTTTTAACCACAAAACCAGCTGAGAGTCAAGTAAGAGACTTTAGGAACATCATCTTTATCCAGCTCTTGTGGCCACCAGAATGTTGTGCCAAACCTGCTAGCAATTCATGAGAAGCAAAGACAGTGCAATGGTATTTTCTGCTCACAGCCTAAAAACCTCTAGCAGCAGGAAAGATTTTGGGAACCAGTATTTTTTTGCCAACTATTACTGAAACAAAAGAAGATATGTACCTGAAAAATAATTTATCTATATCTTTCATGTTGCTTGCACCTTGCAAAAAATTAGCAGCTGCACAAATGGGAATATCATTATAGTATAAAATTGGTACAGGCTTGTGCCACCTATCCCCCAGACAACACTCAAGGTGTAAGAGCTTGATTTGAGTGTTGTGGTCCTGTGGCTGATCACAAGCTTGGGGTAGCCAAACAGCAGCTTTGGGCTTTGATGTTCAAAACATGACTCTACCCCATATCTGCTTCTCACCAGATTTGACAACTGCAAACTTCCAGCACAGGTTCTCTCAAAAAATGCAAATAGTAATTTCTACAGGCAGTCTGTTTGGCCTGCCAAATACCATAAGGAGAAAATTAAGTCAGGATAACAATGATAATTTCTAATCATCATAACATACATATTTAAAATGGAATGCTGAAAGTCAAGACTCCTAAATAAGAGCATTTTCTGGGGCACAATACAATCAGGAGAGCGCCTGTGTAGCCAATGAAAACATATTGAGAGTACAACTTAAAACTGGACACTGCTGTATTTATAAAAGGCAGTGAATATAAAGACTGTGCCTGTGTGAACTAATCTCACCTGACTGAATAAAAGGGCATTTCCTAGTATATCCAGGTCACTGAAAGAACAGCCATAATGTTTTCTGAAGATGCTTAAAGAAAAAAAAAAAAAAAAAAAAAAGGCTGGATATGTTAGCATAGTTATTTAAACTGGGGCATTGAAGGGTGGGGTGGCAGACAGAAACTTTACTATCAGAACAAACTACTACTCTCTTCCCAGCTGCCTCCTTACTGATTGGAGGAAACTTGGGCTGGATGTTTTGCAGTATCTTCAAGCAAACAAAACAACTGCTTTCCCTAAGGAGGTAAGTCTTAACCTTAATTCCCTCTCAGATCCCCTGATCTGTTAAAAAAAAAAAAAAAAAAAGCTAAATTTGTTCTTCATAATTTTTTTTTTAATTAAAAAGAGAAGTTTAAAAATAATTCCTGTGAAGTCTCTTATAGAAGACAGAATTATTGTAGAAGGCTCAGATTAATGAGAATGGAATTTTGGGAGGGAAAATACTGGTTGGACATTTGAGGTAAATCTTTATATATTTTTCAGTTCCTCTAAAACGAAAAGAAACTTCCTCTCACTTCATCTAGGCATGTATTTAAGTGGGGGGAAATGTTCTTGTGTCAGTTAGAATCTCCACGTCAAACAAGTTATCATCAGTGGTGGTATACAGGTATTACAAAAATTTAATGTCAGTGATGAAAACCATTGCTTTTAATCCTGAGTTTAAACAACTGAGTTTAAATCGATGGGAAACAACATCATGGATAACATTGATTAACATGGCTGAAAAGTCTTCAAAGATATTCTTTTCCAATTTCCTCTTACTTTTCTGAAAATGCTGTCTGCAAGCCAACATCAGGGACACATTAGATTTTGGAGAATACCACAGATCTTCATATAACTTAAAAATGTTGGAGGCAGTTATCTATGAAGTAATTAATGCATGAACATATGCATTGACTTGAGTATTTCCTTTGTAACTCACTTTTGGCAAATAATTCCTTTTTACATTAAGATTGTAGTAACTCATCTATTAATTCTTACTAAAATTTAGCAATAAATCATTTAAGTATATTCATATCTTCTTAAAAACCTGAAACAACATTATGGATTTATCTTCCTCTCTTCTTTATACCTCAGTTTGTTTTCTAACATTTCCATCTGCAGTTGTCTTATTTCATCCATTACACCTTTCCCACCTACAGCATATATAGCTACTGGAATGTAAATGTTCTAATGTGCCTCTTCAAATTGCATAGAGAAAGTCCTTCTATTTAACAAAGCACACTGTTTTATATTATCTTTTTTTGTAAAATCTCTTTACACAATGTTCACCCAAATAAAGCAAATGCTGTATTATATAAACTACTTTTATAGACAAACTTTTGTTGTTACACCCTGTTGGGAGTTAACTGTGAAAAAATTTCCTGGAAAACAGTGCCCGTTGTTTGGGATACACTTTCAGAGAATGAATACTCAGGGGAAACACACACAGCTCATTACCTCATGCCATACCCAGGTGAATACAGAATGAACAATTTGAAATAAATGAATATTCTACCAGTTACAGCATGTTAACCTGCTCTTTATCATGTGTCTAGGCAGAAGAGTATTTCAGATACACAATCAATGCCAAAGAAAAATTCCTTGTGAGGTGAGGCAACAGTTTATTCAGAATGAGAAGGTCAGACAATTTTTCTGGCCTAGAAAAGTTCCTGTATTGTGAATTTCAGTGTAATCTATACATTCCATCACATCAACAATAGCAAGTATTTTGAGTCTACACACAGGAGAGGCACAGAAGAAGATAACCAGCTTTTCATATCTATGAATTCCTCAACCATGGCCTTGTTCCAATTCTTTGTTATCATGAAAGAATTCTGACTTGCCTATCTCTGTGATGGCAGAGGTCACTTTTGTAGATCTAGCTGTTTTCCTTTGCACAGAGACCTGCTCAGTTGGGATATCCTGCAGAGTGTTGTCTGTTAATTGACAAATATGCTTCCTTTCAAATTTGTCAGTCACTGATACGTAAGTCTTATGGAGTCCTTGGAGTTTAAAAAATGGAATCAAGCAAAAATTAATTTACTTGGGTTATATTTAGGTAAAATCAAAGTGTCTGAAGACTTGAAGAGGCCTTAGGCTGAGCACATTTTTCAAAAGAATTGCATGACTTCAAAATTGTACAAATTGTATATATCCACAATAAGATTCAGTGTTGTAAATATAATTTTAAAATGTCCTTTAGACACTTCTAAATGTTTCTTTGTCTCATTTCATTAATTGATTAATTGATGAAAATCACTACTGTAACTGTGTCTCTCCATCGTTGTTCATCTTTAACAAATATTCTTGTAAAGAGTCTTCTTTGTGACCCTAATGACTTCAGGATGGGCCTACCTTCACCATTTCACACAATATTAAATGGAGGAGTATAGAATTGTTACACAAATATCATTCGAAGGACAGATTGCAGATCAGAAATCTCTGGAAATGAGTTTCCTTCCAGCCTGACTGACCAGATGTCAGAGACTGTGTGGAAATGTCATGAATGTCAGCAGTCACACACCCATCTATAAATGATCTATCTATATGTAGAGAAAGGAAATGAGGTTCAGCCATTCATTCCCTCTTAGTAGGAGCAGAATGGTGGCAGAGAAAGAGAGATGGAAAGAGTGAGGAAACAAAGGAGACCAAAAGAATTAAAGAGTGTGAGGGAGAGGAGGTGTAAACATGCATTTAGCTGCAAATATTTTAAAAGTCAGTATGGTTGTTTACTTGCCCATTTACACATTTCCATGAACATTTTTTATTATTATTTGTGCCAAGGTATTTAGTTGGAAAAGGTTTAGCTTATATGGCCCTTGTCCGTGATTTAGTTCATTCTTTTGTAGCCACTTCTGAATTCCCTGTACAGAGCTGTCCTTGATATTCTGATGCTTACTATTCTGTATCTTTCTGAATTTCAGGACAAGTGAGAGTAAAATTCTTTCTTAGTAAGTTTCTTTCTTAAAAAAACTTCATTTCTTTCTGCTGAAAAGGAAACATATGAAGCAAAAAGATCATAGATATGTTTCATCTGCTTCCTGGAAGGGAGGAGAAAACTTACATTCTCTTTTGGAAAAATGTCACATGGTACTTTTCTGTCCCATTTTACTATAAATTAGAAGTAGGCAAACTAAATTAAATAAAAAATAAAAATGTTATTTTATTTCTATTTACTGTAAGTATGGGAGTCACAAGTAACAGGATAGATAGAATTTTTTGTCCAGAATGAAGCTAGAAATTTAATGTCTTTAATGCAAAAATCATTCTGTATTAATTTTACTATTCATGAACCCAACAGAATTCATTGAACTGAACTTCTTCAATTGCATTGCAGATAAAACTAACACTAGAGGCAATGTAGGCCTGTAATGATGAATGAGGTGGGTGCCCTGGTGACAGAAGATACAGAGAAGGCAGAGTTACTGAATGCCTTCTTTATCTCAGTCTATACTGTCACAGGCTCTCCTGAGGAGCCCCACACCCCTGAGGCCCCAGAGGAAGTCAGGATGAAGGAGGAGTTTGCTTCAGTTGATGAGGACTGGGTTAAGGACCAGTTAAGCAATCTAGATATCCATAAATCCACAGGTCCTGATGGGATGTACCCACGGCCTCTGAGGGAGCTGACAGAAGTCATTGCTAGCCACTCTCCATCATCTTTGGTAAGTCATGGAGAATGGGAGAGGTGCCTGAAGAATGGAGGAAAGCAAATGTCACTCCAGTTTTCAAAAAGGGCAAAAAGAAGGACCCAGGTAACTACAGACCGGTCAGCTTCACCTCCATCTCTGGAAAGGTGATGGAACAATTTTTCCTTGGCACTGTCTATAGGCTAAGAGGGTCATTAGAGGCAATCAACATGGCTTCACCAAGGGGAAGTCATGCTTAACCAACGTGATAGCCTTTTCTGAAGACATAACCAGGTGGATAGATGACGGTAAAGCAGTGGATGTGGTCTATCTTGACTTCAGTAAAGCATTTGACACCGTCTCCTACAGTATCCTTGCAGCTTAACTGTGGAAGTATGGTCTGGACGGTCAGGTAGTGAGGTGGATTGTGAACTGGCTGAAGGATAGAAACCAGAGAGTTGTGGTTGATGGGATGGAGACTAGTTGGAGGCCTGTATCTAGTGCAGTCTCTCAAGCATCAGTACTGGGACCAGTATTATTCAATATATTCAACGGCTTGGATGAGGGAATAGAGTCCACTATCACCAAGTTTGCTGATGACACACAACTGGGAGGAGTGGCTGGCACACCAGAAGACCGTGCTGCCATCCAGCGGGACTTAGACAGGCTGGAGAGTTGGGCAGGGAGAAACTTAATGAAATATAACAAGGGCAAGTGTAGAGTCTTGCATCTGGGCAAGAACAACCCCAGGTACCAGTATAGGTTGAGAACTGACTTGTTGGAGAACAGCACAGGGGAGAGGGACCTGGGGGTCCTGGTAGAAAACAGGATGACGATGAGCCAGAACTGTGCCCTTGTGATCAAGAAGGCCAATGACATTCTGGGGTGTATTAAAAGGGGTGTGGTTAGTAGATTGAGAGAGGTTCTCCTCTCCATCTACTCTGCCCTGGTGAGACCCCATCTGGAGTATTGTGTCCAGTTCTGGGCCCCACAGTTCAAGAAGGACAGGGAACTGCTTGAGAGAGTCCAGGGCAGGGCTATAAAGATGGTTAAGGGAGCGGAGCATCTCCCATACAAGGAAAGTCTGAGAGAGCTGGGTCTCTTTAGCATGGAGAAGAGGATACCGAGGGGTCATTTCATTAATGTTTATAAATATGGAAAGGGTGAGTGTCAGGAGGATGGGGCCAGGCTCTTCTCAGTGACATCCAATGATAAGACAAGGGGCAATGAGTGCAAGCTGGACCATAGGAGGTTCCACTTAAATATGAGAAAAAAACCTCTTCACAGTGAGGGTGACAGAACACTGGAACAGGCTGCCCAGAGAGGGTGTGAAGTCTCCTTCTCTGGAGACATTCAAAACCTGCCTGGACGCATTCCTGTGTCACCTGATCTAGGTGTTCCTGCTCTGGCAGGGGGATTGGACTAGATGATCTTTCCAGGTTCCTTCCAATCCCTGACATTCTGTGATTCTGTGAACTGAATTCATTGTCACAAAAAATGTAACTGATTAACCACAGCAGCTTATTAACCACAGCAGCAGTTTCACTACAGTAAGTGGAATTTAGAATTAAATATTTTTTGGCTTTTTTGTACCAGGTTCATCTGAAGCATCCAGAATTGTAGGAGAGTAGACTGAGAACAAAGAGCAGACAGAAGAGAGCAACTTTTTATCTAAATACCTTTATCATCAAATCTATTCTTGGCACTACCCATGTACATTCTTGTTAAAAATGCCAAAATCAAACACACCTGTATTTGAATCAAATTAGGGTTCACAACCTTGTGTTGCTTATAAGCCAGATATGAGAAATCTGATAACAACAACAAGTTTTAGATCACTGAAATAAAAAATATTTTAACTGACACTTCAATATTGAACTACAATCTAGAAAAAAATATGACCTTGTAGAGGTCAAACTTCACTGGGAATTAAATACTTCTCACTTTCTGCTGTAGCTGCCTATGCAGCAAAAATCTTGTGATTATAGGATGAAGATAGTTTATTTAGAATAAGAGCTGACTTTACCTTATGATGATGCGGATATTTAAAAAACAAAATTTATAGAATGGTCAACAATGTCTTACAGATACTACAAAAAGGCTTAGTTTTTCAGAAAGAATGGAAAAATTGAGTTAAATAAATAATAAACTGACAGAACAACTTACTGCCCATAGAACACCGAAAAGATGGCAATACATCGAGAAGGCCAAATTGTATTCTAACAGAAATGCTGTGTTTCTTAAAGGTAGCCCTTTATGTTAGCCCTCACACAGGACAGACGTGTGGTACTTCTGTCTGGTACATACAAAATGGTATCTATTGTACAAAAGAAAGGCTTTTGTCTAGAGGAACTGAGTCCTGATTTATGAGGCAAGGGCTTCCAACATCCTGCAAGCTAAAGGGAACAAATGTTAGATGGAAAAAAGTCATACACTCTCTTCCCAGAAACATGAAGCTCTGTTCAAATACAACATTTCAAAAATAGTTTTGAGTTTGCTCTCTTCCACAGATGTGAGACTTCAGCTTGCATGCAAATGCCCTGTATAACTGTGGAGGAGCACTGACACTACAAGAGTCAGTTTTAATCTGAATTAGTCCTACAGGGGCGCTTCTGTGCGATTGCTGACTTAGTATTTTGGCTAGGACACATCCACATTCCTTGACACTCTGCAGATGGAAACAGTATTCAAAGCCTTTTAGCTGAATGAGTGGGAATTATACTGGGTAGGCAGTGAGCCTAAACTAATCTGATATGGTTAGTCAGAGATTTTTCTTTGAAATTTATTCTTAAAACAACAAAAAAGTAATAATTTGCTTCATGAAAATTTTATTCCTGTGCTAATTCCTTTAATAATTTTTTTCTTAGTTTTGGTTGCCTTTCTCCTTTTACCTCATCTATCCATTTCCCATCCTGTGACATTTGCAGAGATGTGATGGCACCTTTGGAGTATATACAAATATTTTCATTATATAGTAGAGCATGTTTTGTTAGTTTTCCCAGGTTCTATGGGTAATGGTCAGAAAAAAGATCAGAAATGGGACTGAATGAAGTAGGGAAAAATTGTTATTTGGTGAGGTTTTTTTTAACCATCTTCTGCAAACTGCAAACCATTTCATAAGACTTTCATAAGAAAGGATAAAAGCTGATGTAGACAAGAGACCGTTTTTCAGAGGGTACATTTACTTTTCGAAAATAACCACCACAACCCTATGCAGCCTCTTCTTAGTTTTTTGCCATTAGTAGTCTCCAATTTCTAAACAAAGCTAGTTGAAGAAAAGCTTTATATTCAGTGGTGCTGTTTGCCTGTTACATGTATTTAGTAACAGAATAGAACATATTTTTCAGAGCTGACACAGCTAGGTAGGTGCACTTTATACACATATGACAGCTGCAATATTCTTGTGATAAACTAGTCCATCACCTTGATTTTATGTCAATCAGTGTCAGACTTCCCCATCCTGCCAGCTACCCAATTCAATTCAGAAGCAGAACTATATTCAGAAGCAAGGAGAATCCACAGCAGAATAGGTCCTTTGGTCTGGGTGATCAGTCGGCCAAAACTGTAGAATATATGGCTGAGCATCTCAAACCACACTTTGATACTACACGTCCTGGTTATTGACTGGTAAACTGAATGAAACTAAATGTAATGCTCAGTCCTGACAACCATCATGAGAGATTTATTTTTCTTAAAGCTGAGAGTACTGGAAAGGTTCTTGAATACCACATTTTCTTTTGCAATGCAGCTTTTTTCTAATTGCTTTCAAAAAAATTGAATTTTAAAAAATAACAATTTCCATATTTCTAAAAGTCACCTTTTAATCTTCCAAAGCATTAAAACTAATTACAATTTCAGCTTCAAAGATATATTTTGATGTAGTCTTACAGCATACTTTAACAACCTAATTCTTTTTCTTAGTGAAAAATATGAAGGGTTAAAAAATTGTGCGTAATATGACAGAGAAGGAAGAATTCCAGAGGCCTTTTGCAAACAATATTCTTTAACTATGTGAATTTATTGATAAATCTTATTTTTGAGAAGTGAAAAAAAATGACATAGAGTAAGCCACCCTTTCTTATTATTGAAATTATGATTGAAAAACCCCATACTTGAAAAGTTGTGAAATCCACAAGATCACACCCCTGCCATTTTAAATGCAAACACAAGTTTTCATTCAGGTTTGACCTTATACTTTAATAACAGCAAATCTATTTTTGCTAGAAATTTTTTTCTTTCTCCTTTGTATTTGTCCATGGGACGTTCTCTTCCTCATCAGTGTATGTAGCTTGTACCACACAGTACATGAGCATTATTAGTTTCTTTCTCTTGAGCACGCTTTACTCTTTCCCTGTATCAAAGACTTTACAAAGAGCACTGAACTGGGAATCTTTTAGAACTTCTGTTTAATTGTAGCAGACATGCCAATTCAGGATGCCAACAATAACATACAGTAGATGTTGTGTGTGGCTTTTTTGTAGCTGTTGGGATAGTGTTTTTTTGACAGACTGGATAATGAAGTAGGATGAGGCAGAGGGCAACTTCTGTTAGACGTGTACGTGTTAGAAGCCATGTGGCTGAAAGGTTCAAACTGCTATTCAGTGAAAAACAAAAAAAAAAGTGTCCTGCTAAAATGCTTCCAGTGTCGTTTTTAATTGGAATAGCCTTGGCAATACTTAATGGTTCATCCATTTAACAAAGCACAGAAGTTTTAGCCTTGAAAAACTTTGTTAAATGATTCATTATATTTTGGGGCCCAATCACCATGTGTAGAATAAGAGTTACGTAGCTTTATGTAGCTTTAACATATACCAAAAGCAGTATTTTCCCCCTTTTGAAGACTATTGCTAGAAGTGTTTGTAGTTAAGGCACCTGAAGTTTTGGCCCTTTTAAATCTAGAGGTAAGCATAAGCATTATCAGCTTTCAAACAGCTTCAGTGCCATCTGACTTAGGAGGCTTGCATATTGCTACCTTGAGGAGAAAAGGTGAAGGAATATGTGCACAGATGCTAAAAAAATTTCCCATTCTTTCTGTTCATGTTCTGTTCAATTTCTGAGCTGCCATGGAAAGGTAATAGTCAATATATGTATCTATAGTTCATTAAAGATGTAATAATTTGATTTCACAAAAAATTAACTGGTAAAAAAAAAACCCATTCACAATGAGCTCTTCTGGCTGCTTTAAGGGATATGTGACTTTGAGGGGATAAATACAGTACTTGATGTAAGCACAGCTTATGCATTCTCAGCAGGCCTTTCATTTCATTGGTGACTTTATGTAGCACTTTGTCCTCCTTTCCATGATTCCAAAAACATTGGCCTTTAACTTGCCCTCTGCTCATGCACATTGCTGAGCAAATAAACAAAGGCTCCAAAAGACAATTTCCTTAATCAAGATCTATCCATCCAGTTGCATGCTGAATTTCAACAGCTCCCAAGGAAGCAAAAATGCTGCAAAGTTCATGACATGCCTTTGACAATGTCAAACCTAGTGAAGGCATGCATAAGACTGACAGCCCAGATGAAATAAGATATTTTCTTCCATATTAAGAATATTAATTAATGTGCAGTCATTACAAATAGCTACACATTCAGACATTGTATGACTTCACTGTGTTTGAGATAAAGATTATCTCATTATCAAGGGCAAACAGTTACAATCCAGTTTGAAGGATATCTTTTAATGCACAGAACAGAATATTATCAAAATAATCTTCCTTATCCAAGCTAGAAAGAGAATGACTTTTCAAAAGCAAAAGGGTAGAGCTGCCCTTATACAAGAAAAAAATATTCCTTATAGTCCAGGTAGCCTTGCTGCACGTCACCCTGCTATTGATTATTTGAATACCTTAAGATATTTGAATGCTTTCTCAGATTTAAGTACAACAAATTAAAAAAAAAAAAGGGGAGTTAAATAATACAGGAAAGGTCTGAAAACAGAAGGAAGGAAGGATGAAAGGAAATGAAAGGAAGGCACGAGCAAGGAGGATTAAGAGGCAAAGGAAATCAACATTGCCTTTAAAATGTGGTGCTTCCCAGCTCTGCTTTTCATTGAAGTGACCTTGGGCAAATCATTCTCCTCATAAAGAAAAATTTCAGTCTGCTGCAGAGAGAACAGTGGTTCTGCTGCAATGCAGACAGCCACCATAAATGTATTTCTGTTCTTGTTCTGCAGTGCTGGAGAGGTGTGAGGAACATCGAAACAGGTCTTCCTTCTGAAGGTTTTGTTGTCCCAGCATCAAAGCTCTGAAAAATAACATGCCTTCATAGTGTCTAGTTCACCACTGTCACACTTTCTCTACACTCCATTCCTAGAGAGAGTTCAAAATCACCGGATAATCCAGAGGGGGAGGAAAGGCATGAGACTAGTGCAGGAATTTCCTGGGTTTGTCATTACCTCAGAGAGGTCAGCCAGAATGCTGTTCCCAGGTACACCATTCTGAAAGAGTTAAGCACCATAAAGAAAGTGTAAAAAGGGGCCAAAGTTTCCTGGAAGTAGTTTGTCTTCCTGTGAGTTTAGCCCGAAGGTGTGCTGTAGTTCTCTTTGAACCATAGTTCTCCCAATGAGAAGAAGAGATGTCTGTGAATTAATTATTTTTTTTTTTTTTCAAAATCCTTGGAAACATGGGTTTATACAACTACTAATATTCTAAAAAATACATGAATAAAATAAGAAAAGCACATGGTTAACTTTACACTTACCTTAAAATTGATTAATTACATAGAGACAAATACAGGCTTTTATAAAACAAGCCTGTATTAAACGTTAAATGTTTTTCATTAAACTGTTTTTTATTTTTCTGGCACCTCTGAAATACTTTTGGCATCCAAAACACATGAGTTCACTACTTGAAACTGCTAAAATACAAGGCTCGGTATCCTGTATAACATTTTTCATCAATTCCTTTTACAACTCCTAGCTGCCTGCCAAATGTTCAGCTAGAAAATCTTATCATTTAGCCCTCTGTTTATCTGTTTATTTTGGGTTTTTTCCCCCCTCTTGAAGCTGGGAAAAGCAACAGCATATGTCACATTTAATTCTACAAAACTGCTCTGTGTTTTTTTGTCATTCCCTAGTGGCTCTGAAAACAATGTTTCAAATATGCTCTATCATTTATAATTAAAATAAATATAAGTACAATTTAATATAAATATGCATGTGTTTTGTTCTGCCTTGGCATATGTCTTCAATCAAATTTTGTTAAGACTGACACACTATTCTCTAAGTTCATGGGTAGAAACAGGCTCACTGTTTCTCAAACCATGAAACTGACTCATTTCCATGTTGATTCTGGACGTATCAGTGTTATCAGAGAAACAGTTCAGCACTTCAGTCTGGTTTTGCTGAGACATGTGCTTTACAACTATCACATCAAACCTCTCCGTTCCAAGCATGCAGTATCTATTTTTTCCCCTTGCAATAACACTAACAGCACAATAATAATGACATTTCTCTCAGGAAAGGTATTGAAGGAATTCAACATCATTAATACAAACTTGAACTGGAACAGAAATTTACTATATAACTGGGAAAATTATTAGCTTCCCTCCAAAAATTTATTGTCAGAAGTCCCAAGTGGAGTAGCAGAGGTTAAAAAATAGCATTCTTTAATGGAGAAGGAAAGCCATCCTTTAACGACTGATGTGTTTATCCTTTACAAAGCAAGTGCCATACATGTTGTGAATACTCATCTGATTTCTCCCTCATAACCCCTGCAATCCAGAGAACCATGTCCCTGTGTGGATAAGTGGCAAACTTTTTGACATTCATGGCTCCTGGCAGTTGCCAGTTTTCCCCAATAATATAAGAGAGTAGCTCAGGACTGATTAATGTGCTTTTCTTTTTTATTTTTTTCCTATTTTTAGTCTTTTTTTGTGTGTGTGTTTTTTTTTTTGTTTGTTTGGTTTTTTTTGTTTGTTTGTTTTTTGTAGATTACAAAGCACTTATCGGAAGTACTTTCAAAGGCAGTTACTTTAAAAGAGCAAAATATTGTCTTATCCACACTGAACTATTTTTCCAAAGGCAAGGGGAAATAAAAAAGTCCACAGTGTTTCTAATGCTTTTTAGCTGCTGAGGAACTAACTCAGCAGGAAGTTCTTCTGCACTATGTGTGCACATGTGCATGTATGTACATGAATGTATATGCACATATGCCTGTTTGTAACTATGTACATGTGCATGCATGGATGTATGTATAAGAGAGGTTTAGGAAAACCATATAAACAGGATCACTATAGGTTATGCAGTAACACTAATAAGACAATAATAATTGTTGTGGAAATGGAGAAAATGTCTATTATTTGTAAAGGATCTTGTTACATTATTCTATGGGTTCCTTTATACACTCAGCGTGATCAGCTACATGCTCATCTCTCACCTTAGGTAAAACCAGTGAAATCTCTCACTAAGTGCTGCTATGCAGGAACATGAATGCATGAGAACTTAAAAATATTTATTGAACATGCTATTAACAAAATAGTTTGCTTGAGTCATCTTCATGGAAAAGCAAGGTTGAAGTGCATTGTATTGGGAGCTTCCAACTTTTTTCTCTGTGCTGCTTTCATGCTCACCCTGACTTGTTACGAGTCCATCTCTATGGCTTTTTGGGTAGCAAAGGAACTGATGAATGAGGGCTTGATCCTGAGCCGCTGCAGTGTACTGTCTGATCAGGGCAGTACTTTACCTGTCCAGCACCAAGCCTGGTATGAGCATATATATTATTCACATTTTTGCAAGAGGGAAATAGCACTCAGGAAGATTTCACTGAGGATTATAAAGTTCCGGAGGGGCCAAACCTCATGTTAAGAGCCACCATTGCATATAATACACATCACAAACCAGTGTCTCAAGACTGATCTAATGACAAGGAAACAACTGCTAGCAAAACATACATCAGAACTCTCCAGCTGTACTATCCAGAGAGTGTTCATTAATTCAAGATGATACTTTTAAAAAGGCTTTTTTTTTTTTTCTGCATTATGGACTTCGTACCACCTTGAGTGATGCTATATTCTATTCTTCAACACTGTTCATATCATAGGAAGAGCATTTATTTCCAGGAAAATCTTGCCTTTCACTCTGCAGTCCTTAGCAGTATCCAAACTCCTCTGTTACCTCCGCTCTCAACACTGAAGTTCCGTGTCATCTCAGAGGCTCTCAGTAGCCCTCCCACCTTACAGGTTACCTTGTTTTGTCAAGTATAGCTCTAATGAATACAATCAACAAAACCAACCTGACCTTATTGGCTTGTTTTCCCAAAATCACCTTCATAAATTTATACATAGGAAAACTTTTATATTAGTGTTAGTGAAGCCAAATTTATTTTTAGATAATTCTTCATAAGGTCTGGTTTTTTAATACATGACAAAGATTAAGTAAAGCTATTTTGTGTATTGGTTGAGTTTGTTCATTTATAGATACTTTCTTGAAAATGTGCTGCAGAGAAGGAGAATATAAAAGTTGGAAAAAGACATGGGAAAAAGAAAGTGATTTCTGGAGACATAACAGTAATGGTATTTGTAAGCTTAATTTCATAGGAAAAATAAGAGAGTAGTGAAATTTGTGCCTAATATTGTCAAATTTTGACTGCTGAATGCTGTAACCCTATTTACGCCTCCTTGCTTCTGGGTTATTTTGCACGTAACTATAGTATTACACTTTATTAACAATCCCCTACAAATAATCTTTTTATGAGCCAAAAGAACATTTCTTAACTTTCTCAGATATTGAGCTTTTTGCAGAAAAAAATACTTGTTGGACTGATCAGTTTTATTTGTCACAGTGTCAAACTTTGACTTGATACAGTTATCTTGAGTGTATTCCTAAAAAAAATTCATCATCGGGAAGATAATGATTTGAATCCTGTTGATTTATCAACTGGGGTGCATATCAAATGATTAAAAATTGAAATAAAATCACAGGTATGTGAAATATGCAAAGGCCAATGAGTAATCATATATAGAATGAGGTATATTGATGCAAACACTTAATGTCTTGATTGTCAAAATTCAACATGGTGAACTTCAAAAATATGAAATCAGTGAAAGCCTAAAATGTTTAAAACATGATAAAAATTCAGGGAAAGTGAGCCTCCAAGAGTAGAAATGTCCTGTGATAAACTTGACAGAATCACAGAATCACAGAATGGTATGGGGTTGGAAGGGAGCTCTGGAGATCATCTAGTCCAAACCCCCTGCCAAAGCATGCTCATGTAAAGCAGGTTGCACAGAAACTTGTCCAGGTGGGTTTTGTATATCTCCAAAGATGGAGACTCCACCACCTATCTGGGCAGCCTGATACAGTGCTCTGCCATCCTCAAAGTGAAGAATTTCCTCCTCATGTTTAGATGGAATTTCTTATATACAATTTTGTGCTCATTTCCTCTTGCCATATCACTGGGCACCACTGAAAAAAGACTGGCTCCTTCCTATTGACACCCATATTTTAAATATTTATAGGTGTTGATGAGATCCCCCCTCAGTCTTCTCTTCTCCAGACTAAAAAGACCTAAATCCCTCAGCCATTCCTCATAAGAGAGATGCTCCAGGCCCCTAATCATCTTTGTGGTCCTCTCTGCTGTACCCTCTCCAGTAGTTCACTTTCCTTCTTGAACTGGGGACCCCAGAAATGGACACAGTCCTCCAGATGGGGCCTCACTAGGGCACCATACAGGGGCAGAATAACTTCCCTCAACCTGCTGGTCACACTCTTCTTGATGCACCCCAGGATGCCATTGGCCTTCTTGGTCATAAAGACATGTTGCTGGCTCATGGTCATCCTGTTGTCCACCAGGACTCCTAGGTCTTTTTCCTCAGAGCTGCTCTCCAGCAGGTCAGCCCCCAACCTGTACTGGTGCAGAGGGTTATTCCTCACCAAGTGCAGGACCCTGCACTTGCTCATGTTGAATTTCATCAGGTTCCTCTCTGCTCAGCTCCCCAGCTTGTCCAGGTCTTGCTGGATGGTGGCACAGCTTTCTGGTGTGTCAGCCACCCTTTCCAGTTTTGTGTCATTAGCAACCTACTGAGGCTACATTCCATCCCTTCATCCAGGTCACTGATGAAAAAAATTGAAGAGGACTGGACCCAGTACTGACCCTTGGAGAACACTACTTGTTACAGACTCAAGCTAAATTATGTGCCACTGATCATGACCCTTGAAGTTCTGTCATTCAGGCAGTTTTCAATCCACCTCACTGTCCATTCATCTAATCTACACTTCCTAAACTTACCTATGAGGATGCTGTGGGAGACTGTGTCAGAAGCCTTGCTGAAGTCAAGGTAGACAATGTCCACCGCCCTCCCCTAATCTATCCGTCTGGTCATGCCATCGTAGAAGACTATCAAGTTAGTCAGACATGATTTTCCCTTGGTGAACCTGTGTTGACTACTTCCGATAATTTGCTTTTCCTCCAAATGCTTTGAGATGACACCCAGAATGAATTGTTCTATTGTCTTTTGGGGGATGGAGGTGAGGCTGACTAGTCTGTAGTTCTCTGGGTCCTCCTTCTTGCTCTTTTTGAAGACTGAGACGACATTGGCTTTCTTCCAGTCCTCAGGCATCTCTCCTGTTCTCCAGGACCTTTCAAAGATGATGGAGAGTGGCCTAGCAATGACTTCTGCCAGCTCCCCCAGAACTCACAGATTCATCCCATCAGGACCCGTGGACTTGCAGATATTCAGTGTACTTAACTGTTCCCTAACTGGGTCTTCCTCATGCAAGAGGAAGTCTTCTTCCATCCAGACTTTCTGTTTCTACCAAAGTGCGGGACTCCTGAAGGCTGGCCTGAGCAGTAAAGACTGAAGCAAAGAAGACATTCATCAATTCCTCTTTCTCTGCATCTTCTGCCACCATGACACCTGTCTCATTCAACACCAGACCCACATTTTCTCTCGTTTTCCTTTTGGCTCCAATATACTTGAAAAAACCTTTCTTGTTGACTTTGACATGGCTTGCCAATTTTACTTCCAAAGTCTTTTCTGAGACAAGAAAATAAGACTTACTACATGATGACCATTTGGTGTCGGAAAGACCCAAATACCACCCCTATACCGCTTATACTTATACCTGACTCCACAATACACTTCTTATCGTGCAAGAAGGAGCAAGTTACTGAATTTATTTCAGTTCAGACTCCACAGATAATATCTCCAATGTATCCATTGATGTGCAATGTTAAATACATTTTGAGTTTTATAAGTGAATTACATTTTGACTTTCCTAAATTATTTTTTTAGCAACAGCGAAGCAAAACTGAAGAAGGCCTTTGCTGCAAAAAGCTGTTTAAGGTTATTTTAATAATACTTCCTTATTGCACTACTTTGAAAGTGAGGTTAACAGAGGATATATGTAAATAAAATCTATACATACTTAAACCTGAAATATAAGTGTTTAGTAATAACTTCTTACAAAATGGGTATACATAAAGACACCATATAATAATTTTAAAATTTCCTTTTAAAGAGGAGTTAATATCAAATGGCTGAGGAGGTTAACAGGAAATTAGGAAAATTATTTGTTCTAATGGATTATAAAATGAGAATGCATTTTTATGCTATGATTAAGAAGTTAATGCAACAACTATATTTTATTATATGCATTACCTATCCCTGGATTTTCTCAAGAGTCAGTTAAGCTAATTGCTGATGAAACTTTCCTCTGCAGTGAGACATATAAAAACAGGAAACTAGACTATTTCTTAGATAAGAGTGACTGATTTTCAGTTATGTTTAGAAGACTGCCAAATGTTGAACCAAAACTACATTTTTACTATAAAAAATCTGCTTGGAAAACTCAGACACTTCACATAGAATTTTAAGCTTTTAATGTGAAAACAAAAATATTATACTAGAAACTAGATTAATAGTCTAGAAGCTTATTGTCATGAGAAGATATTTGTCACAATTTAACAAAACTCTAGTATTCTTGGGAAGCATGACAGCCAAATGGAATTTGTGGAGACATGTTTCCAAAGTTCATAAATGGGTTAAACTCTTCAAAGTTTAAACTGATTCCAAATTCCTTGAAACCAGCCCAATGCAAATGCAAAACGAGGGGCAGAGGAGGAAGAAGAAAACTTTCCCAACTGTTTGACACTTTCCAGTAAGCTACTGTGCATTAGTTATTTACATACTAATAAACTTCACTTAACAAAGGTACTGGATCATAAAAGTAATGAAAATATAGTAAATCATTAACAGTGGGTGTTATAGGCACATAAAAAATAATTACATCTCATTCTGTTTTTGAAATTGACACGTGTTCAGATTCTAGGATTTGAAACTTAGCATGTCAAAGGCTTTTTTTGTTTTGCTTTATTCTTCTGCATACAGTGGAATAATCTAGAATTAATTCTGATAACTCTTGACACAGAGATTTGTGACTGCTTATGAAGACTGCCTGACACTTTTGTTAGAAAAGACCATTTTCAGATGCTTAAACTTCACCAACCTGCAAAATGTAAGCTGGTATTTTTTGTGCTACTCTCAGGATGATTTCTTTTACGTTTCAGCCAAGAAATGCAAGCCATTTCTGAGAACAAAACAAGAGAAAATGTGTTGTTTTACCCACATTAATTGTTGTAATAACAACAATAATGTTGATTGAAAATAGGAAAAAAAAGAAAACAAAACATCTGAAAAAACCTGACACAAGCCACTGTTGAAAAGCAATTTCACAAGAATACTGCTGACGTCCAGATGTATCTGTCTTGGTCATTCCCAGTAAAATGCAACTAAATTTATCCGAGTTTAAAGAGTTACAAACACAGCTAATCATGACCCACAACAAATTTATGCATGTGAGAGAGTGTTTCCCTCTCGGCAAAAGAGAATCAACACTTCAGACTCTGTGAACATCCCATTTGTACTGCTCACAAAAAGAACAGAATTTCAGAAAACTGAAAGATCTCTGGGTTGTTGTGTACTGTGACAAGGGTGGGACACAAATATTAAACAAGGAGACTAGAAAAAAACCTAAATGTTGGAGCCAGTGGGAATGGAGAATGCACATGTGGCTGGTAAGGTGATCACATGCCAATAAGGCAGAGAAAAATATAGCATATGAGTCAGGAAAAACTAGTACTAGCTAAGCAAACACACCGAAACAAGGAGAAAATGAAGTTTGAAGGAGTGAGATGAGTGGTAAAAAATCCAGGACAGCAGACAACTGAGTCAAGAAAAATGAGAAATATCAGTGGGAGATAATGCAACATAGATCAGGCATGAGAGCAGTAGGTCCCACACTTCTGTATCACATTTCCTTCATGAAGCTTGCAAGAGAACCTAAATTATATCCAGTCTTGAGATTAGTCTCTCCATAACAACTGCTCACGTTTTTCAAGGAAAGTATCCCCCAGTAGACCTTGTCTCTGTACAGCAGCACAGCTCACTGCTGGTAGGCTCCCTTCTCCACTGAATGAGCAGTAGAGTTTTGCACCCTGGGTTTTACAGTTCCACAATGCTGATCTTCTTTCACATTACTAAGATGCCCACACAGCCTAGAAACACTAGGCTGTTCCATGTTCTTTCTTGAAGGCCTCACTTGCTTTCTTTGTGGCACTCTCAATCTCTCCCTCATGCACACATACACACGCATGCACGCACACATACACACACATACACACACAGAGGGTAAAATAAAATCTGACTAGACACACAAACAAAAGCTGGGAATTAGTGCAATTATTGTTTCCCACATAATCTTAATTCAGACCTTTGTGCACAGATTTTAGGGTACAGTTTACAAAACTGCTGAGTCTTTTTGGACACAGAATGGATCTGCTCCAGAAAAGAATAAGAGTCGTGATGTGAAAACAATGTTACCTACAGAGATGAAAAGGAGAATGAGGCGGAACCACAGGAAAACTGTTTATAAACTTGAAGACCGGTAAATCTCAATTTCCTTGAAACCTGATAATTTTCTTGTTTTTTTCCAGTTCTGATTTCATAATAATTCACAACATTTTTTATTAAACAAAATGGCAGTTACAAGCCTTTGGCGTTTTTATTGAGTTAGATATTATTCAAAGAGGATAAAAGCTATGTTGAGAAGCCCTTCACTGCAAAAATAATTAATGAGGAAAAAAAAAAAAAAGAAAGTAAATCCAAGCCCATCAGGCAATACATGTTGCTGAATGTTGAAACTCTGTTCTGTTTTTCCCCATGTACTGAGGAAAGACCTTGGAGAAAATAGATACAGTCTTAAGAAGCTTTTTAATTTCAAAAGTTTCTCCAAGTTCTGGTCTCATGACTTTTGCAGCTGAGTCCTGCCTTGGGGAAAGAGATGAGACAATAACATGCTCCAGACTTTCAATCTGGTGCTGGACAACTCCCTAAAGCTGAACTTTTCCTAGGTCAGCTGCTAACGGGCTGTTCATCATTTTCTGTCTGTCTAGATTTACACTCCTGGTTGTGACCCACAACTAGTCCCTCAGCTGAAGGTGTCTGTCATAATACTAAGTTACCTGAAAAAAAATCAGGCCCTGCCTGTCTTAAATTTGGCACCTAAAATTAATGACTGGTCAGCCTTCATGTCTGTGCTGTAGTTAACAATTTACACTGTGGGAATTACTAATATTCTACTGTGAAAATGAAATGTTTGTTAAGTGTTTGTTCTCTGTTGACACAGGCCATAAAATATCTCAAGAGAAAATGAATAACATTGTTTTCAGATGTGGGTTTGACTAGTATGCAGTAAATGGGCCACACAATAAGTAACAAGGAAAAATTATTGAACAGTTGCTAATTGAACCAAGTAGAGCTCTCCCAATCTGTACAGTCTGTGCATGGAATTATGCAGAAATCTTGTGGGGGGAAGAGAGGAAAATAAATCTCCTAGTGCATATTCAGAAGAGGTAAAAAATGGGGTTATGGTTATGTAGAAACTTAATTTTCTACATTTACTAGTTTTCGGATTTGACTTTACTTTTTGTACTTTTCCCATTTCTTGCAAATAATATCATTTATAGGGGAACAAAGTGGTCATATTCAATATCAGAATTGCAGCACGTCAGCTTCTATTGGCAGGTGCAACTACTTTAGCAAATCAACATTTTCAGTTTCAACAATATTATAGAAGACTTCTGGCACACAACCATCTGGGTGTAGCATACACTGTAAGGTTCTTTTGAAGGTTGTTTATTTATGTTGGAACAATATTGATTTTTTCTCTCTAGATTTTGCTTATGTAATCTGCATTAGATGCAGTGCAAGCTATGCACAAGGAGCTGTGAGAGAGGACTGTCACTGTTGTTGACATGGTGCCTTTTCCACTCATTGTAAGGACATCTGGCCTGATAGAATCTGATCTGAACAACAGTTTCCATATGGTGATCTACGAAGTTGTTTCCCAGCTCTATTCTATGACTTATACAATGACTCAAGGACATCTGACAACCCTATACATACGTACTTAGAGACTTTACAGAGGATTGCTTCTTAATGTATGTACAGATCTGTAACCTGCTTTCATAGCAGGTTAAAGAAAGGAAGAAGCAGTTGCAGTCCTTCCAGACATTATTAATCTGAAAAAATATTGTCCAAACATGACTGCTTCTAAGGCACCTGCTAGGTTGAGGATCCATATTCCATATATCAATATTGTCTCCACATACCTGGCCACTGAAGGGCAGGTCCTGCCTAGTTTTAGCCAAAAATGTAAGAACTCTGTTAGACTACATTCTCCCAGCTTAACATCTGAGAATAAAATTATGAACATGATAAATTCTGCCATATTTGTTTTCTGGATAGAAAGATCTATCTTCTGGATACACGAGTCTATTCCAAGTAATTTAGTCAATATTTTTTTTTATATTATCTGGTAATTTAATTTCTTAGTAGAACAGCAGATAGCAGCATATTTTCCTTCTAGCTTTGCCAGCTATAAGCAACCAACAATCGTGCAGATTTTTTCTGGCATTTCTCTGACTGGAAGTTGGTATGAAAACAGAAACAACTTGCATTAGCTGCAGTGTCTATTAGAAACCTCATCTAATTCAAGGGCTAGACAAAAATGAGCAATGCTCAGTGACCTAAATTCTTCACATATTAGGACACAACATATTTCTGTTAGAAGCAAATATTCTTAGAAGTTATTTGGAAAGGCTGGAAATCCAAACATACAGGGAAGAGGACAAATGTGATGTTTTATATGAAGACACTCTTGCCAAATCCTTCCAGTCCCCTCTGTTTCTGTCTCTCCCTCTTTCCTCTTTCCTTATGCACCAGAATGAACTTTTAGGACTAATTGCAAGATACTCGTTACTTTGGCATCTCAGTTGCATTAAAAGACAGTGTCACTTACAGATCAAAATTCGCTTCAGAAATACTCTTTACAAGGCTACTTAGTGTACGTACCTATTGGAGCCCCAGGGATCTCCCAATCTGTACCAAAAAATGTACAGCAAAACATTATTTTCCTTAGACTCTTAAAAATACATCCAACAAATAACATACAAGAAGTATCAAGAACAGCTTGAACTACGATTTCTCAGGAACTATGTATTCATTATTCTATCAACTACTCGAATGAGGCCTAAAATTATCTGTTATGTAAAGCAAAGAGTATACACACTATACTTCCACTCACTTCAGTGCAATTATACCAAACTCAATTGAAGCTGAAAAAGACAGGTCTGGCTATTTCCATATTACTGGATCCATGCTCTTTAGTATAAATCGCACAGCTAGAGTGAAATGAGAACTAGAAACAAGAAAGGAAACTAGAGGTTTAAAGTAATTTAGGTCAGTGAGCGAAATCGTAAAGAAAATAGTAATGTTGAAATGGGTAAAATAAGTTAAAAAACTTGAAAGATAAATTTTTAAAATACAGTTTAAAATCATCACTTCCAAAGTTTTTCATATGGTTGTATACAACTTGCTTTGTAACAACCTAGAATGGAAAACCACTTGTAAAATAATTTCTCACTTAAAGAAAAAGACCTCAAAAGTAAAACAATTACAGTTACAAAATAACTCTCTACAGTTGTCCAGAGTTGTGTTACTTTGAAAATGAGACAGAAACTAACAAGTGTATTTCTTCATGATTTTTTCAAGGTACACCAAGGGTGTAAAAGAAAATATGCAATGCATTATAATCATAATGGAAAAGGACAGAAAATTCACAGAAACCTAAAGGAAACTAGTTTTATTATGGTTACAGTAATCAGGGTCATAAAAGGTAAGATAACCCCACAAAGAGAGTATTAAACACAGATGCAACCATAAAGAAGAGAAAAGCATTTGTCAACATCATATATTCAATATCCCACAAACCTAGATCGAGTTCCTCTTTTAGGTAAAAAGAAAATATACTGTCTCTCCAAACTGAATACAACAGTGGTATCAGAAAGAGGATTTAGAACTGTAAGACTGCACCAATTCTCAGTACCTCTTTCTACATGGAATATTTCAACTAGTATTGGATTGACTAATACACTATCAATAATCCCGTATTTTATGTCAGTTTTCTTTTTAACTACTACATTTTGTTTCTCCTGCAAAATTCAGCTTTGAGACTGTCATCAGAACAGCACATGGTGACACTAAAAGATGTCATACAAGGTCTGACTGTCTGCTCAGCAAAAGCCTGGCCTCATTTTTGATTGTGTTAACTTCACTGATACAAGCTAATAGTTCCTACTTTCCAAGGTATACCAAAAGTTTCAGTAAACTCTGGTCTTCAGAAGGACAATATAGTTATGGCAACATATATCACTTGTGGCTGACCCATTGACACCACTCAAATGTCTCAGATCAACACTGTATATTTTTAGGGTATAAGACTGAATCATCATGGTCCCACAGGATGGAACATAGGTTAAAAACTACGTCAGATGGAATATTTAAGAGTTTTTTAATAGGTTTACAGCTTTTAGAAAGAATTTCTCCTCTTAACTCATTTAGATTACTTTGAAATTCTGACGTACAGAAAATAGATTTATTGCCTCTCTCTTTTGGCAAAATTTTTATTCATGGCAAGTTTTCTAATTGCTTCATTTTTTTTCTTAGACTGTATATAATGCTTCTTTGAAAGAGGACAGAGCAGATAGGGTAGGGTTTCTTGAAAAAATAGCAAAACATTGTGCCTTCTGTTGGGGAAATAAACATGTCTGAAAAAAGAAGCTTTAGGGTGGCAGGCTGAACTCAAGGCTACAAGAATTTCAAGAAAACCCTGAGATTCTGTAGCTCACATGAAAGGAGGAAAGAGCACCCACCTGTGACTCAGAGACTGTGACGGAAAAGGTGAAAATGCATCTCTTGGGAAGCAGAAAAGAGCATGAGAGACTTCTAGCAAGGTAAAAAGACTGAACTGAAAATATAAATCAAAACTTGAAAGCAAAGAATTATCTTCAAGGAAATTTGGCAGGAAAAGAGCCAAATATAACATGCATCATACTTGTTAATGGGTAACTTTACCATTACAAAAAATTGAGGGGGAAGAGGAAGAAATCCTAAGACTGATAGATCTCAACCACGCAGATATCAGAACTTCAAATTCTTCTTAAGGTATATAGTTATTTCACTGCTTAGCTTATGAGTAGTCACATTTGTTATGGCATTTATCAACTAGGTCCCTTTATATCATAGAAGACTAGGAATAGCTTACTGTTGTATGGAAAGAAGAACCAAAATATTTGCTTACTTATCACTCTGGAAAGGCTTTGAAAGATTTACCACAGCAGATCAGATATTTTCATAGGTAATACTTTTTCAGATGTCTATCAGCATCTGGCTGTATTTCATTGCTACCATAAGTATTTCTAGATAAAACCAATACTTCCAGCTGGAGGAAGAGGATGAAACACTCTCATCATCTACACCTTTGTTAAGTGAGTATTTATTTTCCCTTAAATATCACAGCTGACTGCTTATTTGGTGAGACACTAATCCCACATATGTCTGCAACCAAAAAGGCTCAATGAGCTCATTTTTTTTTCTAGAATAACTGCCGCTACTTCACATTAATGTAAGTTAGATCCTATTTTTGCCATCTGTGCTCCTGCTAGGAACTGCCTCTCCTCCTTAGAAACTCACTGTGTCTCAAGACAGGAGAAAGTATGCCAAGATAGTATTCTCTGACAGCTTTTCTCTAGAGTTGTTTTCTTGCTCCAGGTATGCTTAAAAACAGATGAATATTTTGAATACAAATATAAGGGAAGAATTTTTTTTTGTCCTTCATGTTGAAAGAGTATTGATGTAGCAAAGAATCCAGAGTCCATCTAATTTATTATAATTTGCTATTTAGTATACTGATGGTTAAAGGATAAATATGGGTATTTCAGAAACTCAGGAGAAATATTTAGGAAGTGACAGCTGAAAGGCAAATAAAATGGTATTATTGGTATCATATTAAAATAATTGGAAAGGAATTGTGATTTTTAGTGACCGAAATTTGAAAGATAAATTCAGTCTGCAATATATACATAACTTTTGTTTGAGTATTTGAGGCATTTTTTCATCTTCCATTTATTAAAATTGCTTTGTGTAGCTGTAATCTAAATTATGAATGTTCTGTATAATAACAAATGAAAGAAAACTAAAATAAACTTAAAATTGACATTATAATTTTGTTACCCAAGCAAAAATGAAAAGAAGTCTATCAAGATCCTGAAAAACACAAGTCTGTCACTTAAGAAACAATCTGTTTACACAGCAGAAAAATATGTCCACAGTAAACTGCACATATCACAGATCTGTTTAATTGCTACAGCTTCAAACAAATAGCTGCATTCTTGTGTAAAATCTGTTCTTTCAATTTCTGCACAGATATTTGAAATTTCCCAAAACCACAGTGCTGATAACAGATTGATGACAATCACTGATTTTATTAAGCTGATCTTGCAGTTTGGTTTAGGTTACTGAAAGAACATTTTACAAAATCTTGCAGCCTCCTTTTTTTTTTTTTCTATGACTCAATTCCACACAACTCCTTTGGTATTTTTATGCTTTTCCCCTGATTTTATAATCAGATCACAACCTTTCTTAGCACACTAAGAGAAGAACAAATAAACTAAAGAAAACCACTAAAATCTGTCTTTGCTTACAATGTTATCCTTTCTCACAGCCCTGAAGATGAAACAAGTTTGCATTTTCATTGCATAAGCTCTGGTGGTGCCATATTTAAGTCTACATAAAAAGATTTCTTGTAATTACAAAGCAAAAGATTTGTGCCTTGTCTAAAAAATTACCTGTTCTGCCAAGTGCCACTACAAATCTGATTGTTTTAAGTTTTCAGCTAGCACCAGTACACAAAAATCTTAGAGATAAAAGAAAGGATGCATGACTAGCTGCTATTAAAGAAGTAGTTATTGTATAATAAATAGCCAGGTACAGATCCTAAGCTACTGAAGAGCTCTTGTATTTTGCTAAACAGGGATTCAAAGCAACAGATCAGATAATCAGGAAGGGTGTAACTCCTTAACAGAAAATCCTGTGTGGATTTTGTAAAGTTTTACCAGTGACTACTCATGAGAAAGCATCACTTACCACATGACTGTTACTTTGTCAAAGCTGATATCTTACTAGTAAAGAAAATGGTGTACGGTGACCACAGGAGAAAGAAACATGCTACAGTTGTACAGGTCTATCCATTAAAAAAAACAAACAAACAAACAAACAAAAAAACCCCAACAAAATAAAGAAAAGAGTCAACCTGCAAAACTCAATTGCTTGAAATAAGCCATAATTTTTTATAAAATTTAGAGATGCAACCAATCCCAGGTTTTGTGGAGAAACTGTCTTGCATCAAACTGTCTGGAACACTGTAATTTCTTGCTAAGATTATTTCACTTCAGTATTTTAAAAGTGGTAAGAAACAAAGCCATGCTAATACTTAACGTTCTTAACAATGCAGAGATACTGAATTCTACTTACTTCCTGATAAGGATTGCTTAACAGTTTCTGAATGAGCCACCTGGAAAAAAAGCACAAACAATGTGCAGTGAGTACTGCAAAAACCTGAGCATGAATAAGGTTTTTGTTTTTTTATCATTGTTTTATAATCAGCATGTAATCAAAATGATTAAGTTAACAATTGGTTCCACAGATGTGCTGTACATATACACTACAGCTGTGGGCTTCATTTCACAGCTCCTCTATGAACAACAGAGATATTCCCATTACGGTGAGAATAATGATGTCTAGATCTGGTCACGGTTTTGGACATGGTAAAGGGTATATTATATTACTACTACAATTCAGTCTGCTAACTATCGTGAAGTAGACTATTCCATTTGTTTCCCAATTCATGTACTTGACTTCTCCGGTCTTTGTCTGATCTTATTGCTGATGAATGAGTTACTTTTCTTTTTTCCTATTTGAGTCTGCATCAGACTTTTGTATATTGGTACATCTAATATTTTTCATGAGAGAGATGAATTTCCACTTAGCTTTCTGTTGGGATATTTTAATGAGTTCTGCTTAATTACAAATCCCAAGCCTTTTGAATGTTCAAAGAAAGATGCAAGTTTGGTAAGATAACTTTATTTCATCTCAATATTTATTCTGTTATTATTTCCTCTGGAGACTTAAGTTCCTATACTTCAGAGTACAAGAAAACCCAAGAACTCTAATTTACTCTTTACAGGATTTATTTTCTTATTTACTGTTCTCTCAGAAATGTGATAGTAGACCAAAAAAACCCAAGGATTATTTGATTCAAGTACAAAGGAAATTGTTCTCTGTTTACAGAATTATTTATGTTATACTTACTATTGTTTAATTAACATGTAGAAACCTGACAATTTTTTATTACCCTTCTAAATACTATTACATCACAGACTTTCTAATCTATACATCACTCCATAAATTAAAAAAAATTATTGTTTTTTGGTTTCTGCCTACTCATTCATTTATTTCAGCAGCTAAACCGTATGAAGCATGTAATTCAGCATGATCAAATCCTGTATTACACTGCCAGAGACTTAGGCTCCTGAAACCATCAACTGTATTAGAATGAAACCTCTGTATGTAAAAATGTTCATTGTCAGCTGTGATAAAAGAAAGATTGCTTTAAAAAAAGTAAAAAAGGGAATGACCAGTTTGTCCTCAAAATGAAAAGACAAGATAGTTGTCTTTAAGATGGAGAGTATCTAGATGGAGATCAGAACAACCCCCCAATAATCCAGGAGGAAGTAGGTAATGATCTGCTTTGGCACCAAGACATGTCTGTGGGGCCTGATGAGATTCACCCAAGAAGGGACCTGGCAAGGTTGCATCGATGGGTCAAGGCCAATTGCATGAGGTTCAGTAAGACCGAGTGCCGGGTCCTGCATTTCAGTCAAAACAACCTCATGCAGTGGCTGGAAAGCTACCCAGGAGAAAAGGACCTGGGAGTGCTGGTGGACAGCTGGCTTAACATGAGCCCAGGTGGCCAAGAAGGCCAACAGCATCCTGGCCTCTATCAGGAACAGTGTGGCCAGCAAGAGTAGGGAAGTGATGGTACCTCTGTACTCGGCACTGGTGAGGCCTCACCTTGAGTACTGTGTTCAGTGCTGGGCCCCTCACTACAAGAAGGACATTGAAGTGCTGGGGCGTGTCCAGAGGAGAGCTACCAAGCTGGTGAGGCTGAAGGAACTGGGCACGTTTAGTCTGAAGAAGAGGAGTCTGAGGGGAAACCTCATTGCCTTCTATAGCTACTTGAAAGGAGGTTGTACAGAAGTGGGTGCTGGCCTCTTCTCTCAGGTAAATAATGACAGCACCTGAAGAAATGGTCTAAAGTTGCAACAGGAGGGGTTCAGATTAGATATTAGGAAGAATTACTTTACTGAAAGAGTGGTGAGGCACTGGAACAGCCTGCAGAGGGAGGTGGTTGAGTCACTATCCCTGGAGGTATTTAAGAAATGTGTAGAGATGGCACTTCAGGGCATGCTCTAGTGGCCGAGAGTGTTGGGGGGTTTTGTGTTTGTATGGTTGGACTCAATGATTTCATAGGTCCTTTCCATCAATGAAGATTCTGTGATTCTGTAATTCAGTGAGAGTTATAACTAGATTGAAACCCCAAGCTGCTTCACAAGGGAGCCATGGGAACAGGAGAATATTACTGGATTAAAAGAAAACTGAAGTACCTTTTCCTTTCTTCAAATAAAAGTTCAGTATGCTTCAAATAAAGTCTGTTTGTTTCTTTAAGATAAAGTACATTGGAAGTGTTGAGTACTTTAGAACACTCTTCCTATTTCTCTAAATGTTATTGATTTAATTTTAAAACTATTATTTATGATAAAGAAGATTTTGCCGTGAAGAGGCCTGGGCAGATGTAAAATGAATTATCATCTTCAATAGAAAACTGTCACCTGAGAAAGTAATAAACTAAGTGGAATATGTTTATGATATATGAGTTTTTTTCTAGATTTAAACAAAAAACTTTACAAGTGGATAAAGTAATGCTAGTTTTATAATGGCACAAAGCACCTGCAAAGGAAAAAATGTGACTTACATCTCTATGTCAGGACTAATTTTTCAAAATATTTGTAAACGTCTTTGACAGCATTTCCATTGGCTGATGATGTTATTTTTTCTTCACTAGTTATGTTATGTCATGTTTGTATCATGTTTATATTGTAAACATGGAATGATGCAATTAAGAATAGCTAAAATACATTTGCTATTTAGGTTGTCTTTTGGAAATGGTCTTTCAAGTTTATGTTTCTCTTGGTTTTATAAACAGCAAATAAATCACAAACAAGAAAAAACCACTAAGGTTGGCAATTCAATTAATAAGTCCTTCATATTAATGATAACAATAAAGAATATTGCATCTGAAACTTTCTATCTTTAAATTGCAGGCATGTGATATTTCTTACAGCTAATTTTAATTAGGTTTATCCTGCTACATTGTAGCACAAAAGAAAAGCTATTTAGTTTAAAAAGGGAAGTGATTTAACTGACCTAGCTGAAGTACTATAAAAATATGAATAGGCTGCCTATGAGTCTATAAGCAAAGTGGAAGATAGTCCTGTGTTCTCCCATGCTGTCGTCTCATCTCACCATTTTTCCCACATAATTCTTATGTATTTTCAACAGGGAAATAGAAAGAAAGTGAGGGGTATTTTCTGGTTCTTGTCCCATCCCGCTTTTATACCAGAAAAAATAGTAATACTGCTTTCCATATAACTGCGAGGATCAAAAGGCAGAAGCATCTTTTCTGTCATTTCTGGTCCTCTTCTCCCAGTCTCTGCAAAGACAGAATTTATAGCTTGATCTATTGTGATGTTGGTCCTAGGCTATCTCATGCTCTTTTTCCATACTGACAGATGCTATCTGGAAGCAGAAAGAGACATGAAAAAGATTTATTATTCAAATGGATTCCAATGGAATCCTTAGAGCTATGCATTTTACAAATTGTTAAGATTTAGCCCTGGAAGAAAGAAGAAAGAAATATGTCAAGGTCAGATTTAAATGTTAATCTAAGTTTTTGGATTTTTTTTTTTAAATATAACAACTGTTTCACAAGTAATACATCTCATCTGAAAAACAAAACAAAACATTTGTATCATGGAAAAAAGCACCAATCTGGCAGAGAAAGTAAAAAAGATGGCAATTGTACTTGAACAGATTTACCACTGTGAAATAAATCATGCACATTACAAAAACACTCCTGATAATAGTGACAGATCTACTATGCAGTAGTGTTGGCTCAGCAGCCTGGCTTAAAATGCTGAATTTCCAGCCTTCATGTGCTGGCAACCTGGGTGGACACTAGTTTAAACACCAAATTTCTAAAACTAAACACTCTCAGACCAAGTCATCATTTTTACAAAACTTATTATGCTCATGTGTCCAAGCTAACAAAGCCAAAAAAATGCCTGAAACATCATTAGGGATCAAACTGAGGAGCTTAGCAGTATAACCATGATTGCAATTTTATCCACTTGATAGCAAGGTTAGCTTCAGCTAAAGGCATACACCAAAAACACTGTGCTGAGCTCCTGTGCTATAGACCTGACCACCTAATTGTGTTATGAGGAACCCAGATACCTTTTTCTACTCCCTGAACTGCTGATTCTCACCTCCTTACTTCTGGTTCTACTGTTAGGGATCACCATTGCACGTAGAGCTTTACAATCTACTGAAAGCAACTGGAAGTAGCTTGAGGGACCACTGTACAAGACTCAGGGTTCTTTGCTACTGGAAGGTAATGGACTGTATAAAATACCACTTAACTTTTTCAAAGTTAAAAGATGATCTGATTTTCTTTTACCATTGGTCACAAGATCACATCATACCAGGTATTGCTCTTCAACCAGTTACAAGAGCATGAAAAATTGAGTAATCCTCAGGTTTTCTGAGCCAAGCTTATTCAAATCCTGGAAACGTATTCAGTATCTGTGGTTGTCTTCAAGTCATCTCTTGTTGTAATAACAAGACAAGACAAAAGAAAAACAGGGAGAGGTAGATTCCCTTTTCTGCAGCTATCGTAAGACAGCAGAAGCAGCAAAGATAGGTTTGATACCTTGGCATATAGTTTGTGATGTGCTAGAGCAATTGGAGACTTTAAATAAAACATCACGTTTAACATGACAGCTATATGGATTGGATAAATCTTCAGCTGATGTAATCCTTCCTGTGATATTAGAGCATGTAGGGGTGTATGCATTTATGTATGCATGTACGGTACAGACTTTTCCAAATGCTCACTTAATTTTAGAGATGGCAAGTGCAAAGCTAAGGCTTGCAAGTACTGATGTAATAATGCTGGTTATGGGACAGATTATGCAGGTCCACCCTTTGGCAGATCCATCTCAAAAGTGCACCTGATATTTTCAATACTTATTTCCTCTCCCTTTGACACATTAATCTGCTGCTGGAAAAGTCAGACATTTCCCTCCCCCTTCTTTGGCTGATGTGGTAACTGTGTTGGCCAGTACACAATCGAACAGCACAGCTGAATCGGGGGAAATTATACGTAACTGTCAGCTGGATTAATGGAAAGAATACACGCCCTGGAAATTATGGTCCTGCCGTATTGTTGCACAGAAACAACCTTACCTCCAAGATAATACGAACGTACTTCCTGCTCAAACAAATGTTTTCATATAGCCTTATACAAAACCTGGTTTTAGGCGGTCATGTGATGTGAATTGTTTCACCCTTCAGATGATGAGATATTTGGGCAAAGTGACATTTTATGTACTTTTGTAGTTTCCAGAAAGAAATAATAATATTCCAGCAGAAAGTCCCTGTTACTACTGTGTTCTATAGCAAAACTAAGCCCTTAGGCAGTTGCAGCAAACAAGGAAGGACATGCCATGTTCTAGCTAGAAAAACATTTCAGGTGAAATTACTTTATGCAATGAAATGTCATTTAATAAGTACCATAAATACAGGCTTTGCTTTTATGAAGTGCTTTATGGAAAGGGACAGGAGACCACATCTTTACCTTAATAGTTCAGTTTTCCCACTGGGTCAAGTCAGTGGTTCCAACATTAAAAGTCCACAGAAAAAGCCTCTAGGAATACAGTAAATTAAGTTGTCTTCCTTTATTTAAAGATAACTACCTAAAGTTAATTGGGATATCTGAATAAAAGTGGTCCTATTTTCCAAATTTCTCAGGGTTCTAACTCCCACAGACTTGGGGTTTCCTAATCTCTAAATCTTGAACTCTGGGAACCAAGCTTGTCTCTGGATTTATTCTTAAAACTAACCCACCACGGAAGTTCTACCTGAAGCTTTTCTGGTAAGTGGCCACACTAGAGGAGTCCTCTTGTCTCTCAAGTTTCTGATTTTCTATGTCAAGGGATGTCACTACAGATTGTGATCTTTCCTGCAGTCTAGGTGTTGTGGGAAGCTTTCCTTCCTTATCCAGCCAGCTCCCTATGAAATCTCTAGGAAGTTAATTCTGTTCTTTTACACAGCCACCAGAAAGCTTTGTCTATTCATTTTCAAAAATAATTAACTGCTAAGTGTATCAGCATTCTGATTGCACCCACAGTCAAGGGAGCCACAAGGTTTTGGAAGGACCACCAGAAACACTTGCATTTTTCAACATACTGGCAGACAAAAGGAGCATCTGGACAACTGACAAAGGAAGGGATCACACTGAGTACTTTAGTACAGCTTACTGTCCTGAATGACAAGTCTAGCACCTTCCTGACCACCACAAAGAAATTGGATATTTCCTTCAGTGTGTTACCCTAAGGATGGTATTTTCCACCAGAAGAAATGATGTCCAAACCAAATCAGCCAGTGCTAGAACAAATCCAGACGGCACGCTTGACACAGGTATATATACAAATTAGGGCAATAATAATAAGTGATGGGTCAGAGAACCCCAAAGGGAGAATTTCAAGGCCTGATCCCAGAGAACTTGAATATCATCTCCCATCATTCTTTCCTGATCATGGCAGATATAATGACAACAGTTTGACTTTTTGCTGAGACTGAAAATAACTTTGTTTTCCCTCCACATTCTCATTGTAAACAAAAATCATACAGATGATTAGGCAAAAGAGTGAGTGGAAGCAGATAACAGTTTACATTTAACAAATGTAGGTCTAGGTTAAAGATAAGATTAAGATTAGAGACTTAGCAGTCTGACAGGCAATTCTGGCATTTACCATTCTTTGTGTTTTGGTCATATTGATACATGTTTAGACCTCTTTTACAATTCAGCAGTGTCTGGGGTTATAAATCCCAGTGGTTGTGGTTGTTGGAAAAATTCCCAGGGGATGGTAGAATTTTGCCTCTCAGCCTCTTGTCTGGTCATATTTGCATGTATAGAAACTCAGACACAGCTACGCACTGTAGTGTACACCAGCCTTTTGGTTGTAGGTTCCTAAGCCAAAATAAATATACCTCCAGCATTCTGTGTAAGTCACTATACAGTGTTTTTCTGAATGTTGTGAAAATATCCATATGTCCTCAACTGAGTCAAGCAGCGCTAATATACTGGAGTCAAGGACAAGCCAGCTTCTACTGCATGAACCATGGCTTGTGAAGATGGCAACTACATGGGTTCAGGCAAATTTTATTAGCTTTCAACAGGTCTTGGGACACTGTACTGAAGCACACTTTTTCATTTTTTAATGGAAGATTTATGTACCTGTCAAATATATTGGCTTATCACACCAACAGCTAGACTGGTGCTATGAGGCTTCCAGATCATCTTTGGTTGTTGAAAGCTCTGACCTGAAGATAGGGGTGAAACAGAACAATATGCTCTCTTGCAATAGTTTACATTTGTTTAATGAAAAGACACTGCATTGTAAGATAACTTGGGTAAATTTAGCTAAATATGCAAAAAGTCAAGGTTGTACTTTATATCACTGTGACATCAACTATCCTGTTCCTCTCATGCAGCAGTTTTCTGTATACTTACGTAAACCTGGGATACATCCAGATTAAACACACTCTTGCCTGTGTTGACTTTTTTTCCAGATTGTTCCATTGGAACTTGCCCAGTCCGATTTATACTGGCTGACTTAGTAATTTCCCCTCATGATATTTCTTGTAGAAATGCAGACTTTCAAAAAAGGTCATGGTTTATATGCCATTTTTCTCCAATATCTGCTTCCCTCCCTTTATTTTCAACTGCAAATTAATATTTTGTAGATATATTTGGTGGGAAAAAACCTAACCATAGTGTTCTCTGACTGCAGGGAGACAATATGGTAAAAATTGAAAAATCAAGAAGAAATATGAAAATACAGTTGAAAACAACGGGACTTAATAGGGTTTTATGAAAATCACACTAATACCAAAGCAACCAAACAAGGACCTTCACTTTGTGTTGACTCTGAAGCTATGCACTTTCTGGAAGGGGCTTGGTTGAAAGAAAGATAGCAAGAAGACATAGAGGAAACAGGCCTTTGATCCCTTGGAAACTACTAGTGTGCTTCTTCCTGCTCAAACTAATTTCTATTTGGATGATCCCTACATTGTACTTTGTGGGCAGTGTTAAGGTTATGGGGTTCTCCATCACTTGTTGTTCTGCTCTTGTCATAAGATATATTATGTATTAGTTCTTGTGCTGTAACATAATTAAGCAATTTTTTTGTTTGCTGTTGTATGACAGAAGTTAAAGGCACAGGCACAAACACCCATGCAAACTACTAGAGGGTTAGAAGCAGAAGTTCTGGATGAATTATGAGTAGCTGGATAAAAATGCAAATTATTTATGGATTTGCTGAACACAATGAAAAAGTGAAGAGCTACGTTTTAGCATCTTTTAGTATAGCTTAATACCAAAAAATGTACATAGGGAGTTTTGCACTTAATGAGTAAACTGCAGGTGCCAAAGAATTTTTGTTGTCCCTTGCACCTGACATAAAATCAATGTGGAAACAATAACTGATATTTGGACTGCCAATTCAATCCATATAGGGCCATTGGATCAGAGAAGACCCACCATATTGCCGTTCTGAGCATTCAGTTGAGAGGTAAATTTTTGTATGCCCCCTAAACAATGCTGAACTCAGGGGACAGCTGTGACTGCAATTATTGCAGACAGCAAACAATCCACTTATAAACTCATTTGCTGTATGGTTTAGGGATAGAATAACTAGATATTTTTTTCAGTTTATCTTTGCATTTCATTATTTGGCTTAATTGCTTTTAAATTTTATACTCTTTACATAGTTCTGAAAAGGAAATACTGGAAAAGACTATTTGACTGGGCCTTCCAGAATAAGAAAAATAATAAAATCAAACAAAAGTAAAGTGCTCTGCTGTTTGATCTGACAAACACTAATGTCCAAAGCTGAACATTTTGACTTACAAACTCATCTAACTTCTAACTGGTCGCATCAGGAACAGGCTGACAAGCTTGAAATCATCAGCCTATTCACAAAGCAATCATCAATAGGCTTTTTCTCTACATATATATGGTATTTTTTCACTACAATGTTGTCCACCAGCTCAAAGACAGAACACCGAGAAAGGACTAAGTGATCCAAGGCTGTTTTACAGTGAAGTTACTAGAAGAAGACCGACTTATTTCTTTTCATAATTAAGGGTGAGAATTTAAAAAAATGTAACTCTATTAGTGTACATATAAAACATTCCTATCTGTACCAAACCTTTCTAAGCTATTGGATCAAATGAAGATGGTGAGAATCAACTGGAACAATTCTTAGTGCTAGTCTAGACTCGGATTAGCAAGGAAAAGGGCATCGCTTTGTCAACAGGACTAAAGAGAAGAGATGGTGTTGTTATTGCAACAGCTTCATTTGTTGAGAGTTTCATAGTAACCAAGCTAATCTGAATACACAAAGTTCACAACGAACAGAGGTGTCCACTGCATAACTGAATGAAAACCGCAATATGGTACATTATATTTCAACCTTTAACCACAAAATGATGCAATAGAAGAATTTGATTTCTTATTAGACTATAGACCTATAGTCAGCACAAGTATTAAACTTTTAGCTTTTGCTTAATACAAGAAAATTTTTGACATGTTTAACTTGTTCCTTTTTCTATTATTAAAAATTCAAGGAGGAACATAACAGGTCCGAAGGCCATTAATTACAAACAACAAAAAGTCCAGAAACAAATTAATAAAACCAAAAACTACTCTATTACTATATATTTAAATACACAGAGATAAAAAAAAAGGTTATAGAAGTATCTCATGTAAAAAAAAATGTATTTCTGTTGCTGTCTGCGGTAGATTAAGCTGAAAGGAGTAGGTACAACTTTTTTCTTTTAAAGAGATATTTTTTAAAAAAATATTCATTGGTAGATACAAGATTTATTTACCCTGATAGGTCTTTGATACTGATCTAACTACTCTTGTCACCAGCATTCCCCCTCCCCACCTCTTTTTTTTTTAAAGAAAGGGAAGCTTATTGGAAATTATTCAGCTGAGTTATATTGGAATTAGAAGAGTTATCTAGTCATTAAACAACAGATTTATAACAATATGGCTCACAGTCTGTTCTCATTTATTTTCTTTCTTGGGATGAATCCCACTGAAATCCCAAGAACTGCTTTGAGTTACACCCCTAAAATTAAAAACAGAATGAGTGAATGAGTCCTGTGGATTTTGTACTCCAAATCACATGATTATTTGCTGTTAGTCAGAAAGATCTGTGTATAGGCACTGAAAGTCATTAACCTCTAATAATATCAAGGATTTTTGGCCTGTTTTGGTCATCTTTTAATAACAGATGCTCTTGGCCCCAAAAGAACATGAACTAGTTTATGGTTATGTATCGAGGAAACACAAAAATCTAGGTTTAGCACTGTTAGGACTGAAACTCGGTGATACTGGATAGCATTGAGAACACTTTTTTGTGGCATTGAATGGCATCAGGATATGAAATCTGTAATTTTTCAATATTAAGAAAGAAACATTGTTTTGATTCTGAATCAAAGCCATTGAAAGGTGTTTGTTTTTTTTTTTTTTTTTTGATTGAAGAAAACTATGTGCAACAATGTATCATATGGTAGAAAAGCAAAATAAAAGTCCTGAATAGCTGAAATCATTACCTGTTTATACTGTACTACTTGATGTGCCAAAGCTTTGATTGTTTCAAGTTACAGTTTGGAAGGTAGAGCAAATCCGTTATATGTGACTCTATGTATTTTACTTAGTTCAATGGCACCTGTTCTGGGAATTTAACTAACAAAAGCTACAAAGTAATTCACATTTCTTATTCCTCAATGAATACCTTGATTTCTTTGAGAAGCCATGTTCAGAGACACAAGTAAGTGATCAGAAGCCTAGAATGGGTAGAACTTGATGAGTGATGGAGATGAAGGTAAGAATGTCCTCCAGAAACCTTTTACCCAACTCCGTGGGCTGGTGCAGAAGCCTGTAGAAAAATCTTAATGCTACAAGGACTGAGCCTTGAAGCCAAAGGTCCTTTAACTGAGAACTTTAATAACTTTGCAAGTATTCCTCTTTATCTGCAGCAAGGGACATTTCATTTCCAGCCTTTTCCACAGTCCCACAGTCTTTTAGCATAGAAAATAGCTCAGATCTTTCAGTAGTCCCTGGCCAGAGCATCCCTCATACCAGCTGAAACTTCACCAGGATCGTTAGTGTTCAAATGCAACAGCAAATTGCTGTAGTCTTCTCATTCTCCTTTCTCTGATTCTATGATAAGTATAACTAAAGGTGGCAAATGGTAGGATCACTCTCTCACTACTGAAAGTACATAAAAACATTCTGAGTTGAAATTGAAAAATATTTGTTAATATTTTACCAAAAGCCTGAAATCTAAACCCAAGCACAATTTCCTGAAAGACTGTTAATAGGTCATGCTGCTCCAGAGCCTGGATTGTAATCATTAAAGGGCAATAGTTAGAATAAGAAATTTAGTAACACTTTAAGGGTTAAATAAAGGGGTCATAATCTAAACTGTTGCTTTTACTGAGATGAGTGAACCATAATGGCTTTAGTTTAATACCCATCTGAAAGACAGGGCTATTCATGCAGCTTTGAACATTGTGTTCCACTAAACTTAAATGTACAGTGAAGTCCTTCAATAGGACTTTGCATCCTATTCTATTTCAGTAACAAATATTCTGTCTATATTATATGAGGAAAACGTAACAAATATTTTTAAAAGTTACCACAGCCTTTTTCTAAAACTGAAACAGAAGAAAAATATTTATTACTTGGTGTCATGCAAACAATCTTCTACAATCTTTGTTGTGCCATCTTCATAGTTTTGTATAGCGTGTTATGTATGTCCTGTGTGGTTTCACGACTAAATTTATTACCACATTACTGACTCTCTCTCAACCCCTTGCTTGATGCTTTTTGACCAGTGAAGTTCCTTTCATGTTCTATTATTCTGAAGCAAAACAGAATTTTGAGAAGTAAAGGCGACTCTTTTGAGAAGAATTTACTGATTTTAACTGAAATAATATTTCACTTAAGACTTCCAGCCTCCGTGTTAAATGATTTTACACCTCCAATTCATCCTTGTACCACAATTGTGTTGATGCCTAGGCAAATGTTTATTTCAAATTCACAGAATTCTATCAACAAAACCAATTAGACCCCAGTGGTTTACATGCATGCATAAAATAAGACAGAGTAGGATATGAATAAAGATTCCCCGTCACCTACACTCAGCTGTGAGGTCTTCAAAGTATTTTTGATAATTATGCATTGCAACCTCCTCTTTAGTTTTTGACTATTGCAAATAGTTAATATTGATTTTTAAATTTAATCTTCTGGGACCCAAACAAAAAATATTTACCCAAACTATGTGTTCCTTCACATCCCTTTTTAGTTTTTGTGGGGTTTTTTTATGCCAATGCAGAACCACCTCTTCCAAACCTGAATGTGCTCCGGTCCTACCCAGCTGTGAATTTGTTAGCCCTGCAAAACGCAGCTAAGGGTGCTAAACCCTTCACTCCAGAAGCATAATCCAGACTTTTTGCTTTTTGCTTTTATGCCTTTTGAGTTTTGTGAAGACTAAAACTGTAGGCCCCATAGTTTGATGAGTAAGAAATTAGGAAAAAGGGATATAGGAATTTATCACTTTTCCTGCAACAATGTCCTTCTCAATAAGTGAAAGTACCCCTTAAAACCACCTAAAAGAACTTTTGGAACCATAAATCCAGATCTGTGCTTGTTGTATAACTGAGGATTTCTCAAAACTATTTGTTAATGTAAAAGAAAATGAGAGAAAAAATATTTGTGCTAATGTGCTTTTAAACAGTGTGGGAAACAAGGACAATAACAGCATCTTGGTTTTCATGAAAACAAGAATGGTCACTAATATCTACAGACTTTACTAGCATACACCCAGGAAAAATCAGAAGCAAAATTACATGCAGTCCCTTGCTTCCAAGCTAAGGGAGCATATTCTCTTTTAGCAATCCAGCAACTTGGAGGGCCACACTTAATAGTTTCATGGTTCTTAAGAAATATTATTTCATCTATATTGCCCAAACCTAGAGGAAATTTTTCAAAACAAGTAAAATCTTTTAAAACGGAATAAATTCCATTGAAGTGAATAGTGCTTATGCAATCTACCACAACCCCACTGCCTCAGTCCTTTATTGTAGTGACTATATTAGAGGAGGGACAATAGTTCAATCTACGTGTACAGCTTCTGTGCAGAGGTCATAAGCAAGGACAATAATTAGGTCCCATTCCAAGTGTTGTTTTCTAAAATGGATACATTGTACAGAAAGCAGAGCAGGAGTATTAACCCACGTCAAATGCACTGTCATTGACTCTGACTCCTTACACACTAAAACCCCTTTACAACCGGAGAGCAGTGTAGGGGACAGGGACCTGGGGGTCCTGGTAGACAATAGGATGACCATGAGTCAGCACTGTGCCCTTGTGGCCAAGAAGGCCTACGGCATTCTGGGGTGTGGTTAGTAGGTCGAGAGAGGTTCTCCTCCACATCTGCTCTGCCCTGGTGAGACCCCATCTGGAATATTGTGTCCAGTTCTGGGCCCCTCAGTTCAAGAAGGACAGGGAACTGCTTGAGAGAGTCCAGGGCAGGGCTACAAAGATGGTTAAGGGAGCGGAGCATCTCCCATACAAGGAAAGTCTGAGGGAGCTGGGTCTCTTTAGCTTGGAGAACAGGAGAACGTGGGGTGTCTTCATTAATGTCTGTAAATATGTAAAGAGTGAGTGTCAGAAGGATGGGGCCAGGCTCTTCTCAGTGACATCCAATGATAAGACAAGGGGCAATGAGTGCAAGCTGGACCATAGGAGGTTCCACTTAAATATGAGAAAAAAACCTCTTCACAGTGAGCGTGATGGAACACTGGAACAGGCTGCCCAGAGAGGTTGTGGAGTCTCCTGGATGCGTTCCTGTGTCACCTGATGTAGGTGTTCCTGCTCCAGCAGGGGGATTGGACTAGATGATTTTCGAGGTCCCTTCCAATCCCTGATATTCTGTGAACTGACATAAGAAATACTGGAATAGAAATGTTGCTAGGCTGCACATACCACAGATACAAACCAGAGCTTTGTAATTCCCCTCTGTGCCTCTCTACCTAGTAATTAACAAAGTTATTGGCTAATGCAGTTTAAGAAGTCTACAGCTGTGGATCTATCACCAGCTCACCTCCAACAGAGTTGGTCTTCTTAAGTAATCATTAATGCTATTAGGTGATAAAACACCATGATGATGAAGTGCTACAAAAAAGCTGTCCTGCAGTGCGAGGTGTTATAAAGATTCCAGGGAGATCACCATGAACAATCCTATAAGATGACTCCTTTCTTGTAATATGGGGACACAAATGATGTGTGAGAGTTTTACGTTAAAGGTACATTTCTTATTCCAGAATGATTCAGCAGATGAGGTGTAAATGTTAAACAACCACAGTGATGTCATCGCCCCACATGTAAATCTCTGGAACAAGACCCTGGCAATGTAGGTAATGGTGTTACTATACTCTAAGTAAGCCAAATATTGTTTAAGCAGTTGTAGCACAGATTTCCCTACTGCAAGCCAAATGGACTTGCCAAAAATTCCTCCTAAGGCTTAATAAATAATAAGTTAACCATGATATATATGTCAATAAAACAGCTGAATCAGCCTTTATAACTCTAGAGAGGATGCAGTAACACAACAAATGTTCAGGTGACTTACCTAGCAACAGTATACCAATCAATCTTTTGTTTTGCATGATTCAAGTAAACACTTCATCATGTTATTTTTATTCATATGTGTATACATAGATTGTCTGACAGGAAGAACCTTCATCGTTCCCATATTTCATAAGAGAAAATGCAGATGTAAATAACCCTTCTAGGAGCAGTGAAAAGCAAACATGGCAGAGAGGAGAGGTTTTCCAGTGAGGTATGCACTTCCAAGGCAGGAAACTTTATGAAGCATGTCTTAAATCCAGATATTTTATATTTGATTTGAAAGCTTCATTGCTGAGTTAGTATTTCCTTCCTAGATAGCTGTTGCCTCTCTACTTTCAAAAGCTGTGATATATACTGTGGAAGAGTGAGCACAGCAACTAATGCCATGCCAAATGATAGAACAGAATTCTCCCTTGCTTTCATTACTTCCCCCTCTGCTAGAGCAAGAAACATCTGTGTCATAGATTGCCATAGCTGTATTGGAGATCATTGTTTCTTATGAGTCAAGAATAATGTCTCTAAACAGTTCCCTTATCAGCTGCACATATGTTCTTGGATTCCAAAGGCTCAACATAAATTTGAAAACAGATTTTATTTTCAAGAAGTTTTTCTTTTTTTTTTTTTTAATTCCATACAAACTCAACTTATAATAAGAAATCATGAAGTTCTACTAGTCAATAAAGTTTAATTTCATTTCTTACTTTTTTTAATGTGTCTTAAATATACAATTAATAAAAAAAAAATAAGTTCTACCATTAAAAAACTATTCTCTCTCCCAACAGCAGCAATAAAAGACAGGATACTGAAAGCAGTTCTTATTCAAATTTATGCTTACACATAGTTGTACAATGGCTATAAATCAGAAGAGACCTTTTTTTTCTAAGTCACATCAGAAATGTTTCAGCAACTGAGAATACGACTATATCTTAGCAACTTAAATTTCCAACAGAAATTGGAATGCAGAGGTGCATAAGCACAGCAAATAAGATTAATAAAAGATGTGTAGACCTGAGTGTGAATTTTCAGGTTACACCTAAAGCAATCACTGTTCAACCTTCCCCAACAAGCAGATATTTTGGTTTTTAGTCTGTAAAATCACAGTGTTCTAAATATTAGTCTGTCTGATCCCATTTGCTCTGGAAGTTTTAAATCCTTCTGATAGACCCTCCCATGGGATTTGAATGAGTTCCCAGTTATCAAGTGAAGAGGTATGCCAACACCACTTGGCAACCAAAACTTCCTTCTCATATAATAAAGCTTTCCTGCAGAATAACTTGTTTCTAAGACAATACAGTGAGAAATTTGTGCCTTCATTTCAAGTGTCCAAATACATTTAAATTAAGCTCCAAAGATCAAAATATAGAACCAATATATTACAGGGAAAGAATTACTGTGTCAACCATTTTTCACTGGTTTATCCCATGTGAGCAGTTATGAACTTCTAAAAGAATATATGTATATATTCTTGTTCCGGCACTAAAATGGCCAGACTCAGATTATTGTTTTACTTCTATTTTAATGACTTTGGGACTTTCTATCAAGCTTATGATCTTATTCTTTTAACCAATTAGTAATGTTCTGTTTGTGCAAATGCCAATATAAACAGATTTATAGTTCTGCTTCCTTCTATCCTCTGACTCCTTTCTTAAAGTCATGTTAGAGATTTAACTTACAGGTTTGTAGTGGTGTCAAACCATGACAAGGTTTGAATTCTGATTGATTGTAGGGAAATTAATCCAGTATGAAATCAGAATTATGACAGGACTGTGATATAATAATCGAAAGAACTTCTTAACACTTAAAGTAATACTTAACAAGCTAACAATCAGTAGTCTTTGAATAGGAGACAAACAACATTTGACTATATTCTGCATTAAAAAATCAATTTATTTTGCCATTTCCTCAAAGTTCAGAAAATCCTAGATAACCTCAAAGTTGTTACAGTAGGTTTGCAGGCAAAAAATGCCACACATAGAAACAAAGCAAATTTTACTACAGGTTCAAGTGCTTGGTAGCCTTTGACTCCAAACTATTCCATATCACCACCACCACCACAAGTCTTTGTTTTTTTTGTTTTTTGTTTGTTTGTTTGCTTGTTTGTTTTTTCTTAAGTAACAGTTAATATTTGCTTATATAATTCATAGATGGAAGACAACTCAACTTTCAGAATGAAAACTACATGTGACCTGTTAAATGGAACCAGATCTTGCATATTATTTTAATAATAACAGTGACATTTTTTGGGTGGCTTTTGGTGAAATGATTAAATAACAAATAAATATGTAGTCTAAGTAATTTTTAAAAAAAGAATAGGTTAATAAAGTTTGACTAGCACTAATATTTTCTATTTGAATTAACTATCAGGAATACTAGTTTTCTCTAAATTAAAATGTTTTGATAAATTGCTTATTTTCTCATTGAACACTGAAAAAAGTTTGAAGGATTGAATTGTTACCTGAGTACTTCAACCATTAAGAACAAATATTTCATATTTCTTATTGAATTAGGAGTTTGGGGTTTTTTTGTCTTTGACAATATAAAACAAAATTAAGTGTCTGAGGTTCCACAGGCTTAAAATTTGTGTGTTTAAAATAAATCCTATAATTTATATTTATCTTCCATCAAGATTCAACCTTTTAAATATATCTTATGTTCCATCTCAAAACAAGAAGATTTTTCAAAGTGTCAGAATGCCTTGCAAAATGAAGCAAAAGTAATCCTTATTTCTTAGTAGACTTGCCAAACTACAGCTTGTTTAATTTAAAAACAAGATTAAATGAATTACATGTGACATGCTGCTACTATCACAGCCAATGTTTAAACAAAAACCTTTCTCATTGTTGTCAAACTTTGTGTAGTATATTTAACTTACTCCCTGTAAGGATTTGAATGGCCACTTCCAGTGGTTTCAGTTGGGCAGGCAGAATAGTGGAAAGAGGGCAACAGTCAGGAACTAGAAAACCCTCTGCTCCCAGCTGGTGTCTGAACTAAAGGCTGGAGAAAAGTTCCATGCAGGACAAAATGAGAAGGACAAGAAGGTAATTGGGAGTATGGATTCACAAAGGAAAGTAATACTTGACCAACCTGGCCTGAGAGGCCCATGGATGTTGCCTGCTTTGAGCTCAGTAAGGCTTTTGGCATTGTCTCCCATGAAATCCTCATAGGAAGCCTGATGATGTGTAGGCTAGATGAGCAGACAGTGAGGTGGTGTGAAAACTTGCTGGACACTTGAGCTCAGTGCTGTGATCAGTGGCATGAAGTCTAGCTGGAGGCCAGTAACTAGCAGTGTACCCAGGGGTCAATTTTAGGTTCAACCAACACTGTTCAACATCCTCATTACTGATTTGGATGACTGGGCAGAGCATGCATGCCCTCAGCCAGTTTGCTGATAATACCAGACTGGGATGAGTGACTGATACAACAGAGGGCCATCCAAAGGGACCTTGATGGGCTGTAGAAATGGGATGCTTAGAACTTCATGTAGTTTAACAAAGGCAAGTCCAAAGCCCGGCACCTGAGAGGAATAATTCTGCAATACTGAAAAGAAACCTCAAGAGAAAAATGTGTGTGATAAGTGCTATATTACCAATTTGGTTTCGTTTTCTTTGAAAACAAAACGGTGTAAACAGCAACAGCAGGACTCTTTTTTTCAGTTCTGTATTTCAAAATCCATCCAAGGGAGTGTCTGAGAAATACAAAATCAAAGTGTGGTGTGTCACAAGGTCAAAGTATGCACTAAACCCTACCTTTTTGTAGAATGTTTATCACAGGTTAGAAAGCAGAGATGAGAAGTAAGTAGGGACAGCAAAATCCCATCTGATGGGCATACTATGAACTTCATTTTCTTCCCAAAACTAACTGAGCCTAGTGAGAAGTAAAAGGGCGGGGACAGAGGGGAAACAGGAATGTACTGAACAATATAAAAAGTACATAAATCCCCTACAGGAAAGATGAATGATGGATGAAAGATGAAGAGTCCCTGTCTTTGGCTCTGGGAACTTGTAGCCTGGAACTGTACCATCTTACATTTGTAACATCCTCATGGAGAGTGTCTGAACAGAGCAGCAGTCTAGGAAGCATATTTGTTGCTCAAGTGCTTCATGCGCAAGAGAGGGCCAAATGAAAACCAGCAGCTCAATTTCCCAGGAACTTTTTAGCCCCACTCAGACCACACTTCCAAATCAGAAAACCTGCAAAGAGGATTCAAAATATAGGTCTGTCTGACAAGAACAAAATCCAAGACATGTCCTGGGATGAAGTCAAAACTCAAAGCATCTTGCCAAAATCTGCTTGTTAAGAAAAATCCTGAAAGAAAACTCTGCTATGCAGTATAACTAAAAAAATAGAGTCAGATCTATGATTTTGTATAGTTATCTGAAATACCTGAATGTGGTACTATAACCCCAGCCTGGCTAAGCTAACTCAAGACTGGATAAATTTACAGATACCATACAGATGCTTCCTTAATATAGTGCTAGCCTTTCTGTAATGCAAGACATAGATCAGTTCCCTTGATTTAACTAATTATTGCTGTACATGAGAAGAAAGTTCCAGGTTGCCTTACATTACATGTCTAAAATCAGAGTTGCCTTCATTGAACTATTAAAGAGAGGGGAAAGAAAACTATGTTTAATATTTTCTAAGATCTTTTTAGCATTTTGAGATTAAGGAAATAGATGCTGCGTTATAGGAAGAATCATTATAGCAGACTACATAGCCAGAGAAGCAACATTGTCATCTCCTCTCAATGAAGGGTTGCAGCGCTGTTTCCCAACCCTCATTTTCAGGATGGTCAGTCTTTCTAAAGAGCAGGTTTGTGGAAGTAAGCCTTCTTGACAGAGGAAATGATGTCTCACTGTTCCTGTGGAAGATTATGTTAAACCACAAAAAGCTAACTTTACAGAGTGTGATTTTCCCTGTCTATACTAGGAAGTCAATCAGGTGCTCAGATTTCAGTCCAAGAATTTCTGAATATACTTAGTTGTTTGTGGAGCTCTCTGCACACTTGGTTGACTTAAAAAGAAAGATACTTTAAGGCAATGAGATGAGAAATTGAGTCATATTATCTATTGCTTTCTTCCTATTACTGTGCTAAACTGAGATTTCTGCTCATGTCATATAGATATTGCAAGAGCTGGATTAACACAGTTCTCATGTATGCTGTTGTAAACTTGAAGCATTCCATTAAATCAGAAGAACTGCTTTCCTGCTTTTTTTCTTTTTTGTGTGTTTGGGTTTGTTTTTTTTTTTTTTTTTGCGGGGTGGTGAGGGGGCAGGTCGGTTGGGGGTTTTTTTGCCTCTGTATAGCTTTGTTGTCCTACTGAAAAGACATTAAAAAAATGGAAACTGTTTTTAGAAGTGATAAAGTGTTCTAGAAATAATTATTCAAAAAATATCTGTATGTATATATTATGAGTGGAATCTTAAGCAGTGTTCAAGCTTATTTTTAACCTTTGGATTGCATCTAGCCACTGGAGCCATATGGTAAACTATATAATTGCTGAGACAGTCACTGAGTATCAATGGGTTAATGTTCAAAAGGAATATAATATGAGCTAGAATATTAGAGAATGAGGGTCAGCAAATTTATACTTGTTTATACCATTACAGCATATGTATTTGTGTGTAATAATGATGTTACACAACCACCCTGCTTCCCATGTGAAGTCCACACATTTTCCAGTTTAAGAACTTTATCATGGTGATTGTGAAAAGTTTTATCCTCTGAGTTCTTTATGCAGTTTATCACTTAACACACATTTAAGGAGAATGAACAATGTCAAAGATTAAAAGGGAATTCAGGCAAGGAGTAATTTTATTTTGCTTTTTCTGAACAAATGGTCACAAATCCCCTACAATCAGAAGATCGGTGTTTCCAAACCAGAGCCTCAATTCTCTATTGATGTGCAAAATTATTCATTTATATTTTTTTTCCCAGTTACCACTTGGATCTCTTCAGAATTCCTTCTTCCCCCGTATCTGTGTTATCCACAATCAATGAATCATGACCAGTATCATCTTCCAGGATTTTCTCAAGAAAAATTATTCTGATATCATTCAAAGAGATCCATAAGTTTATATTCCTCAAGTAGAAGCAATATTGTTTTGTCTGCAGCTTGCACTCCTTGAGGAAGAATCACACAGAGCATCAGACACATATAGGAAGCTTAGGTGAATTATCCTGCATCCCAGACAAATGAACATCTATTGATCTCTTCTTGGTGGTGTGTTAGCCAAGCTTACTTCACTATCAGGTGAGCATCTGCAGAAAGTTCTGAGACTACTTACACAATACTTTTCTGAGCTATAATACATTAGTGAGCACTCCTGAGTCAAATTGTCTGAAAGACTAGGTAAGGAGTCCTTTAAAAAGGTATGGATATATTCAAGCAACTTCTACTGTGCAGTGGTAGAGTGGTATTTCATTTGAGTAACAGTAACTTATATTTTGACATCAAAACAAAACCACCTTTCAACACTCCTCCTTAGATAGCAAAGTAGACAATGTAAGTTTTCATACACCCATACATTCAATGCGGACATACACCTCTTCTGGATTACTACCTATTAAAATACTCACTTTCTTACTTTAAAGAATGAACCACCTCCAAGCTCCTATGTTTGGACGCTCCTACAGTTTTCTTTTTCTTTTTTATTTTTTTTTCTTTTAAGCGATGATTGGCACTTTTTGCCACAGAATCTGATTAGATCTGGTCAGATCATATTTCTTATACATTCCATGGAAATAAACTCATTATCAAATCTAGACACATGATACCTTAAATGTCATCAAAATCAGCCATCACTTTCCTGACTAGCTCCTGGACATGGTCTAGCCAGTTTACTATGGTTTCAGGGAAGATATCCTGATAGTCAAGTATACAAAGAATGGTTTAATATGAGGACCCATACAAGATCACATACTAATGAAACACTTACTGTGTTCTAAGTCTATTCATGCTAAAACATGCATTTATGTGTGTGGCAACAATGGAACAGAATTACTTGTGTATAAGATGGGCATCACTGTTCTGAAAGGGAATATCTTAATGGCTTGAATGCCTATACAACTCATTACTCTTTGCATAAAGAAAAGTCTTTGTGTGCAATATCTTCCCAAAAGAAAACAGGAATAAAGAAGAGAAGTCACGTGTTATAGTGATTTAATATCCCAATGTTATGCTGTAAGATAACTTTATAGTGTTGTTTCAGGATTTTCAACAGGCAGAAGTTCAGTCATAAATATGGGCATGACCAATGGGTAACTGCGGAAGCACAGAGCTCCTCATGCTGTCAGTGAACACTTTTCAGTGGAGTACAAGAATCCTGGAACCCAGCAGGCCTGGCTCAGTGTTTCCCAGAAGTGGACGAGAGGAGTTTTGTAGCAGCATTGTCACTGTTATTCCAAACAATGTCATCCACATGAGGCACAAAACATTAAATGTCCCTGTCGCCACTGAGTGTGCATCCTCTCACTTTTACCTGTTTATCAATGGGAAATTATGGGTACAGGAGAGTGTGGGACAGTGGAGCACCACCTGCTAGTAGAAGAGAAACAAAGACCACAGCCTACAATTAGATTGTTTCCCTCTCCCTTTTGTCCTTCTATTTATCTACTCATTAATAAAGTGGTTTATGACTTGTACTTTCTTTTGGCTTGTTTTGCTGATTTTCAGTAGAGGTTTTAGTTATAACATTTGGCAATTGCTCATGTCAATGTCAGAAGAGAGCCGTTCAACACTTGGCATTTCTTTTGCAGCTATACCGGGGCAACTACAAGACCCTTTTACACCAACTGATGTTAATGAAACAGAGAAGTCAGACTGCTCATCTTCTGAGGAAAAACCAAGATTCTTTACTCTCCAGAAGTGGGGAGAAAAAAAAGAACAAACTGTTCCTTGATTATTAAGACTACTTTAATAATCAATACAGACATTACAACTAATCACTATGATCTTGGTGAAAGAACAATGCATCTTTTGTGAGATTTGAAGCTTCAAACTTTGTCCACAGTTTCTATGAAAAATGTAAATAAGTGTATAGTCACCATGTAACACTTGTAAGTTAACTATTTAGCCTTTTAATATCAGCTCACACTTGATGTTTCATGCATATAGGTTACCCTGTGAGGAATACACTGAATGGAGCTTTTTCATACTTATTGCACCTGAAAATGGACATACCATTCCTATATGCTATGAATAGATCAAAAGCAGTAAAAAGGAGTAAGAATATCTCAAGGGCTTTGGTAGATCTTGTCTTCTCTTTTTAGTCAAAAATTCACACAGTCAACACAGTGGTTAAAAAGCACACACAAAAAAACCCCACTATAAGGAGAAGATGAAATATAAGTGAGGAGGTGGTTCAGAAGCAGCAGCCTCTACAAGAAGCTTGAGTAGCCGGAGGAGGAAACACTAGGTACAAGTCCACAAGTGTCCAAAAATTATACAGTCCCTCTGAGTTGTACATATAGCTCAGCAATTCCGATTGAGCAGGGCTGCACATAATTAAGCATTTTGAATTGTTTGGACACATTAGAAAGGATGTACACAGCCTTTTCCATTAGCATTGGAAGGTGGTAAGGGACAAATAGCTGACTATTTCTAGAAGCGTCTAAATATGAAATAATGGAGGAAAATCAAGCCTGGATCAGTGATAAGAAACTCCCACTGGTGCAGGTAAGCTAAAATATCATGAAATAGAAAAATGGAGTAAATCTATTCACATCAAATAACATATTTCTGAGAACACTCTTTGTGTTAAAAAATTACTCTAAAGGAAGAGATATTGTAAATGTGGTAATTCAAGAAGAAGTCAGGGTTGTTTTTTTGTTTTGTTTTGTTTTGATTTTGTGAATAACTATGTACAGCTATTGTATATATTACACTAAATAGTTAATAAATTTCATTGAAAAGGGCTGGGTGTCCTAGAAGAACTATTAATACATTTAAAAATGCAAAGTATGGGAAAAACTGCACTACAAAGGGACCTGGAAAGGTTGCATCAATGGGCCAATGCCAATTGCATGAGGTTCAACAAGACAAGGCACCGGGTCCTGCATTTCAGTCACAACAAACTCATGCTACAGGCTTGGGGAAGAGTGGCTGGAAAGATGAAAGATGACCAGAGGAAAGGATCTGGGGGTGCTGGTGGACAGCTGGCTTAACATGAGCCCAGGTGGCCAAGAAGGCCAACAGCATCCAGGCCTCTATCAGGAACAGTGTGGCCAGCAGGAGTTGGGAAGTGATGGTACCTCTGTACTCAGCACTGGTGAGGCCTCACCTCGAGTACTGTGTTCAGTTCTGGGCCCCTGACTACAAGAAGGACATTGAAGTACTGGGGTGTGTCCAGAGGAGAGCTACCAAGCTGGTGAGTGCTCTAAGGAGGAGAGGCTGAGGGAACTGAGCATATTTTGGAGAAGAGAAGGCTGAGGGGAGACCTCATTGCCTTCTATAACTACCTGAAAGGAGATTGTACAGAAGTGGGTGCTGGCCTCTTCTCTCAGGTAAATAATGACAGCACCTGAGGAAATGGTCTGAAGTTGCAGCAGGAGAGGTTCAGATTAGATACTAGGTAGAATTACTTTATTGAAAGAGTGGTGAGGCACTGGAACAGCCTGCTCAGGCAAGTGGCTGAATCATCATCCCTGGAGGTATTTAAGAAATGTGTAGAGATGGCACTTCAGGGCATGCTCTAGTGGCCGAGATTGTAGGGTGTGGGTTATGCGGGTTGTTTTTTTTTGTTCGGTTGAATTTTGTGTGTGTGTGTGTGTATGGTTGGACTCAGTGATCTCAGTGGTCCTCTCCAACTGTGACAATTCTGTGAAAATATTTGTCTAACATACCAAAGATATTTTAAATGGCAGGAACAAATGCATATGACAAGTGAAGTCGAAGAAGTTTTTTGCTTGCCATGTACTTAAAATATGTTTCATAATGAGAGTAGCAATTAATGTCACTACATTGTTATGCATGATGTAATCTCAAAAGGGAAAATAAAATCACACAATATTTTTTTGATTTTGAAGAATATCAGTAAGTGATGACCAGATTAAATAAATATCACTGCAAGACATTGGAAAACATTTCTGCAGTGATACTAAGAATTTTCTCCCATTGACTTCTTAAGATTAAAAAAAATCCTGCTTACAAAAAGTGATAAATAAACATATTGTCCAAATATGCTAGGTGTCCATCTTTCAAATATGAAATGAAGAGGAACCTTAAAATATTGCAGGGTACAGTAATTGTATTGTAAGACAGCGGTACCAATCAGTTTGCTTATTTTCATATCTATGAAAAAGATCTCTTATCCATATATTCTGAATACTGAATTTCAAGGTCATAGCATAACAGATCTTTCAAGGCTGTGGAATGCAAGACTAAACACACATTCTTCTACCATAACTGCTCAAAGCTGGATAGACTAAGAGGATCCACACCTATCATTGGTCTCAGAAACACTAAAGGCTCTGTCAACTCTCTGAGAAGCACACTGACCTCATGGAGGCAAATCTTTTCTTCATGCATCAGGTAGATAAGATAATCAGGTACTTTGAATTAATAGATTTTTTAAGGCAGGTCCTGTGTTTATGATGTCTGAAAAAAAAAAAAAACAAAACCAAAAAACAAATCAAAACACCAACCACACAGAACCCATTCGAAAAGTATGGACAGATAGAGTCCCAAAGGCAGTTACATATCGTAATATGAAATCATAGAAATCATAGAAACACAAGACTGGAAAGGCCCTACAATATCATCTAGTCTAACAGTGCTCTTATCACCAATACTACCCACTAAGCTACTACATTATGTCTCGTGGTACCTCATCCAGATGCTTCTTGAACACTGTCAGGCACGGTTACTCCACCTCCTCCCTAGGCAGGCCATTCCAGTGCCTGACCACTCTCTGAGAAAAAAATTTTACTGACATCTAATCTGAATTTCCCCTGGTGCAACTTGTGGCCATTCCAAGTCCTATCATTAGTTATCTGGGAGAAGACACCAACCCCCTCCTCTTCACAACCTCCCTTCAGGAAGTTGTAGAGTGTGATGAGGTCTTCCCTGAGATTCCTCTTCTCCAGACTAAACAATCCCAGCTCCCTCAGCCGTTCATCATAAGACCTGTGCTCCAGACCCCTCACCAGTTTTGTTGCCCTTCTCTGGACACGTGCCAGGGCCAGAACACAACACATGTGATCTGAGAGAGGTTTTACATATGTGATGATAAAGTGTACCAACCTCAGACAGACTATGGCAATCTATAGACAACACAGTTGCTTTCGTGAGCTTGACTCTTGTAAAAACTGGGAAAACAATGTTTCTTAATTACTTCTCTACACAAGTCTACTGCAATTCCAACTGCCTGCTTTTTCTGCTTTGTAATACTCATTATGAGAATAAGAACTACCAAGACTTGTACAAAAACATATTTTATATTTAGGTTAAGGACACATTTGTTTGACTTTTACAAAATATTTTATATATAATATATCATATGGTATGTAGGTGTATATTGCAGGCACTATAGGGGTGATTGCTGGTCCTTAGGCAAAAGTGAAAAATTGACAAAGCTTTACCACCTGTATAGTGAGCAGTCTTTCGATAATGTACTGACAAATCCAAAACACAACTTCTTTCGCTAGCACTGAAAATTGTGTATATAGGAATTTGCAGGGTCTAATGTTCTATTGCATTCAGTCAGATTACAGGATTTCACCCAAAATTTTGTTGCAGGGAAAATCTTCCTTAGAAACATATTTGTACTCCTCTGCATCAGTGCCAATATAAAGGAAATAGTCACAATACGAATAGTGATAACGAATAGCCCATAATTGCCTACACATACAGCTGAACTTCTGCCCTTCCTACATATAAATATAGTGCAAATATAGACTTATGGTAAAAAGCCCTATTTAGACCTTAACTTTCCTGATGCTTGCACAGCTCTAAGTCCCTGCAATATGTTAATATATTGGCAGACCTGATGTCTTTATCTTCTGCCTCTGATTTCTTAGTTTCTGTATTCAGTACAAATGGAGAACTAAGAGATTTGTCCTTGGGCAGAAGGTAAGAGGATATGTGGACATCATACTGCCTTTTGCTTGTATTTGATTTAAGAAGTTGCTCTTTTTTTTTTTTTTCTGAGTACAGACTGTTTGAAAGGTCTATTAATTTGATTTATGACACTTTTTGGCCATTAGAGCAGGAAAAGGGCAATTAAATATAGTATGCTACTCTCATTTCTAATCTATGAAATGAGTGCAAAATTCTGAGTCAGTAGCTTCAGCAGGAGCCACAGGAAAAACAAAATTAAAACCATTCAGTCATCTCATGGAACAAAGAAAATATTTCTTGTAATCATTTTACTATCCATGACAAACCCTTCATGAACAGCTTTGCTGTAGAAAGACAGCTTAAAACCTGTACAACAACTCAATTTTGGAAACAGATTTTTGCCAAATGGAGTTCAATATCCAAACATGCATCAATAAATAGGCCTTCTGTAACAGAAAACAAATTACATCTCCTGAATCCAACAAGGGTGTAGGCATAATGTCCAGATGGCTGGTTTTGTAGTCTAGGATATTTTGGTGACATATGAAGCCAGATCTCAGACTGCTGCAAACTTTCAGGATTCATTCAACTGCCAGAAACAGTGGTAATCAAGAAAAAATTCTGTACTCTTTAGCATATTTCAACAAACTCAAAAAAACCCCCACTTTAAAATTCATGCTATCTGATTATTTCCATATAAAAAAAATATTTTTGAATCTACATGTTCCAAATTAATTGGCACCAGGTGAGTTTCAACTTACCTATCAAATGCATTATATGAGCATGCTATGAGCAGTACCTTCAACTTTACAAAATCTGCATTCAAGAGTTGGAACAGCTCCTCCAAAGCCTATATTGCTGCTAATCTATGAATCTACTTTTTTATTTCTTTTTCCTTGCTCTTGAAGCAATTTTTCTTGCTTTTTCCTTCCTCTTGAATGAATCTCTCCAGCTGGCAAATAGTGCTAAAATCACATTATTTATGACATTCATTGGTAAAGTTTCAGATTGCTGATCTGCAGTAGGTCAGGACTGATTAAGTTTATCACGCCAATATTTGCTTCTGCTCATGCTAGTGAAACCTCACCTCTAGTACAGTGTTCAGTTCTGGGCCCCTCACTACAAGAAGGACATTGAAGTGCTGGACTGTGTCCAGAGGAGAGCTACCAAGCTGGTGAGGGATCTAGAGAACAAATCCTATGAGGATTCCCTCAGTTTCCCTGAGGGAACTGGGCATGTTTAGTTTGGAGGAGGCTGAGGGGAGACCTCATTGCCCTCTACAGCTACTTGAAGTTTAGAGAAGTGGGTGTTGGCCTCTTCTCTCAGGTAAATAATGACAGCACGTGAGGAAATGGTCTGAAGTTGCAGCAGGAGAGGTTCAGATTAGATATTAGGAAGAATTACTTTATTGAAAGAGTGGTGAGGCACTGGAACGGCCTGCTCAGGGAGGTGGCAGAGTCCCCATCCCTGGAGGTATTTAAGAAACGTGTAGATGTGGCACTTCAGGGCATGCTCTAGTTTCTGAGATTGTAGGGTGTGGGTTGTGTTTTTGTGTATGGTTGGACTCAGTGGTCCTTTCCAACTGTGACAATTCTGTGATTCTGTGAAGTCAGCAGTTTGCTCTTCTGATGAAGAAGGCCAACCACACACTGGTCTGTATTAAGAGTGCAACCTTTAGGCTATAATGGTAACTTTAAAGGAAATTTCTTTATCAAAACTTACTTTGTATTTTCTCTAGAGGAAAAAAAAAGCTGTTTAATCAATGTCTTACACTTTGTAACACGGCATTCTGATGCTTTGCGTATCTTTAAATTCATTTTCTCCCACAGACTACTAGGAAAACATTCATCAGACACTTCTCACAGAGAACTTAAAAGACCTAAACAAACAAACAAAAAGTTAAAAAAAACCCATCAAACAACTTACTTATCGTCATTTAATATGATTCCATGAAACCTACATTTTGAAGAATCAATTCTGACAGAATATTGGGGAACATACACAGAGGCAGATAATGTAATAGTTGCTGTCATGTTTCAGTGACGCTGGTGAATTTATTTATGGGAGTCCAGCCAGGGTGATAAACTATCAGGCAGCTACAGGAATATATGCACATTTAACATCCTTTAAAAAATGACAGCTACAACTAGTACTAGTTGTTTGAGTAAACTTAGGACACTGTTAGGATTGTGTTGAATGTTATGCACACCAAGATGTGAAATGGTGCTATTGATAAGTCCTAGGAAACTCAGTATAGTTGATAATTCTTTTTTAACTTTCATACAATAAGTTCACATAAAATCCTTCTACTGCAGTCCTGAACTTACACATAACAATAAGTGAACAGAAAATCTCTCAAACAAATATAGTTTCTAATGAGCATTAATTTCTGAAGGGAAATAGTTTGACATCAAGTCTCACCATAAGCTCTACAGAAAAAAGATGCCAACAAACTACTATTCTGTCATGGTTTCAGCTCAGATAGAGTTAACTTTCTTAGTAGCAGCTGGTATAGTGCTATGTTTTGGATTTAACATGAGGATAATGCTGATAACACACTAAAGTTTTTAGTTGTTGGCAAGAAGTCAAGGCCTTTTCTGCCCTATCAGCAAGTAGGCAGGCAGTGTAGAAAAAGCTGGGAAGAGATAAAGCTGGGAGAGCTGACCCCAACTAACCAAAGGGATATTCCATGTCATAAAGCCCCATCCAACCTGATCTCAAACATGCTAAAGAGATAGAGTTTATCATCACAAAAAGATTCCTTAGAAATAAAATGAACAAACTAGGCAGTTATGTTTCCAGATCTCCATTTCTTCATTCTTAACTCCTATTAATTTTTTAAATGGTGCTAATTCATAATTCATTCAAGTAGCAGTGAAGCAATATCACAGACCATGTTTTGACTGCTTCTGTTTATTTCAGTTGGTCTAAATCAGAGAACTTGGCAAGCATAAATAAAGAAGCCATAGAAATAAAAAATAAGTTCTTCTTATAGCAACTGAAATAATAACTGAAAATGAGCGCTCTGCAGGTTGGTTTCTTTTTAATAATCTTACAAAAGGATTGTAATTGCTCAGTTTTAATAGTTCTGTAGAAAGCGAGATGTTTCTGGTTTAAAAATTTCTGAAGATCATAGAAAGAGACAAAGCTGGTTAAGCAAGACCTCCCTTTCATAAACCCATGCTGGCTGGCCCTGATCCCCTGGCTGCCCTGAATTTGCCATGAGAACTCACTCAAGAATACAAGCTAAATTGAGATGATATCTTCAAACTATTTTTTACAGAAGTTGCTAAAGTTGTATGTCAGAGTGCAATAGTTTAGTGCAGGAAGTGCTACTGCTGATAGGAGTAGCAGTGAAATTAGCTTAGTCTACAAAGATATTAAAACCCCTACACACATACCTCAACATGAGGTATCATGAATTTAGTATATTCAGTTCTTGGAAATGCTGCCTTATTGATTTTTACTGGCCTCAACTGCAAAGCAAATTATTTATTGTTGACTGATATTAGCAGGAATGATATTTAAGTGGAAAGTATTCACATGTAAAATGCTGTGCTCCAGAATGAGTTACCTTCTAGCAACATAGAGATGAGATAAAATTACTTAGAACATCAGTATTCTTTCCTTTCACTTAATTTTCAGCAAATAGAGACAAAACTAAGTTAAACTCTTCCGTTCCATTTCATTAAATGAGGAAGAAAGCCATTGTGTAATTAAGGATCATATGTGTAAAACCCTTGTCCGGTATGCACTAGAGAGCTGCATTCTTATTGACTGAAATAAAAGCTGATTTCACTTTCAAATTATTTTGAATGAAGGGGGAAATAACCCAACCTAACAAAACAAACCACCTTTGACGTTTGTATTTTTATTAAATCTGGAAATGAATAAATATTCTAGGGTCGGATTCTCACTACTTTTTTAGGGTTCAAAATTATCAAACACATGTATAAAACTCAGACTTAACATTTGGGGAAACATTTTAACTTTTTGAAGAATAAATAGCTCATTAAGTTTTGGTAATTGTTAACATTACTTGAGGGTTTTGTGTGTTATTTTTTTTCTTTGGCTGTTCAGGTGAATAGATAGGTGATCAGGAGAAACATTGTGTTCAATTTAACTTTTATTTAAAATTTACTGCTCCTGTGTTGCTCAAAAACACTTGATTTGTTTGCGGAAATCTTCCCTGGATGATCAGCTCCTTGAATGTACCTATTTCTCTAAAATAATGTCATTGGAAGAGACTTTTTAGTACTTAATATGAATGAATGAAGGAATGTGCAACCTGACCCCTAAATCTCATTCTGGAAACCCTGTGATGCGAGTCACAGGTAATACTGAGTGTGGGTCCCCATAGGTTTTACAGGAATCAAAACTGATGCATAACATTTGTGCCCCATGTTTCTTTACTGGCTAAGCTGTTTGCTTGTTTGTTTTGACCACAGTTGGAATAAGATCTTTAAATGTTGACATCTGAAATGTTTTATTTTCAGAGGATCTAGTCTCCCTGTAGAAGAAATACAAATAAAATATAGTATTTTTTTCACATCACATTTCAGTCAGATTTACATTTTTTACATTTCTGAACTGATTTTTAAAAACAGAAGGTTAAAAATGTTTTATGCTTTTACTGTGCCAACTGAAGCAAACAAATTTGAGCCATTAGCAAGTTACGAGAGACTATCCAGAGAGATTTCACAAGTCTCCTGTCTGTGGAAAAATATTTTCTTTGCTATGTGTTCCATGTGTGATCACCAGTCAGTGGCAGACATTCAAAACAGATGTCCACAATTAGCAATCCCACAATTCCTAGTTGATGTATCTTGATGCATTTATACTGATAGGCAGCTATTGCCTCAAGAGTGGATTTCAGGTAAGTTTATTACTTCTGTACACTACACTATTTGCTGCATAGTTGTAGGGTTTACTTGGGTCATCTAGCTAGTATTCCAGGGGAAAACCTATATTTTTTCCAGAACTCTAATATCTTCCTTGCTACCTGGTCTAACAGTTTTCTGTTAGTCTGTTTTCCATTGCAGCTCCTGTATTGGATCCATATCTAGCAGACAAAACAGCCTGGGGTATTTCCTAGGAAGACCTTGACTTCATCTGTCAAGATAAAGTGCGCCTTGTAACCAGCCTGACTTTGTTTGCCTACTCATTGAAAGGAAAGAGTAAAATCTTGAGAATTCCAAGAACTCCAATTCACTCAGGTGATGCTTTTGTTTAGGAAATCTGATTCAACTACCTCTTCAAAAATATCTGTGCTAGCTAGTTCAAAGCTAGTTTAAGCAGCGTGTGAGCCAATATTCTTAGGATACACCACTAAAATATCAGTGCGCTTGCTTATACCCTGAAGTAAGAATTTGATATGGGCCTGATCGCATCTCATGATTATTGATGTAACTTATGTGTGGGGGGTAAGGAGTTGCAGCTTTTGTACGTTTTTGGATAAGACTAGAAACACCTCAGTAGAACAGAGAAAGTACTGTAATTTGTAGAAATATAGTTTGCTACCTTACCCTCCCTTCCCCATGCTTTTCTTCTGCTTCTGTACACATTTAGGTAATGACTGAAAATACATGAGAAGTTTTATAGTCGAGATATATTAAGGGAAATTTTATTTTGAATTCTTACTTTTATAATACAGTGCCTTGACAAAGTATCACCAGTGAATATGCATTTAAAAACAGTTCCTAACAAATTAGAAACATACTTTTAGAAACATTACTTCATCTCTTTTATCACCCTTTATCTTATCCCTACACTATACTGAATTCAGTTTCCCCTACCCTCTTTTACTCTCCCCTGGTGGTGAATAGCCTCTGGAAAATACTGGGTGTGGACAGACTTCCTTGCTCACTAGGGAAGAGAGGAGTTTTCCCATCCCAAGAAGTGTTGGTTGTTATTGTTCTTCACACCCTTCTGAATCACATAAAGCAACTCTCTACTCTTCAATATCAGTCTTTTCAACACAGGACAAGTGAAAAAAAGTACTTAAAATCAATGCTCTCTACTAAAAGGCACATGGAGAAACTGTGCCCTTGACACCTGAAATCTTTGATTTCTGTTGGAAATAGTTATGGCTATTATACACAGTATATATAAAAAGTGTAACTTTTGATTCTCAGCAATGTCAATTTATTATGAGATTATTGTTTCTTCATGCTTTCATTTAAGTTTGCATGTTACATACCTCTTAGTTGTAACTAACTCAGTTGTAAAGGCAGATCGCATGCAAACTGAATGATACAGAGCTTTTTGCATGATAAAATATTAGTTATCTACCATCAAATATAGGAGGGTGTATTGTGTATTTTCATGTGGACAAAGGGGACTCCACCTATTTTCATTTGGGATTTATCACTAGCCTCTCTCACATTCATTCCAAAGATGGAAAATAAATTAGATCATATGAAACTCATAGGAGTTGCTGTTAAAATGGTTTGCCGGTTTGTTTTCAGATCATAGAGATGTCACAAACATACTGGAGGGAATGTCAATACCATATTAAGTTGTCTAAAGCTAATATTTTAAAAAAATGGTAGTGGAATTACTTGTGATTTGAACTCTACAATAGACATACTCTGTAAAAGTTACATATTGTATGCTTCTTATTGCTAAGATATAAGTACCTTCCTTTCCTTCCTTTGAACAGGATTTTTTTTTTTTTTTTAAATTAATTTTCTACATATTTGGCACTTACAATAGGTTAAACACACAGTGGTGGGCATACAGTAATGGAAAGAAAACAATATCGATCACAGAATGATATGGGCTTGGAAGAGACCTCTGGCGATCATCTAGTCCAACCCCCCTGCTAAATTCCCCCTTCTCTTTCTTCTCTTTTTCTAGAATATCTGTAGGTTAGGGAGGGAGAGGAAACAGTTTAAGAATGGTGCTTTTTGCCAGAATTTCTATCAAATTGTGTCATACTTGTTCATGAAGTGAAAGGATGATGTGAATATATTTTCTCTGAATTTCGTCTCAGAGCATGCTGAAAAACATAAGTTTTTCTTAAAAAAAGTATTATACATGCATAAATATTTGTCTTCAACTCTAGAGCAAATCTCTTTCTGCAATGTTTGAGCTATAGCACAGTCCCAATGAGAGTGATACGTTACCTAAATTCAGGATTTATAACATTAAAAACATAGTAAATTCTACAAATTTGAAAACCCAAATAATATATTGACAGAGATTTAAGTAAAGTCTAGTCTTTGCACTTCATAGCACTGATTTAGTTTCTTACAACTAATTCTTTGCTTCTTCTATACAGTCCATCACTTATTTTCCTGTAAAATATATTCAATTCTAGCCCTAGCCAAGTCTTCTACAAGAAATTTTAAACACTTAGTTTCTTTAGTATGTGTTCCCCCCAGCTATTATTACAAAAACTCAACAGTAAATACTTTCTTGTATGAAAGTACATTTTAAATTGGAGAGTGTGATAAATCCTCAAAGATTTGAAGGTAATTTGTTATCAAGAATTGAGTAGATGGAAGCAAATGTTCATAACTGGGATGAAAAGTAGCATACACATACACTGTGAGAGAAGAGATTCTAAGTAACAAAGGGGAAAAAATTAATTCCATAATAAAAGCAGTTGCAGAGGCCCAGGGTAAATGCAAATTAAGTGTGATCTTATTCAAGCATGATAGTTTTGCTGTTCTCAGAATAAGTAGTTCTTGTTTATGGAAAAAAGCTACTGATTTATGCTAGGTGAATTCTAATATTTGGAAATATGCTTCCAAGCTGTGTTTTATAAAGCTCTCCCACAGAGTCAAAAGACAGCCTACCATCCCCTCAAGTTCCCATTTAATAGTTATAAATTATCTGGCTCTTCTGATTCAGTTCATATTCTCTCCATTTTCCCATACTTGACATTAACTGAAACTGACTTACAGAAAATGAATGCTTTGATCACTCACTCATCTAATTTGACCAATAAACAGCATTTTGGATAGCTAACATGAGAAAAATACTCTAAGTGAAACCCACTCTTTGAACTTTAGCACACATTGCTACTTTCTCACTTTTATTTTCCCAGACTTCTGTAGACATTTTTGTTATGACGAAAGCAGTCCTGAAGAATTGTGACTTCCACTTATTATTTCAGAAAGAGTGTCAGGACAAATCCGGATATGGAAACTTCAGCCTTTTGTGAGGACAGAGAGGGAAGGGGTGTTATTTTTTTCTAAGGTGAGAAACAGGTCTCAGACAATACACTTTACACAGGAAAAATTATTCATCTCTGATACTATCCCAGGGAAAGGGAGTGCTAAACCTGAATGTGCTAGAGGAAGTTTTACATATGTCATTGACCTCCAACACCCTTTTGAGAAAATGTCATTCAAAAATCTTGCTTGCTGGCTCATTTACTCTTTTCTAAAGGAACTTGGAAAAGGATCCACTAACATTGTTTATTAGGAAGAATTTTATTCCAAAGGAAAAGGCAAATGAGGTTTTACTCTTTGAAATTACCTTTTCCTAAAGGATCAAAACCTGACTTGTCATATTGCCTCAGGGAAGAAAAATTACACTCCCTAACCCCCAGTAAAGGATGCACCAGCAATTGTCCTATTCAAGTACATCTGAATTTATATGTCGTTACATAAAAAAAGAAATATTTTATTGGATAATGTTCCTATATTCCTAACATCCAAGTCTTTCATAATTTTTATTTCATTCCCTTTTATTTTGAAGGAGTTCAGAGATAACTAACAAAAGTACAAGGTTCTAAGTCCAGAATTACATTGGCATTTAGTCTTCTAATGTCCATAAAACCCCATAGCAACTAGGTTCTAAATTAACTGTCAATCTGAGCGTAAATAATTCACTAAAGAGGAAGAAAGGAAGCCTGTGGCAGAAGAAGGAACCAGTTCCAAGCCTCCAAAACCCAATGTCTCACATACTTTTCTTTCAATAGTAGTTTTAATTTAAGTAGCTGCTGATCTAATTGTTTGTATCCTATCTCCATCCCTTACAAACATAACTTTTTCACTTATGCCAGTCCAAATATAATATTTGGTGTGGTACTTGATAAAATAGATTTTAAATCTAAAATTTTTAAATCCAGGAACAGACACCTGATTACATGATCCATATATGATCCAGGACCAGATAAAAAATGCCGCTAAATGAAAGCCACTCTAAGAAAGACTATAATAGATAAACATTGATTTAAGAGACAGATGTGAAAGGCAATTCTCATGAGAAAGCAATGAGACTATGGAAGCATTCTTCACCTGCTTTAGAACCATTTTTGATATGATAAAATGATCACAAGCCCCCTCAAAAACTCACCAGTTCAATGAGTAAAATTGGAAACAGTGGAGTTACAAAAGTATGATCTACTTTTACTATGGTAGGGCTGCCTAAACTAATTTGAGGAGTTGCAGCCACTTAGCTAAATTTAGATCGTCCCCTTCAAAAGTTGGTATAATTACGGTTATCCTATTTATAATTGCAGAAATAACAAGTTTTATAAATTATGGACAACGTTACATTTGGGCATGTTAGACTCTCTCTTTCCATTTCCACTCCCTTTTTACAGTCTCAATTGCTCAGTCCTACTCCCTACTTTGTTTCCATCAGTTCCTGTCTTTAAATCTGTTTCCTGTCTGCCTTCATCATTCTCTCTATCCTCCCCAAGAGATAATTATCTTATTGGAAAGTTTCCTATATCTCATTGAAATTAATACTTTCAGAGATTCACAAGGCTTGATATGGCCTGAAACAAAAGGAGCAATTTGATCACTCCCAAAAATATTTGTTACATGCTCACACTGCTGAGATACAGTCCATCAGGTTATGCAACTGAAGCTATGCCTTAACAACATTCCCAACCTACCTGCAATTTTTACAATAGTTTAGGAAGGTCTAGACTAAGCAGAATTTTACAACATTATTAACCACCAGTTTTGAAAGAAAACAATTTTTTACATCAGAATGATGTGGCAGAATTTAACATAGATAAAGACACACAAAAGCAATGAACAAAAACATGTCAGTTCGTCAACCAATCTAACTCAGTTAAACAGCAGTTACAATGTTAGCACCACAGCTTTAATCATATAACAATTAATCAAATCCACTGTAGAAAAGTTCTGAAGCTGATTTTAAATTGAAATATAACTACATTTTGGACTATGTGAGGTGTAGGCTTACTAGTGTTCAACTGAATACTTTCCCTAATATATTAATTTTATAATTTATTTCTACTGCATAGTCTGGGAAACACACACATGTAAGACAGCACACCAAAAATTTTGTTTTCTAAACACAGTTTTGCAGATTTATAGAAGATATTTAGCTGGAAAAAGTGTTAAATGCTTACACATCCAATTGTGTGGCTTTTGGTTATTTGTCACAAGCAATGAATCCATTCAAAGTTAGCAACAAAACTCCCAAATCAGGGTTTTGTCTTTTTATTTCTGGCCACAAGATACAAGCTTCTTATATTCAGCTCATTTGTCTGCTTAACTGTCCCATAAAAAATAAAGCTGTTGCTTTGCTATGATATTAAATAATTAGAAAAAGATCTTTTAGTGTTTTTTTTTTCTTTTTTCTTTCCTTGGTTTGTTCCCCATATGTGAACTTTACTGACAAATTATTTGCTGACTTTAGCTTTCTGTATAACACACTGTAAGATTTTCTTAACTAACCATGTCTTAACTTTCTGAACAGATTTTTTAATGTGAAGGACTTGATAACCAAAAAAGTACTAAAAAAGTAAATTGATTCTGATATGATGTATTGTCATAAATTGAATTGACCACAAGTAAACAAAAATGCATCTCTGACAAACTGGCTATCAAATGTTGATTAGGTGTCAGTTTCATTCTTCTAAGGCAAAACAGGACATATGGCAGCAACCTTTAGGCCTGCATTATTTCATTTGTATAATAGCAGTGCTATAAAGTCTAACAGAGAAAAAGAACAATAGGTATTACAGTCGCTGGAAATTAATTGCATTAATGAGAGCATTGTGATGATTAATTTTTGTCTGGGTCAGATTTTTCAAGGAAGTAGAACCGTAAAACAACTATCCCTAACATCATTAGTAACAATCATAGTAACTATTTAACTCAGTTTCTTTCACGGAAGAATTATTTTCTCTCTGCTGCACTTATTTTCACATTCTTCAGCATGTACTATTCAGTCACTTCAGAAGCTGATGTGTTTTCTTGCAAACCACATGAGATTCAATGGGAGCATGTGCAAGGTTATGCACCTGGTCTGGGACAATCCTCGGTATCAATACAGACTAAGCGACGAGGTATTAGAAAGCAGCCCTGAGGAAAGGGACTTGGGGGTACTGGTGGACGAGAAGCTGGACACGAGCAGGCAGTGTGCACTCGCAGCCCGGAAGGCCAATTGCATCCTGGGCTGCACCCAAAGAAGCGTTGCCAGCAGGCCCAGAGAAGTGATTTTGCCACTTTCCTCTGCNGGGGGGTGGGTGGGGGGTGGGTTGGACTAGATGACCTTTGAAGGTCCCTTCTGGCCCAGATGATTCTATGATTCCATGATTCTTTCCTTCTTTTCTTTTTGCAGGATGAATATTTCACGCCTGTTGAAAAAGTTAGGTTAAAACAACCAACAAACCCCCTGTACCAGCTTAGTGCAAACGGTAGGAATCACTAGAAAACCATTCACAGTTATAAACTTATTAACAGGAACCTGCACCATGGCAAAACATCCTGAACATTCCTAATCTGTATCTGATAGAAAATACCCAGAAAAGATAGCAGCTAGCTGCAGGTAAGAAGATGACATAGTTCTAAAAATGCCCCAGTGTTTTGCCAACCCAAGCTAAAGCACAGCATGTAAGCATATGTGAAGTATCTAGGGAATAGTCTGCTGCATAGATCTGGCTTCCTGATACCACCCCAGAGTATTTAAAACAGGCAAGAACATGAAATAGTCTGGCCCACTATACATGCAGTGACTGCATCCACAGCTAAATAACAGAGGGTATAAAAATGTACCTCAGATTTTCTGCCAGCTAATAACTGACATATAATTCCATCTTGTGTTTTCCTGAGGGCATTGGCACTTCATTTGTCAAAGGCAGCCCTGTTTTATAACCGGTATGTTGAATGTCCAAGCTTTTCCATGCACATATATCCTAGAAAAGTAAGAAGAGGCTGCCTATTTCATCTTCCCGTGTACGTAAACTTTCCTAAATGAATATACTAAAGCTTGAGATAATCCACAAGAGTTTGGACTGTTAGTCAGGTATTAGACTATATTAAATGTCAAAAGGCTTGAGAAAAGGTGTATCTTGTATTAGATATGGTAAATAACAGAAAATAATTTCAGGCTGCAAGAAACATTCTCATAGTCCAGTACACAATAAGGAGACAAGACAAACAGAACAGAAGAGAGAATTTAAGACAGTAAGGAAACATTCTCATGAAAAAAAATTAGAAGAAAGAGGAAAATCACAGGTCATCACTTGCAGAAAGCACATGCCGTTATTGTAAAACATGGTAATATAAGTGATGGTAGTGAGGGGGACTTTTTTTTTGCATTGTTTTTCCTCAGAGTAAGATTTAAAAATGGGTAAAGCCATGGCCTTATGAGCAGTGAGAACCCCAAGAGAGAGACCAGAAAGTTGACAGGTCCTTCAAGTAAAATAGTTGAAGGTTTTTGACTAATGCTCAATGTCAAAGTTTTCCCAAACTACAGCAGAAGGTTGCGACCCTGCAAAAGAAATCATATAGACAAAGTTGGAAAAATACGAGTGTGATCACATGTATTTTACATGTGTTTAAGAAGGAAAATAGGGAAAATATTAAAGATATAAAGGGGGAAATGACAATAGTCACAGTTTAAACATCTTGACAGTACTCCATACTTCACCAACACGTATCTTAGCAGAAATATCTATCAAATATTTGTTATTAATTTTTGGTTGTAAAGTTAAATATTGGAGTGGAGTATTAGCATAACAGCTAGTCCCAACTATGACCCGTTAGAGTAGGTATTCTGAAATTTGAGATATCCTTCCTTTCCAGTGCAAGGATGTCTGTGTTTTAAGCCAGAAAAGGGGGAAAGGGAGGAGAAAACAGCAACAATAAAAAAATTTCTCCCATACTAAAAACTGAGGCAGACTATTCTAGCTTTGCATGCTGAAGGAAGAAGGGCTATCTCTCAAATCTTCCTGAGAAGACGGAGAGCTGTTCTTTTCCACCAGCTGAAGGTTCCTCAGAATATTTCATGGCCACCTATGAAACAGTCAAAGAGAAAAGAACTCCTGTTTAGGAGAAAGCAACAGTGTTGGGGGTACAGAGACACAGGCATGCCATAGTAGTAAGAACAGCAAATCCAAACGTGAAGCTTGGAAGCAGTATAACAAAGGCAGACTGAAAGGACTAGTGAATCATGGTTAGTTTAATTCATTTCTTACACTTGTTACAGCAGTAACTTGAAGGCTCAGAGCTTTACATGAGCCTGCACTACGTAACAGAAGATCTGTGGGGCAATAACCAGCCATGTTAAGATTTGTACATTCCTGTACACTTGTCTGCTGAATAAAAAGATACTAATCTTTCTTGTTTGGCTGTTCAGTAACTTCTTATTTCTCCCGAACAATTTTTGCCTCTCCCAGTTGATGCTCTGCACATCACAAATATGTGCAACACTTTGGTGTTACTTAGGGATTAAAATATGTAAGTTCAGACATGATTCTGCTTCCTCCACAGCTGCAAGTAAGATTTTTCCATTAGCTTTTTTTTTGCTGCACGAGTGATGGTTTTAATATTCTTACCACACTGTAAACACTCAGCCTACAAAACAGAAGGATGACTAAATTGGTGACAACAGCTCTTTGCAATGAGAAGTAAAGAAAATACTACATCTGGAAGAACATGATGAAAAAATTCCTCATAAGGACCTCTCAGACGAAGAGCATAAAAATTAAATCAGCCAGGACAAAAGAGATTTTAATTGTCAAGTGTGATTGTCTTTTTTTTGTAATGCCTTACTTTTAAGGGGGTTTCAAAGTTATTCTTTCTGCATCTCTTAACACGTGGATCGGTAATTCAGTACTTACTTAAATGTTTAAAAAAGACACTTTCCTTTTTAAAAAAAAAATTAAAAATGCAGACTTAGAAAATGGTCAAATAATGCCTTCAGAGATTTGTGTCTTGAAAATCTTAAAAATTTAAAAAATCTCAAATTTTCAGAAAAAAAATGGTCATGTATATTTCAAAAGCCAGTTGGAGGACTGGTTTTTCATAGCACTTATGAAGAAAAATATACATGTTATTAAGCAATACCTGCCTTCACACCTGTCTTACCACAAGTGAGTGTTCCTCCTACATTGACACCTTTGAAACTATGCCATATCAGTGAGCTACAGTTCATATCAGATGAGTATTAGGGTTAACTTTTGGTAGCTTGTGACTTTTGTAGAAGCAGTGGGAATGCTTTGTAGGTCCATACCTGAAGCATGAGACATGGCAGCTTTTCAAAGAACTGGTAGTCAGGGCACAAAATTCCTTTTCTAAGCGAAAATCTGAGAGGGGGAAAAATGTTTCATGTTGGAAAAAAGACTTCAACATTTCTTAGGACAAGAATCCTCAAATGCTGTTTACAGAAACTGATGCAATATTTTTGCTTGGCTTTTCAAAACAAACTCAAGGTGCCATTCCACAAGCTTTCTGAACCCTGACAGCTCCAGCAGCCAAGCAGTTTAGACTCATCCCATGGCTGGAAATCTGGCTCCAGACAGGCAAACTGTCAGTGAGGTAGGCAAGTTTCCATGGAAACCTGCCTAGTTTCTGTCAAAAATAACTAAGAAAAACCAGCTCGTTCTCACAGAATGTTTGGATGATATTGGATCAGCATTTTTTTCAAAGATTTCTATTAATAAACTATCCAGACTTGTATCTGGGGGCTAGTTTTGAAAGACTGACTTTATACATAGTAACATATTGTGATCTCAAAGAAATTGAATGAGTCTGCTACTGACTTTCTTATCAGGAGTTAATCTCCCAAGGCATCATTGTTTCCACCTGGGCAAAACCCTTATGCTCTTCTACATGTACACACATAATGTTCATGCAAGTGTGTACGTACACATGCTTGTTTAAAGTGGCACAAACCCACAAATCCCACCTTAAAGAGTAAACTCTCGTTTCCCTACTTTCAGCATTACATTTACTCATGTATTACTATTAACTCAGTGACTGTAAAGAGGTTTCTGAGCCTTGATGAAATAGACCTTTACAATTCTATTATTAACAAGCTATTTGAAGAACATTCTTTTTCTTCTGGAAGACCAGTCAAATATTCTAGCACACTGTTCCATGGTAGAGCTTTTAAAGGGCGTAACAAAACAGACACATGGGTGATAGGATAAAAAAAAATCAGAGATCTCAATGTTTCAGCAAAGCATTAGTAAACTCAGGATTATGTATACTGAAATAGGGAAAGAGTGTGATAACAGACTAGTACACAACACTTAAAGTTACACATTATCTTAGTAACAAGTCTTCTCTGGGATGAAACACAGGGCAGCAACAGATGATAGCCCACATTTATCACTAGAAGACACAAGAACTACATTTTGTCTGCTGAAAAAGTAGGCTGTGTTTTCCCTTTAAAAGGAAAGCATGTAATAGCAGTAATATGATTTGTTCCTCAATTACAAGTAGTTTATATGCTTTAACCTCACAGATGAAAACCTCAAGAAGCATAGTTTTTCTCAAAGTCAGGCCTCCCTACATTCATTTGTATGGCTTTTAGGAGGGATTACAGAACTATTATACTGACAATTTCTCACAAGTCTGCAATCTACAGATCTTTATCTTTCAGTTTCCAGTATGGATTTCTTTACATAATTCTTTTTGTTTGTTTGTTTCTTTTTGTGGGTGGTGTGATGGGAGTTAAAATAAGATTTTAGCACCAAGCAATTTACTACTTCTGCACCTGAGAACCTCCCTGGCATATTTTACATCATATTGCTTCCAGGGTGCTAGCTTTAGTTTAGATGAATTTGAGGTGGCACATGTATGGGTGGCAGTCTTTGTGTATTAATAATCAAGAAAGAACGTAAATTAACTTGAAGATTAGATTTTATGTGTTTTACTTTTTTCTGCTAGTAAAAAATTGTTGACATTCTACTTATTCTTGATGAAATAGAAAGGATTTGTGCTTTTATCTGAATTAAGAAGTGTTTAAAAATTGCTTGTGAGTCTTTGAGAACAACTTTTCTGGTAAGGCAGATACACTTAGATCAGAATTCTTACATGATGTTTCTCATTTAGGAATTTGCAGAAATAACAGCCTCTTTAGAACCTTAATAGCTTTTCAGAAATATGGATAGCTATACTAGAATTTTCATAGCAAACACCAGAACTAAAATTTCTTTCAGAACTAAATTTTCGTCTAGTGGTGTTGCATACCTAATTACTGTATATTTGTTTACTCTTAATTTAAGCAAAAGAGCATTAAAGGCAAAGGAACTAACAGTCATAGATCAATTACATACAATAAAGGCTCATAGAGCAGTGCAAGACAATGTAAATAAACAAGCTGGACACTGTTGTGTGGCCAATGAATTATTTCATCATTACATAGTATAATAAAAACTGGAATAAAAGGTAAAATTTTGCCAGAGTGTGTACTTAAATACTTGGCAGTAGCTTAATTTCATTTCATTAATATTCTTAATCGCATTAAAAAAAAGCATCCAGAACAGCGGGATATAATCTTTATCATATCTGACGTCAGTAATTTAAGACACATTATGAGATATTTCTTGGTATCTCATCCCCTTAAGGCCTTCTCAGTTCAGATCAAAGGATTCTTTGCAATATCAAACCTAACAAAGACTTAGTTAAGATTTGTATAGGTGCTGGAAATGAGGGTGTTATATTTTAGCCAAGGAATTGCAGTTTTTTCCTATATAAAAATGAGGCTTAAAGTTGAAAGAGGAAGTAACACGATTACTTTGGCACACAGGATTACAAACCTGTTTCTTCTCTTTCAGATTGAAGCTCTACAAGTTTTATTTGAGCATGTGAGTTACGATACTCCTTAGTGACTTAACTGTACCAATGTTTATCATGCTAGCTACCCTCTCTAGGTAAATAGTCTGTATATAGACAAATCACTCAACAGCAATACATTATATCTTCAGACTGATTCCAAGGTCAGTGATTCCTGTGTGGTTTGTTCTACTGTAGTCTGTCTTCCAAGGTAAAATAAGCTTTTCTACTCTTTTTAAAACTTCCCATACAATTTTCTACTTAACTCGTCCTCCTAGAAAGCTCTAACTATTATGGATTTAAATCTCAGAAGATCCCTTTTCTGCTAGTCCTTCATGTTACTAAAAATGCAGCAAGCTCACTGTCTTAATTAATATTAAAAATAAATAGAAATAACACAACCAAACAAAACCCCTTGAACACCTATCACCTGGGAAGGCAATTAAATGGCTACAGGCTTCTCTCTTTTCTAGCCCTTTAATGATCCAGATTTAGGATCATAGGGTATTTTAGGTTCAGAGGGACCTCTGCAAATCACCTAGACCAAACTCATGCTCAGTGCAAGCTCCTCGTGTATATGGTGGTTTTAAACTAATTTCAAGAATGTTTATATCTACAGTTTCCATTCATAACAGGCTAGACTGTATACTTGGTCTCAAATCCAAACAAAGGGAAGTGAAGATACTGAGTTAACTGTATAGCTGTTTACACTGACTATTGTTCACATACATGCTTCATACAATCTGTGCAAAATAGTAATTTCATGTTATAATTATTGAGATTTTTGCCTGAAATGGATTTTTTTTCATATAACTAATCTGCAAAGATATTTCTGTGCATAACATCTGGTTGGAACATTACATTATTTAAGTGTCAAGAAAATATGCACCCTTTCAATTTTCAGCAAGTTGCAAAACAGCTGTTTCTGACAAAATACCAAGTGGTAGCAAGAGAGAAAGGAGAAAGAGAGAGAAACAAATTTCTTTAAAACATCACAAAAACTAATTGCAGCAGCAAATCTTCTTACAAATTTTCTTACACTTGCCCTTTTGGCATCCCTTGGATTAGTTAGCAGTTTCTATTACTTCCAAACTAATCAGTCAACAAAGGTATGCCTTAAGCATTTCTGCTAAGCAGATGTTTTGTTCGAGTATATGTGAGATATGTTATGGCCCTAAAATCTACAACTAGTTGTGAATTTAGTTTTACTCACAGTTATTTTTAAAGCAAGTTTATATGCCTTTTTAAATTATTATTATTTATCAATATTTTCACCTGCTTATGGTTAAGCGTCACTTGCCTTCCTTCAGATTTGGCACTGACTTAAGGATTGCAGAATATTTAAAGTTGTTCTCCATCTTCAGTAAAATTGCTTTGTCTGTTGACATATGAGACGCACACCTTCCTGCTCATCTCCCAAAGTCCACGAGACCTGATTCTGTCTGTTGTGTATCATAGACTGACAGAAGGATGTTTGATAAAGAACTATGAAGGCTTTCTTAATACTGGGGAGAGAGAAATTAAAAATTTACTTCAGATAACAGCATGCATTAACTCTTCCTATTTAGCTACACTCTTGCCATGATTTAGAATACTAGAAGTGTTTGCAAGGTATGTACAAGGAAGTGAAGGGGCCTAAATCAGTTAGAAACACAACACGCAAGGACAGTAGTATAGTTTCAGTATATAGTTTTAAAATGTAAGACTAAAGTCATTTTACATGCATTCCAACTTTCCTTCTCCTTTTCTTAAATTTAAAACGTCCCCTTTGTCTCTCTAGCATAAAGCACAAAGACTCATATACAGAGGATTTTGTCCCATAATGTATGTATTATTACATTTTAATAACTTTCACATTACTTCTGGCCTTCCTGTCTTACAGTCCTTTTTTCACCCCACTCTCCCCTCCAACACTGGATTAACTCAATACTTTAGAAGGGAAACTACACATTAATTTACTGAAAAAAATACATGATTAATTCCTTCCACTGATCCACTTGAAACCTTATGGAACACAGGTCATCTCTTGCTCTCTCTACTGGGCAAGTCTGAACAATGCTAATCAAGCAGTTGAAGTTAGAAGAGTATAGGGAGGAAATACATACTCTTGCTAACTAGAAACATAAATTATGGCAAAGATCAAAAAATATCTCTTTGGGGAACAGTTTTTTTATCCAAATCAGCAAGATGCAAAAGTTAAAGAGTAGCTGTACTGCTTCAGTTGTGTATATTTCCACACTTTTCCGTGACATGTAGAAAGATGGTCTAGTGGAAATGCCAGAGATCACCAATTCGAGAAGAAAGATACAAATATGTAGCTGTTACCTACTATGAGAAATGACACATTTGCTATGTATGCTTAGGCAGATATTTATAAAACCAGAGCAATAAAAGGCATTTTTCATGTTCAAAGGCATACTTCTTTAAAAACATTATGGTATTTTTTAACCCAGACCAAACTTTTTCAAACCCAGAAACTAAACTGGATTAATTAGTAGTCAAAATGGGAAATATTTTTCAAATCATAGTTGAAAATTCATGTTTCAATTACAAGCTTCTGGCTTTAGCTCTGGGCAGAGAGCTGTTATAGAATGTGTTAATCTCAGAATTAGTTTTCTAAAATTTAAAAGAAAATCGGTTTTAAATGTAGAAGTAATTACCATCAGCTATGGTGCTTGTAAGTCTAGCATTCTCTACCAATACAGAAAGGATATTTTCAATTACAGTTACTGTACTTTGCACAGAACTTTAAGAATTAGTAGTTATTCTACATGCAAGAAAACTGAGGAGGAAATACTTATTTGTTAAATAAAGGTCATACAAATGTAGTAGAACCTGTTCAGAATAGATGAGACTATACTTTTGTTCTTATCTAGTAAATTATGCTTAAGTTGAAAAAAATAGTAAGTTATATATGTGTATATAACTATAACATCAAGCTATTTGTTTTTACTGACATATTTAGAGGAACCATTCAGGTTTCAATGCACTAACAATATACAAGCTTTCAGACTGGTTAGACATACATTTGCAGTCAAGTCCCTGACCAGTTGAAATTCAGTTGGTGATAAACTCTGAACTGTCACTAATATTACTGCTAGAGTAAAAATTTCTCTTGAAGACTAGGGTTCTTGTAGATAACCAAAAGTAGGCTATAACATAATATTAAATTGAGTATTATGCCTTCATCCAGAAAATTCCAGTCAATCAGAATATTAAAAAAAAAAAAAAAACAAACAGCAGTAGGCAGAACAAGAAGGCCCTATTTAATTAATTGGTGATGCATTTAATTACACCACAACTTACACAAAAGATACATCACTTTGAAATTTCCTTTATCCATTTTCATTACTCCACTGATAGAAATTGACTCCTCTTTCGTTCCTTTCTTATTGTAACTCCATGTTTGCTTTCACCTTTTTCCCTGTGCTTGGAATATCCTTGGTAACCACTAAAACCAAAGACAGTAAAACTGAATATCAAAAAGGTCTTTTTAAGTCCAAAAACACTTTCCTGAGTTTAAGTATCTAAGCAGTTATTGATTTCAGTGGGCCTTCAGGTACATTTTAATGCTTTGTTCAAACTGCTATAATTTTGCACTATTTTACATGGGACAAGAACAAAATTTTTCAGAGGATCAAGAAAGAAATGTTGGGATTTCTGTACAATGATGAATAGACACAAAGTATTAAATAACCATGTGTTAAATTTTAGCTCCAATTTCATATTTTCTAAGATGAAAGTAATATGGAAAATAATGACTCTAATGATAAGATTTAATCCATGATCTGAAATTGTAAGTGAGATTACTGACGGACTTCTAAGACACTTGAAAACATTAATGTTTCTACACCAGAATTTAATAGAGACATGCTGTGTAGGAGATAAAGCCTCCTTCCCTAATATGAGTGTGTTTTGGTATTATGTTTAGTTGGTAATCCACATGACCTGATTTTATTCAGGATGTTAATGTGGGCTATGCTGATATTTTCTTTAATTTTAGTGATTTTATCTATAGGAAATGCAATTAAATAACAGTCACACTTGTATCTTACAATTGCCCTTTTTATCCCTTTCTTTAATTTTTAACTAGATGTTTGAATAAGTCAATAACTGCTCTAAGATACACAAAGTATAGGCTCCACTAAACAGAGATGTGGGCTTTAGATCGAGCTCACCACCATGCAGTGGCCTCCACACTACTGGAAATTTTGTGAGGCTGTAGCCAACTAAAATCCAACTAATGTCACCTAATACAAGAAAATCTTTTACTAAAAAGAGGGGAAACAGGAAGAAAACTAAAATATTTTACAAAAATTCCTTTTGCATGCAGCCTTTTCTGTAAGCGTCACCTCTGAAAACAAGAGAACAAGAATGAAAAAGAAAAATCTCTAATACTCTTTATTCCTCTTGGGAGGTGGCTGTTTTTGCTTCTAAATTGTCAGCTGAAAAGCACTCCCAGCACCTGTGCATTGTTTCCTCAGACAGTGACAACAGCTTCTTTGTCAGACCCCAAAAGGACTAGAAGCTCTTTTGCAGTGTCTTCAACTAAAAAAACCACAACCAAACAAAAACAAAAACAAACCCAACCAAACAAAGAGAAAACCCAACAAAAAAACCCACTAATAGAATTCTTGAAAACTGTGAAACAGGAAAAATTATTCCCTCTCTCTCTTCCCCATACCTTTCTTCTCTCCCTCCCTCCCTCCCTTCCTCCTTCCCCCGCCCTCATTTTCCTGCCACCGTTTTCCCCCAAAATATTTTAATCTTTGGAAATCAATAATAAATGCATAGCAAAAAATAAGAGGACTTTTTTCTATTTATGAATTATCAGAAAATGATGTTAAGTTTTCATTTGCAACCTGATGAAAATACATCCTATTAGGAAAGGATATACTTCCTAGCCAATGAGGTGATTTTGATGGTAAGGAGCAATTCAGCCAGATACTTAAGCATGATGAAATCGGTCATACTAAATATGTGTTAATGTGTTTTATTTGTTCTTCTCTCTTCACATTTGGAATACATGCACACCCTTTTAATGTGTTATTGTATTTTCATATTGCACATGGAAATGGGGGTAAATGCTGATCAGTTAGAATCACAGAATCATAGAATGGAAGGGACCCATAAGGATCATTGAGTCCAACTTCCTGCCCCTGAGGGCTACCTAAAACTAAATCATATGACTAGAGAGCATCATCCAGATGGTGCTTGAACTTTGTAAGTTATACATATCTCATGTATAACTTATAGAGTTCTTATATTTGTAGCCTGAAAATCCACAAAACACTAAAGGAAATATTCTGGAGGTAGCAGATTCAGGATAAGGTTTTCCTGCTACTGATCTTTCTTCAGGGTGGAAGCATTGGTATGCAGCGGTTTCAAATATCTTCACTATTAAAAGTCTAGAAAGCTGAACGCTGAACTTTTTATCTCAGGAAACAAGCTGATCTGTTTCTCTTCAGGTTCTTTAAAGTTTGGAAAGAAATTTCTCCAGGCCTAACCTTTCTGATCCCAAAAGCAGACAGCTGTCACATGGATTGATGGGTGCGCTCCAACACAGTTATTCTGCAACTGGAGTGAACAAACACTCTCTTGTCCAAACCTCCAGCTATTTAGATTCATTAAAACATTGATCTGACCTTCATAAAGCCCATTTAGATCACTTTTCCAGTATATAAATACTAACCCAGAGTACACTAAAATGTGAAGAATGGGATTTTCCTGTCTATGCTAGCTTCCCAAACCAGCCTTACATTCCTAAATCTCACAGATTCATCTTCCCTTCCCGCACATCCCCTATTCCCACCATTCACAATGGCCAGTAAATTCTAGAGCATCTGGCAATCTGCCTTGAAACTGGAACATGATTGCAGTATGTGCTGGTAGCTGATAAAAATCAATTGATTTCTGTGCAGAGTTTGATAGTTAAAAGATGGCAAGGACCACTCCCACCCAGCAGTCTGCGTGTAGCCTCTCTGTTTTGATAAAAGCACCATTTTGCTAGCATAAACATGAGTTGTTTTATCCAGTTGCAGTCTGTGTAACTTTTTGCCTCAGCCTTTTGAGTGGTGTCATTAAACCTACTCTGCAGTCTTCTCTGTTGTTGATGAAAGGATCTCTCAAGCATTGTTTCCTTGGTGACAGATTACAATTAAATAAAGTATGAAAAATACGCTATAACCTTTTTGACAGACTTTGCTGAAATAAGTAGAATTAATAGACATTTGTATAATAAAGCACAATAAATCTTATAATTTCTTTGAAATTATAGAAAGCAGTTTTTAATAATCTCTGTACTGAGTCACAAAAGCAAGTGAAAAATAATCTCTGGGTGTTGAAATTAGAAGATATCACACATTGAGTTCTTCTGATTACTGAATGAATACTAATACAAAATAAAATCAATTGATGATTAATTAAAAAAATAATCAAAAAGGACTAATTATTAAGAACTTTGCAATTTGTTGAAATCACAAAGACCAGACCTTCTACCCTCAGTTCTCACAGAGGGGAGGCTAAAACTTGTTGCCAACATGATTCTACTGTGCAAGTATAACTGAGGAGAAATGTCTAGCTGCGTGTATTCAAAGACAGAAAAATATCTGGTTCTTCCTGTCTTAATTAGTCACCTCATTTGTAAAATTGACATTTTTAACATCATCAATAACAAATTAAGTTAAAGCTTTGTATGTATCTGGGCCAAGTTTTGGGTATGCATGCAAGGCAAGTTCTTTGGGGAACACTATCCAACTTTTAAAAACAGCGCTCATTGCACATTTGCTCACCTGGCATGAGTTTCATCAACAACTATTTCAAAGCACCCCATCACATAGTACCCAGAGAACTGTGGGTCCTAGTGCTAAGGAGGCCCCAGAACTATGGTGTACACTGTTGCACGTGCCTGCCACCAGCTGGAGCCACAGAAAGCCCTCAGGATCCTGTAACAAGGCTCAATAAATCACCCTGCATGGATGCTAGCAGGTGATGCATTATTGCAAGTGCACAGGTGTTAAAGCATTGGTAGATGTTTATAATGTCAAGATTGCCTGAGAGCTTCAGTGCTAAAAGATCACCTTTGATTAACAGTTAATCAGTGCCAAAGAAGTATGCAAAATGACAAATGCTCCTGAAACCCCAAATCATGGGAAATTGCATCTGGCTATAATTGTAATCTGTATTTCACACACCCACAGAATGTGAGTGCTGGCTGGATAGAGGAAAACAGCAGGAAAATATTGCCCAGTTGTTAAAAATGTGCTACATTGCCCTCTGCCCTGCAGACAGAGCTGTCTTTTGGAGGAGAGGCCGGGGCACTCAGCCAGACCCAATACTTTGGACTATGTGAGTTCCCAGTGCATAATATGTGCAGAAAAGGAGAAAAGCAGTTTGAGAGCCTGTTAAATACTCTGAAAGATAAGTGTAGCCAGTGGATTTATTAACATGCTTTCCTCTCAGAAAACTGTTGGCCTTTCATGATCAGCCAGAATATGAACGCCAAAAGCTAATCCTCTAATTCAGGGAAATTTTTAACATGCTGGCATTTATTAGCAAAGCAGTATCTTACGAATTCCTGGCCTCCTGAATTTTCACTTCTAGGGTGAAGAATATTATATAGTGCTTGCCTTTTTTTCTCTCTGTGCTGTATTCTTAACTCATATTGCCCATCCAAATAAGTCCGTTATCTCACCAGGAGAACAAGCACTGAGTACTTAAAGAGTACACGTATGTTGAGATTCCGACTACTCATTCCCTCCCATCCCCTGCAAAAAGAAACCCTGCTTTTTCTAGCAGACCTAAATCCAATCTCTGCTTTTCAGAGTAGAGCAGTAGGTCACATTAGGGCAAGTTGTTTCTTATCATTTGGGCTGATTAACAGATTTAATTGAAAAACTGTGTAAACTTAAAGTGGAGGTGGGAGATCTCAAAGCTGTTCAACCAATTTTTTATAATCTCCAAAACAAACTGAGAATAATTTATAAACACACTTAACCCTCACATCTGAAAAATAATAAAACCTAATATATTATTATGAGGTAATTTAAAAGACACAAAATATGAATATGAAAGTTTCTCAACTTTTCTGGTCATTATAGACTGGAGTTTGCATTTTAAACATAAAAATTAGTCATTGCTGAATTGAACTGCCAAATACAGTGCTAATTTGGGGGGTGAGGGAGAAGAAGCAGTGGTTTGTATGTGATAGCTTTTCCCAAGCCTGTAATTTGAAAGAAGTCATTTTGTGACTATTGGAACTATTATTCCAAGTATTAAATAATTGAATGCTTCACTTTTAATTTGGATGAAAAGACCAGGGATTTAGATGGGTTCCATCTGCATCTTATTTATATGTTTTATCATCCACCCAAACCCAGAGTTTGTTGTTGGAATTTTCTTGCTTATTTTAAAAACCCGGTGGCAACCAGAGGCAAGTGGGCACAGAAGTGATGCTAATGTGATCTAAGAGAAAGACTTAGTGGTGTTGGTTGATAAAAAGCTCAACATGACCCCATGATGTGCATTTGCAGCCCCCAAAAAAACCATCTGCATCCTGGGCTTCATCAAAAGAAGCGTGGCCATCATGTCCAGGAAGGTGGTTCTGCATCTCTAGTCCACTCTCATGAGACCTCACCTAGAGTACTGCCTCCATCTCTGGGGCTCCCCAAGAGAAGAAGGGATGGGTCTGTTGGAAGGAGTCCGGGGCAGGGTCACAAAGATAATCAAAGGGCTAGAGCACCTCTCCTATGAGGCTCCCTCCTGTGAGAGAGTTGAGCTTGTTCATCCTGGAGAAGAGAGAAAGTTCCAGGAAGACTATACAGCAACCTTCCAATACCTGAAGGGAACCTACAGGAGAGATGGGGAGGAATTCTTTGTCAGGGGGTGTAGTGATAGAATGGGGAGCAATGGGTTTAAACAGAAAGAGGGGAGATTTCAATTAGATATCAGGAAGAAACTCTTTACCGTGAGGGTGGTGAGACACTGGAACAAGTTGCCCAGAGAAGCTGAGGATGCGCCATTGCTAGAGGTGTTCAAGTCCAGGTCGGATGGGGCTTTGAGCAACCTGGGCTAGTGGAGATGCCCCTGGCCATGGCAGGAGGGTTGGAACTCGATAATCTTTAAGGTCCTTTTCCAACCCAAACCATTCTATGTTTCTATGATTAATTAATCTATGATAATCCTATGCATGTATTCTGTTTATTTTGTATTCATAAAGACCACTTCTCCCTTAACAAAAGGTGTCACTGGGACAAAGAGCAGGAACTTTGGAGTTTAAGAGTTTATGTTCTTACAGTACTTGATTTTCCCAATGTGAACAACAATGCAGTTCTAACTGAACCTTAATGAGGTCTGAAAAGAGGTCAAAAGCTCTTGAAAACCCTTTTTCAGAGATTTGTTCCTGGGAACTTGGATATAGAACTAGACATGATCAGAATAGGAAGTGAAGAAACATTGGAAATTATGGGTGTTTTTCAGGCATAAGTGAGGGTTACAAAGGAGAGCACTATGGTCTCCCAAAGCAGTACTGAAACTCACAGGGTTCCCTGGTGAACTAGTAAAACTAATGCAGATGTGGAAATCCTACAAGAATTTATGTGGTGCTACTTTATGTAGCAAGTATGAAATTGATGAGGCCAGCTCAGAAAAGCTTTATAGACACTAGGGACTGACTAAGTATAGATTAAGTCTGGAAAGAGCTTGATACCAAATTATCTTTTTTGTTTCAAAATAAAATTTATTTAAGCACTGGAAATAAAAAAAAAATAAAAAAAATGTGAATACATCAGTATATTTTATGAATGTTTTCTCTTAAGGAAACTCTTCAGAATATTAGTTTTATTAAATATTCAAACCAGTATGATCACCGTTACCCTTAGATTTGCATGAACATAAACCAAACATAACGGCAAGTTTTAAAATTTTCTGATTGCCATCAAATCTTTATCTTTATGGATTTACATATAATTCTGTATAGAATAGAAACCAAATTTCCACTGTATTTTGTGGGATTATTTCTTAGAACTTTTTCATTATACCTACTATTTTCCAGGCAAATATATTGGTATGTTGTTGATCTTTGTTGATAAGGAGATAATGGAATAGTAATAACCAGTTTGCAGGCAGCTTTCAGTGACTTCCTGTATTACATTTCAAATCAACAAAATAATCATCAGGCATAATGTCATCATTGGTCTCCATTCAGTCTCTTGACCTTTAGGTTGACCATTAAGGAGAGGAAGACCAGTTCCTATCCGTGTTTTGGCAATAGAAGAGATTTTCCTGCTGTGGATACACATTTATTTAACAGAAGTTGCAGCCCAATTGACGTCCATCTGATCTCAAGTTTCCTTCCTCTTTACTGGAATAGGAAGCATGTATAATTATGGGCTAATCCATTAATTAGCTTTAAGGGAGGAGATTATAAGAGAGGAAAACACTGTCCACATAGATAGAAATGTTTAACTTTCGATAATAATGGAGAGAAAATGCTGTGTTGCAACTTTATGGCTTTTGAATGAACATGTTTGTTGCTGAAATTAATCCAAATCCACTAGCAGAAGGAAGTAACATACTATAGCTCTTGCGGTACTGTCCCTCTAGTTATTACACAGATTGTATGCTGGGAAAATCAGCTTCCACAACAAAACAACAAAAAGCCAACCAAAAGATAACTGGGTGAGAAGAGAATACTAAAAGAATTTAAATTTTGTCTGAAGTTTGCCGAAATTGAAATGAAATGGAATTAAATGAACAAACATTTTATATAATTTCTGAACAGAATTTTACAGTCTAGTATTTGTGTTACATTTTCCGTAAACGATAGCTCACCACTGTCAATAAAGCAGTGATGTCTGTCTCAGATTATGGAGCTCTTGATTGCCAGGAAAATTAAATGCCAGTTGTTTAGTTGGGGTTTCCCAAGAGTAACTGCAAGTGCAAGGCTCCAAAATTGGAGTAAATTTGGCAGTCAAGCTCAAATGCTGTGCAGCAGAGGCATGCCAAAGAGAATTGTTGTAGTATAAGCTGTCTAGAGATTTCTGGAGAAAACAGTACTTGGAGCAAGAAGGAAGTGAGCCTCAGAGAGACATCTTTCCTTTCATTGACAGCTGGGCCACAGATAGGCAGTGGAAGCTGATCTATAGTTTTGCTATTTAGCAGAAGGCCCTGAATTCAGGAAACTGGAGGATCAAAAGAACAAAACAGTTCAGCTGACACTGTGGATGCTTCTGTATATCTAAAGCAGGACTTCAGTGGCATGCTATTTGAATTCTTCCTTTCCCCCTCTGTATATTTTGAGGAAAAGCCTGGAAATCAATAACATATTACATCTCCCTCTTTCTTAGGATTAGGAAGTACTTAGGGAGGTACTTTTCAGTACTTTGTGAAGCCGAGTTCTTCACTGTAGGAAGTGACACAAAATTTGTGTCAATTTTGTAGTGCGTAAGTCAGTAGAAACTAGAACTGTTTCAGCTGCCTGTTTTGTCCCCTGACTCCCTTTACAAGTGAATCCCACTTCAGATGATGCAATTCAGTACCAGAAGTTAAATTCTATACACCCTATATGCACATATATACATATTCTATAAACGATGTTGGTGGCCCTAAAACAAGAAAAGTTCTTTTAAAGCACAATTAAGTATAAAAGAAATCTACAGAGAGGGCAGGAAGGTGGCTGTGGCTCTATTAAACACATGTGGAAGTGAAAGGACTGCCCTAGCCTAAAGAAGTGTTGAATAAACAAAAGTGGTAGAATCTATGGTGGAGGCCAGGCCACATCAGCAGTGGTTTTGCTCAAGGGAGGAAAAATACTTCAGACTAGTGAGTGATTATAAGTAACATGAATGAATAGCAGGAAAGACCTGTGTACACAGTGTTTTCAATCAGCTTTATCCCTTCAGTGCTAAACTCTTGTCTTTTGACTACCTAGAAGATTTTTATATGTTCTGGCTATATGTCTGGAAATAATGTCAATATTTAGGAACTCACACTTTTAAATGAGTCAGAACACTAGCTTCACAGTGTGTATTTCAATACCTGACCCATGGACCTCTGTCTCTGGCCTTTTGCCAGGGAAAAACTGATTGGAGGTGTGGCAGAACCAATGCAGACCTTTCCTTTCACTTATTTTGTGAGTGACGTGGAGACTGTGTTCTTCTGATTCTTAAAGAGCAGACCACTTTACTAGACATATTTACGTTAACACTTGTTATTATATTTGCTGAGCACATCTACAATAGAAGAGAAGAATGTTTTGAATATTGCTATGTTTTACTGTTTTTCTCCTGGCTACTAAATATCTGCTAGAGTTTGTATAGGCTGGTGCGTAAAGAAGTTCTAGGCAAGTGATGTATTATATGCTTTTCACCATTACTGATGATAACAGAATGGGTAAGTCTGTATATTTCAGTGCAAAGACCAGTAGAGAATAAAAAATACAATGACACTCAGAGAACAAGAAGAACCTGGTGTATAAGTACAACTGTGGTGATGAGGAGGGTCATCACAGCTGCTTTCCAAATATATAAAAGCACATTGCAAGAAGAAAGCGAATAAAGTGTCCTTCATGCCCAAACAAAATAGGATTTGGGGTAACAGACATAAATTATAGCCAGAGATATTCAATATAGACCTAAAGGTGAAAAAAGATAAAATGCCAGCATTTTGAAAGTAATGATTATGAATAATTTGAAAAGATTAATTGGAGAGGTTTTAAAATTTTTGTTATAGAATATCTTTAAATACAATCTGAGTACCTCTTAACTCCACCTGGAGGCAAGGCAATGGGATGGACCAGAAGATACCTTGATATCCCTTCTCACACTGCAATTTAATGCTTTTGCTGATATTTCTCTTGCCTTTTAAAAATGGAAAAAGCATCTTTCACATAGCCATTTGTTTCACTTTAATTCTTGACTAATAAAATATTTCCCATTAGATCTTGCCTATCGATTTCTCCTAAGATTGAACGATAACTGAAATCCTACACATGCTTGAACCTGTCTTTCCATCTCCTTCACACATTTGATTTTCTGAATTACATATGAATTTTACTGTCACATATTATACAAGTAAACATAGGTTGGATATTTGAATATAGAAAATGAAATTCAAATTAAAGATAAAAATGTAGAAACTTTTTAAAATTCCACCCACATAAGCAAATATTTTTTATAAGAAAATAACCTTGATATACTACTGTCCTTTAAGATTTTTGTACATATGTTTCTGGATTCAGTTAAAACACTTTTCAATCACCGTTATGAATATATCTCTATTTATGTATGAGTAAAAAATAGAAATTAAATTTAAAAAGAATTCAAAGCCAAATATTCTTAGGTAATTGTAGGTTTCAGGATCTAAAGTTAGTTGCAAACCTACGAGCCAAATCACGCATTTTTGTTGCTACAGGAAAACCTTACATCAGGTCATGCTTAAATTTTGAACAGACTGTAGGTTGTCCTATTTCAAGATAAAGGCAACTCCTGAAAAAAACAAGATTTAGTAACTTTAGGTTATAGAGCAGTTGAAATAAGAGTACATTGCATCCTAAAAGCTTGTCATTTAAGCTATTTATGACTCTTGGATACTTTTATTGCCATATTACCATTTAAAAATTTAAGTACAAATTTGCAGATTTTGCATATAGTATTCTCTTGCTGATTTGAAGCAATAGTATGTGAGTAAAAGTTATTTTGCAACTTTTAGTCTCTGACTTCTGGAAAGCATTTATGCAGTTTATCATTGAAAAACAGATAAAGCCCCACTCTTTTCACCCCACCCCCCACACCCAATACAATTTCCTGTGGTTTAAAAGTAGTATACTCACACATCTCAGTGCAGAAACAACACAGAAGATTTTCCTCCTGGTCTGTTCACATTTTTCTTATTTGTACACTGATCCACTAAAGAAGAAGGAAATTGTGTCCTACGTGTGACCTCAAAGTTTAGACAAATTATTTGCTTCTCTTTCTGTCAAAAGTTAAAACTTCTATACAAATATGAGCTTCTAGAAGATAGCAGAGATCTGTACTTTATGTGCCTATAGCTTGTAGGTTTCAGTTTTCAGCTGTGACTTATAGAATGATTGCAGTCCACTGGATATTGGATTAAAACCTGATCTCATTCCAGAATCAAGTTATGCTTGTATAAGTGAAATCAGACTTGAGATTTATATGACATTAAGTAATATTAAAAGAAACAGTTATTTGCCTTATGGTGACCATTGCTCTGAGATATGTTGTGCACTCTTGGTATGTGTACATACCATGAGATTGAAAATATCACTGTAAGAATATTCTGGTCAGCCTCTTTTGAGGCAATTACTATTAGGGCGTGCACTACCACCCTGTCCCAAGTAGGAACAAAGGTGATCACAACACCCCTGCTTAACTTTCATAGAAACATAAAATGGTTTGGGTTGTAAAGGGACCTTAAAGATTGTCGAGTTCCAACCCTCCTGCCATGGCCAGGGGCATCTCCACTAGCCCAGGTTGCTCAAAGCCCCATCCGACCTGGACTTGAACACCTCTAGCAATGGCGCATCCTCAGCTTCTCTGGGCAACCTGTTCTAGTGTCTCACCACCCTCACAGTAAAGAATTTCTTCCTGATATCTAATTGAAATCTCCCCTCTTTCCTCCCCCATCTCTCCTGTAGGCCGAGTAGCTTCCCTCCATGTTTAAGGTGAAAAGCACTCTCCAAATTGAAGGCTGCCTGTGCCCTGGTGGGAGAACAGCTGACCCAACATTACAACTCATTTGGCTAATAGTGCAGCATCCTGAGTTTTGGCATATGCTTGCATAACTTTGGCCATGCTTGCCTTTTCTAGTATCTAAAAATGCAATATAAGCCTTTAAGAGACTTAATCACCTTAGTTCTGTTTAGGTTAGAAGATATTGCCACTTAGGATTTCAAAATGGTGAAGCTGGAGAGCTAGGTTTAGTAGATGTGATAAATGCATTATGTAGTTTGAGCAAAATCCCAAAGGAATTTGGGAAAAAACTTTGCATGCAGCCTGAGTAGAATTTATCTTTTAGGAAGCTGGAGCATGATAAAACTGACATAAACTTCTCTAATTTTGCTGCCCTGTAGGCTGAAATGGCTGGAAATAAATAAGATTTTTTTCTTGAACACATTATGGAAGTATTGATTAATCCTATCAAAGTATTATTAAGAGTCTAGAATGGACAAAAGAGGGAAAAATCCCATTTCTTTACTTTGAGAATAGCACGGAGCACTGGCCAGAGAGGTAGTGGTGTCTCTTCTCTGGAGATATTCAAAACCTGCCTGGATGTGTTCCTGTCCAATCTGCTCTGTGTGAACCTGCTTTGACTGGGGAGTTGGATTAGATGACTTCTAAAGGTCCTTTCCAACCCGAATCATTCTGTATTTCTGTGAAAATGCTCTTATTTTGAAAATACCTACAGAATTTTAAAGGATGCACTAGGTTCAGAATGCCAATATAAAGATGGACGTTACGGAAGTGGTTCTGTTGTTATCACAGGTGCCAGGTGAGCACTAATTTAGTCAAGATTCACATTTAGGGTTATGTATGCAGTCATGTAATCTCTGAAATACAGTTTGAGGCTTGTTGTAGATGCATGACTACTATGATTTTTACACGTTTAGCTACTGCTATCCTTCCATCCAACTCTGATGTGATGCCTCTAGTCGTGTAACACACAAAGTGTTGTGAAAAACTCCAGGAACAGTCAGGTTTCACACATTGCATGAGCTCTCAAACAGGACTAATTAAAATGAGATCAACACAAAGGAAGGGAAAACTGTGAGCATGTTAGAGTATTGTGCCTGGTAGGATGCCCTGTAGAAGGTAACTGGGGACTACTGAAAGAAATACTAAGAAAAAATCTTTGACACTTTCATTAAGGGAATATTATTCCTTCAGAAACTTTACAAGATCCTAGAAAGAGAGCTCATTTTGATTTGGAAGACATATTGTGTGTCTTAAAAAAAAGCAGATGTCTCTGGGGGACTGGTGGTGAGGTGAGTGGGTAAAAAGGCTAATAGATTTACTTCTTAAATACAGTCCTAATAAATAACTTTATTTTTATGCTGCCAGGCATAAAACCCCAAAATCTTACATCGCATACACTTTGTCTAATGGGAGGAGAATATAGCAAGTCTGTTCTGGACATAACAATCAACTTATTTTGATCACTAGGTAGGCCACCTAAACAACTTGAAATAACATTATTATCAGCTGAGTAAACAATTTGAAAGTTTGATGAACTTTTATCTATCTTATCAAACACTTTGAAGTATATTTTATTAAGCTTTGTACTGTATCTAGTACCAAACCTAGCACTAGGAAAACTTCATAATTCTGAATATATTAAAAAGAATGGTCTTCACAATCTATATTTAATTAAATTATCTCAAAATATCATTTTTTTTTACTGAATTTAGTGTTACTATAGAATAGGTAAGTAATAATGTCTACCTTTGCAAACATGTTAGAGTTTAATTCCAAGGAAAATTATTTTAACGTTGACAGTTGCCTTCTACTGCTGACAGAAGAGTTGCCAAAGGTAAATTTGAAACAGTGTTTATTCATATTAAAACTCCAACAAATTTTAAACTTACCTTTCTCAATGATAACACTTCTATACAAACTTTACAAGTGTACTTTTGGTTCAAAAGAACACAACTGTATGTTGTGATAATGTTGTCACTAGGTACCCAGAAACACAAACTAACAACCCTAACAGTTTCCAAGTTCTATGCAAAGTACTTCAGAAACTGTAGAAGCAATGAATCAACATTATTATTTTAAGGACTTCGGCTTCTAGAATAGACAAATCTTGCTATTAATTATTTTTGATGGAAGTAAGAGCTGAATATTCTTGACTCACGGTCACATTATATTTCTTTACATCATGTACAGGCCACAGATGCAGTAAAATCTCTTAGTCTGCATATGCACTACAAATTAAAAAGGAGATTCTATAACACAAAGTTTTTTTAAGTAGATAGAACCTTTCTTTGATCCACAATAAAAAGATGAGCAGTCCTTTGTATATCCTTAAACTATTTCTTTATGTTTTTTTCTTTGTGGAATATTTTGTGTCTTAACCAAAATCACAGAAAATAAACAGTGCTGAACAAGTTCTTCCCTTTTCCTGAGTGTGATCCTAATTGGTCTCTTGTGTTTATGTCATCAGAGACTTGTTCTCCTCTAAGGAAAATACACAGTTCTAAAAAATGTTGTGCAATATCCAGTGCATCCTGGATGCTTTTCAGAGAAGGAGGAAGTAGGAGGAAGTATTTGAACGCATGCTTTAAAGCTTTGGCTAAAACTACTTATCACCTTACTTAAAACATGTTTCATGAATATGAAGTATATAGTTTCGGAGGAACATTGGATTTTATAGTTCAGAATACAAAATATATTAGAAACTTTTTTTCATAGCATTTGCTTTATTTTTCAATTTTAGGTAAATCTCGAAACTAATTCACTGAAAAAGCAAAGAGTTTCTTGTTGCCTGCTTCTTAAAGAAAACTCCTCAAATGTAAGAATTAATGCACAAAGGATTCTTAGAATAGGTATCAAACATTACTTTATATCACAAAATTTACTAAAATGCTTTGGCACAGGCAACGTAGGAAAATGTGAAGAACTATTGCCAGTACAGGACCTACACAATCATTCTGCCACTGGAGATAAGGAATTTTCCCCTTTGGTTTTAATACACTCCAAATATGGCCTCAAGGTTTCAATATCTATTAATAATTCTTGCTAACTGCAAAAAATTAATGAATTTCTGGACTTATAAAATCCTAGCTATTTAGTTTACCATCCACTTATAAAATGTAAATACTGAGTTTGTCAATATTTTCATATTTCACCTCCGATTCAAAAAGTTACAATCCCTCTTCCTCTGTTTGTTACCTATGCAAGCAACCAGTTAAACTTTCTTGAGTGATAAGTCTGACTAACTTTCATAGGAAGAATTTTTGTGGCCAGTGCAATTAAGAACTCCAAAATAATCTAAAGATCACATAGAACTAGTAAGTAGTAACAATTATGACTGCTCAATGTGGCTTGTGATCCTGCCTACAAAAGCTGTCTTATATTCAGCATATTCAGAGACATGGAAAATTTCAAATCCTTATCAATATAGCAGAAAAAAAAATCCCTAACTTCACTGGGACCATAGTCTCCTTCTTTTTTTTGAACCTATGTCAATCTCTTTTCTTAGAAAGGAGGAAAACTGTGCTTTTAAAAATGTTACTTCAAGAGTAAATGCTGTACAATATTAGCAGTATCCTGTTTATTACCTGTGACTCAACAACCCTCAGTGAGTCACAGTCTTAAGAACTTTCTGTTGCAACTTCCAGCCTGACTAGAAAAAAACATTCTATAAATAACCAAGTCACAAGTACTCAAATGGTTTTTTCCAGATGGAATTAGAGAATTCAGGGACTTAGCTGAGTTTGAGACTTAGCTCATATACCTCTGAATAGATAAGGTAGTTGTACACTGTTGTAATACAGTGTACACTGTTGTGATACAAATAAAGAAAAAGTACATATTTTTCTCATAAAATTTGGAAAATGACCACAAGGAATTGAGCCTATAAATCAGATGAGGGACACTTTAGTTAAGAAATTCTTTAGTGTCACACCTTGTAAGCATTAACATACAAGTAATGTCAATGTTACTGTCATAAATTACACAGTTACCAAAGGTGCATAAAACATATATAGTAGATATACTATGAAGTCACTTCTTCCCTGTTCAAGGATGATTTGTTTGCATGAGATGTCTCTTCAGGTCAATACAAAAGCTATATACTACTCTGCATTGGTCAGAAATATTTGTGGCATTGACCTGAATTCTACATTTCCTTCCAAGCTGATTTTTCAAGTCTTCATTTTCTTGGCTTTTTTCAATATCTCCATCCATTATTACTGAGAAATTAAAGCGCCTTTTTGGTCTAAGAGGTGAACTATTTTATCTTGTTGAGGAACACACCCTCATTTTTGTCTAAATGGGTACAATTATAAAAAATTCCTTTGCACTAATATCTGTCTTAATTTTTTTCTGGGCAATATCACATGTCACCAGGGCAGACTTTCACAGAATTTCACATGCTTCCTGATAGCGGCTGAATTTGAATGAAGTATCCAGTTTTCATTTCCATACCAGACCTGAGACAAATGGAAATAAATAAATAAATAAATAAATAAAAAAGAGAAATTAAAAGAAAGAAGGAAACAAACAAGCAAAAAACAAACAAATTCAATTTAATTTAAAGTTTTAAAGAAAAGAATCCATTTTCATGAAGTGTTAATTGAATAATGAATTATAAGATATTTATAATGTGCTATTGCTCTTCACTGGAAATCGTACCATAAGCATTTTGGTTTTATGTACAGTGGAAAGTCTTTAAAAGTTATAAAAGTAAATGTTGCTTGGGGTATTAATTGGCAGGAAGCAATATAAACAAACATTTTCAGCTGTAACAAAAGTAGTTAAATTACTGAGAACATGACGAGCTTGATGCTCTGTAATAGATCTTAGAAATCCCAAGAGTGATTCATTACTCAACAGTGTTGTCTCTATACAAAACAGAATACTAACAGCTTGCTCTAACCAGTTTTCAGACAACGTGACTGCAATATAATTTCCTTAGTACTGAATCTGGTCTTTAACTACCTAATAAAGTACTCAAAACAATCTAACCACACTAAACTCCAGATTGTTTCCTTGACTTCAGTGACTTCACATCTGTAATAGGCTGATCCAAACTAAAATTCCATATCCTTCCACAAAACAAGTCTCCAGTGCTTGAACTCAAATAATTCACCCTGAAACAAATCTTGGACGTGCATATCATCAAAATCTAAATGTCTCAAATAAGAAAAAGTAGTATACTTTCAGAAATATTTTTAAAAGTAGAAGATTAACATATCAGTAGCTGCCCTCATTAAACTGTGAAAGATATCAGGATTTAGTATGGTCTACTTTGGCTACTTCAAGGAGACCATCAAGGACCATCGCTTGAGGTGCTCGCTAGCATAAGACCTGGCCTTATTTACAGGATCGTGTTGAAAAATGCAGATTTGCTGTCTGAGGTGCAAGCATTAGGTAAATGAGAGGAAGGGTGTCCTTGAAACTTTGTATACATTCGTAGAAAGCTGCTCATCATAACTAACTACCAGCACTTGTAGGGTATCGAATTCTGGAACTGTTTCCTGCGTTTTCCAAGGCCACAGCAACCTATTTGCACAAGAACATTCATTCTCAGCACTACAGAGCTGTGGGAGCCTGACCTCTCCCTGCTACAGAGCTCTGACACAGAGCTTAGAAAGGAGGCTACTGACCCCAGCATCTCCAGACACTTGGTTAACTAGCCAAAACTGTGGGATTTCCCTGGAAAACATTCAGGCTGCAACTAAATTTTAAATGTTTCCAGTTAATTAGATGTTTTGTTTCTTTCAGCTGTTTCAACTATTGGTTTCACTAACAGTTTTGTTGCTGAGAAGTGTCACCATTTTGCTTTAAGTGTATTATGAGATTAATGATTAGAAGGTTAGTGAAATTTAACTTGGTTTAAATGAAACCAAAATCACTTGACAGAATTGATAATTACCAGTTGGTCAAGGTATGTCTGAATGGTACAGAAGTTCACCAGATCAATCAACAAACTGAAATTACAAGCTTTCTTCTGTTTGCGAGCAGAAGAAAATGCACCACCACATGGATGTCTAAACCTGGAGACTGTTAAGTGAATTCCACAGGAAAGATGACTGGCACAAGCACAGGATGTTACTGAAACTAATTAAAAAAACCCAATGAGGTTTAAACCTACATGAAACCTATGTGGTCAAATAATCATAATACAAATTGTTCATCACTGAAAACAAACTCATGCACATATAGTTCAAAATGCTTACTTTGATGGGGAGAAATTCTATTTCCTGGATTTAATAACTGTATTTAATTTCTGAGTAATGTAGATTTGTTTTATTTGGATCCCAAATTCAGTGTGACTTCCACCTTTTTCAGAAGAATAAAAGCAACAGAAATCAAAATATTACATGTTACTTCAACAGAGTACTGGGAAAAGATGGAATTTCTAAAGCTTCCTTGCTGAAAGACACTGTCCAGTAAGTAATGCTGGCAGTATTTCTCATAAATACCAAAAAAATAACCATATTAAAACCTGCAAACATTACCTCAGAACTCAGCAGGGCTTAGAAACTTTTCCAAATGAACTCCTCTCAGCTGCTGCTGAAAGGAAGTGTGGTTTTTTAATTTGTGGCCACCATCACTAGTACAAGAAAAGGAAGAGATTTGGTTTTGGGTTTTGTTGTTTCGGGTTTTTTTTTTTTAATAAATGTGCTGAGTTTAACTGAAAGTAGCTGGATTTTTCTGGGAAACAGAATCATTTGGTCATCTTGAATTCAGGTGTCTCCATACATACTATATTCACTTACACAAATGTTTCATGAAAGAAAAATGAGTATGAATTTTGTTTGAATAAAAGTTAATTTCTCAGTCTTGATCCTTCTGCCTCAGTTTAGCTGTGGTGAAAGGATGCAGACAAACCGTGTCAGAGGCTGCAGCCTTATGTTCTCTCAGCAGGCAGAAATGGGACAATCTGTGCTGCATTTTTTCTCAGACTGTGTCTTACTGCTCTCTGAAGGGACCGGTTCTTCCAGATGACATGATAGCTTGTTTGTGATATTATTTCATTTTTTAAGACTTTGCTGAATAAGCCTGTGTAGATTAGGCTACACTTTACACATATGTCTTTATCTACAACTATATCTATTTCTTTAGGAATCTGCAGCTAATTTCAAAAACACAGTTGCCAAATGGTATAAAAAAGCAATAATTTTAAAAAAGAAAACAGGTATAATATTGCACACACTTAGAAACTGTGGGAGAAAAGATATATACATAAGAGAACTACCCAAACCAATCAGAAGAATTGTGTTTCATCTTACCAAAGGGCTAGGAATTCTTTATGATTAGGTAGCCTGCAGCTCACTTTTTGCATAAAACATAAGCTGGGGCATTTGGTCAATGCAGAGTTGGATAGGGCAGTGGAACCATAAACAAGTCTACCAAGTTCTAACTGTTTTTGTGAGTGACACTAGAGGGCATTAAGCTTTTATATAGCATTTTATTTTACTTTGTTCCTTCATTCTCTGGGAAAATTTTAGCCTGGAAAAAATGCTTATAATGGTATTCAGTGTTAGGTGCAAAATGTTTGGGGCACAATTATCTGTTAACATTGGCAACTAGCTCAGTCCGAACTTGAAACTCATCTACTGTGCAGAAAGAAGACTCTAGTTGGCCTAAAATTCTTAAAAAAGTGGTATGCCCTTAAAGCCTCTTTAATAATTTCACAGTAGGATTGCCATGCAAGTGCATAAACGTAACTATACTTTAAAAGTACCTGTACTTTCCATTGATTATTTTTATGACCTAGGAAGACAAATTGCAAGTTCATGGACATATATTTCTGCCTGAGAGAAAAGTAATATTACTATGCCAATGGGTCGTGTATGGCGGATATCACTAGAAGCAGCACCCGATTGCCCATGTTTGAATAAGGCCCATGTTACTTGCAAATATCTGTTGTGAAAGATTCCTTTGTACTTGTGTATTTATGTACTTATATACATAATAATGTGTCTGTGTTTAAACATATTCATCAGCCAGATGTTTTTTACTCAAGTGTGCATGACAGATAAAAGTGGTTGTGATACAAGGTCATCCTGTGATTACAAAGGTTGATGCAAGTTGCATGTTATTCCTGCCTAAGAAGGTCAGAAGTGAAAAAGCTACCAAGGATCCAGGTGTTTCCCCTAGATAAGATGCAGAGAAGCCATGGAGGCTGCCTGAGAAGAATACCAGTGATGTACATTGGAAGGTTCACAGTAATCCTCTACCAATAATCAATCTCTTAAGAAAATCTCTGAAAAGCTGCAATCACATGTATTACATTAATTTGTATCTAAATTATTGTTACTTTTTCTTCAAAACCATGTGATGAAATTTCAAATAAGTTTCTTTTCCATTCAAATGTGAATATTTTGCACTTATCTATGAATTGTAAAAAAAAAAAAAAATCCACCCAAAACAATAAACACCCCTGCCCAGCTGTCATCTGTCCTACTCCAAAAAGTTATGGAGTTATGGTAGCAACTTAGACAGTCTTCTATATGTTTAGGTATAAAAATACACCTAAAGTTCATACTTATCATTCTCCTAATTTTTTTCACTGGCACCTGTCACACCAAGGTCTGAAAGCTCTCTAAAACTTTAAGATGTGAAGTCCAAGCACTCAACTCAGTTCTCAGCTTGCTCACTTGTACCTTGAGTTTGGAATATAAACTGGATGCATAAGTCCTGATGACAGAAGTCTGCTCGAGGCAGTCCTACAACACTGTTTCTGAGTTCTTACACTGCAGCCATGCTCTTTCTTTATATAACTGATCATACATTATTGATTCTTGTGAGGGCTCTACCCACCATCTGAGCAGTCTGGTGCCTTTAGAAAAGTATTTTATGATGCTAAACTGGGTGAGGGTGACTAGTAAAATGAGCCCTTCATATCAGCATAGCTGTAAGTTGTAAAAAGCCTATGAAAATACAAGTTGAATACTTATCAAGAAGAGAAGGAAATCACAGAGACCCTTCTAAACACTCAAGTTAGCATTTGAGCAGCTTCATGCTGTCCACACTTCAGTTCTACCGAGGGGGCATATAGCATACGGGAGAATTCTGAAGGCATTGCACAGAAGGGGGTACTCCTGACTGCCTTCACGCTTCTCGGTGTGATAAATTGCATGGTGACATACATACAGCCAGCCAGTGTGGCTTCACTATATTTTTTATTTTTTTATTTTTTCTTTTATTCTTATACACTGGGAGAAGAGCAAGCTCATATAGGATAACAGCAGTGCCTTTCTGAAAGCACAGTAAATAACGTACACATGATGATATACTGGAGAATTATCATGCCCATAATTTGCACAAAGAAGTCACAGTGCAAAGCAAAGCAATTTTTGGAAATATACCAAATGAACACTGCTAATTTAAATTTCTCAGATGTTTAATTTCCCAAAGAAATAATGAGTGGAAATGATTTCACGTGACTCCACTGAAGTCCAAAAAAACCAGTTATTTTAAGTTTCAAAAAAAATCATACACTACAAGTATTCAAAAACAAAACAATGAAACATTAAAAACTCAAACCTGAGACAGGCCATGAACGAGAAACACTATGATGAAACATGTACAATAAGGAAACAATGAATAATACCAGATAGACTTTATTTTCACCAACTCAAACTGATAAGTAAAGCTGTTCACAACACAGAATTTTAGCATTCATTGTATTCTTTTCTCTAGTTTCTACCATATTGATTGTACAATACAGTTGAATGTAGAGAGCTAATATAGTAAATGGAGCAGCTGGCCAGCTTTATTTGAAACTTGAAAACCTGACTCGGTAAGGACAAAAGCCCTTACTACATCTCTTGTGAATAACATTCCTTTCTCTGCCTCCCGTTTACATCTGGAGCACTCCTCTCTCCTCTCTCTACCTTTAAGTGTCAACTCTGAGAGGAAGCACCTACATGCTCCAGATGATCCCCAGGTATGTACATAATTCTGCCTCAAGCCACAAAACAGGATAATTTATTCTTTCCAGCAATTTAGAAAATTCAAGGAAATTGTCCATATTTTGCAGGTAGAATTTCTTTTTCTTTTTTTTTTGAGATTGATTCTTTTACTTACCAGTGAGTGATGCATCTGCTTTAGTTAATTCAATTTCACAATGCTTCTGATGCATTTAGGATAAAAATCTGACCAGGAAGGAACGGAAAGTGGGGGGTTACATTAAAATTTGCAACTTTTCTTACAAGTAAGTTGTGTGCAAGACCTCTGCTTTACTGAAGTTAGATACTTCACTGAAATTAGTTACCATTGCAGCGGTATTCACCACTTTATGCAACTCCAAGCTATGTAGTTAAACATGTACATTCATTTCAATGAGAAAAATGGCCTTATGGATTAACTTTGATGCCAGTTTGCCTCGACTTGTGTAAGAAACATTCCACTGCCTTTCCTTCCTCATTCCAATACCTATTCTACAGACATTACCTTCTCCATTGAAAGTGCCGACGTGACTCTGAAAGAGGTTTATACTGTCAGGTCTTTGTTGTGGTAAAGGACCTCTGTGAAAGAGTCAGGAGTCCCTCGCATGCACTTCCTGGAAGCAAGGGGCTTAAGTTCTGTTCATGATTCTGTTCTCCCAGACATCCATATTCTCCACTTTAAACTCAAAATATTTTTCAGTCCCCATGAAACTTAGTTATTAATTATTGCATACAGTCATTTTCACAGCAAAAGCATAAATAGCAGGAATATAAAAGAATAAATTATAAAAACAAGGATACAACAGCAATAGAAAACAGATGTAGTAACACAACACTACTATCTCCAGTACCCAGGCTTTATTTATTTTTAATAAACCATGTAATGCAGAACCGTTTAACATAACAGGCAGTAATCCACAATGACAGTTCTCTGTTATCTCTGCTAGGTGTATGATGCAGGTTAGAAGCTGAATTGGAAAAGATACTATTACTGCAATCAGACTAGCATTGGCTTTCTACCTGAACACTTAGATGTGCTGATACTGCTTGATGTGCACTTGTACGCTTGGTGTGTTTTGTGAAGACTAGACACATCCCTGCCATAAATCACAGCATCCAAAAGCCCCGCAGAGTGAAACCTGGCACATGTGTTGAACTGAGACTGCAGAGAAAATTAAATGCAGGCCTACAATATTTCTGAAGGATATATCACCCTTCATCACATATGTCTTTTCATAAGAGGACTTCCAAAAAAAAAGAACATGTTGCTGTTTTATTGCTTTGCCTGCCACAGCACTACATAGTAAATGAAACACCAGAATGAAGATGATTGAAGCCCAAGCTGGTTGGAAACCCAGAGATTAAACTAATTTCCATACTGATATCAGCAAGGTTGCGATGTCCCCTTGCATCTGCTACAGTTCATAATGTTGGTGACCAGTGCTCTCTGATGAACACCAGCTCTCTTGGTGGAACAGTAACCAAAGAGCTGTCTAGTTTGACACAAAGAGCCATACCAAGCAGAGAGGAACTCCATAGTATAGGGTTTAGCCCAAGGTCCAGATGTACTGGAAATGAGCCTTTCTCCTTCTAAGTGAAAGCCACTAACACCGTATTTCTACACTTTTGCTTCCACTCTGGACACTCTGGATCCAAACCATAAAACACAGATGTGAGCAACCAGGGTTTGTTGGGGTTTTTTTCCAGTTAAGATAAGACACTGATTTATTTATTTTCATCTCTTTGCTGTTGTATTAGAATATTCTGAAGAGAGCCTACTGCAAAGGTTTATACTGGGCCTTCTTTGCACCATGGGGTGCATTTGTACCCTCACGTCCAAATATCTTATGTTCTGAAACACAAGATGCCATGAATTTTGTTTTATAGACTAAAATACTGTGACTATTACAGTGTATTCAATTCATAGCTTGATCTATGAATATTCCAGTCATAAGGGTTTTAAAAAGCTAAGCCAATATATTTTAATTAACATTTTATCCAGAAAGATGATCCATGTTTCCATGCCTCCTCATCTTATTTATACCAGCCATGCTGGTACAGAGTTGACATGTAATTAATATATTTATAGAAAAAAACCCCACCCTATAATAGCAGCTAAGGATCGTGTCATAGTAATCTCATATTCCTCTTTTACATTAGTTACTATTTATGCAGCTGCAATTTTATGTTTATCAGGACTTTCTTATTTTTTGTTACTCCTTCATTTTCTCCTCAACTCTGTGACTTTCAAATTTTGCACATGTTGTCCTTCCTTTTATGGAAAAGCTTCTGTGAGGCAGACAGAATCTTTTCTGGTTCAGGAGTAAGAACAGCTGACTGCATAACTATTCATAGGCATAACATATAATTTTAGTATCCCTACCTTTAAAAGAGGACTATTTGTGTGTGTGTGTATACATATATATATATACAGATTAATTACCATACAAGGGATTAGTTATATGGGGAAGTGTCTCTTGCAGATCACAGTATCACTAAGATTGTGAACATCCTTTCATCTTCTTTTTTGATGGGGTGGAAGAGGCTAGCAAAGGCACGTCTTCACATGAAGCCACTTTTTCCTGCTGAAGCTAAGCAAGGTGGAAGTAGATGAATACACTAACTACATATGCAGTTATTGAACCAAGAACCTGAAGAAAGTCATCAAAACTTGTTTAAAATCTTGTCCATAACATCTAGAGTCACACAATTTAAATTTACTTTGGCTTTGGTATTGACTACTAGCCACAGATGTTATGTTATTAATGAATGTCTGGATCTGTTACAGTCCCTGAGAACTATGCTTTTTAACACTGTGGTGCTAGGATACTCCCCTCAACATATAATGATACATATGGTGTCGACTTTCTTCCATCTCACAGTTCACTGCCATCACACCAATACTATTATGTAAAAGAAATCGGTTTTAGATGAAATGCACTTCTTACATATGGCAGATGCTTCCCTAATCAATATAATAAAAAGTGATTTAATGAAAATAATGGGGAAAATCATTTGTCCTCCTCTCTTTGAGGAAAACTAATCTGGGAATAAGGAATAGGAGAGAGGAAGAAAACTGCTCAAGGATGAATGGGTCTTAATGGAAAGGTGCATCTAAGAAATTAATGACAGACTTGCAGCAAATGAATCATAACTGAATACTAAAATACCTATTTTTATATATACACACAGAGTTAAGTCTTACTTTTTCAGGATTTGTATTTTGTTTTTAAAATTAATATGTACAGAGTTGCTTAACTAATGTTTTCCTTGTTGCTTTAGCTTGCTAATTAGAAATGTATTTCACAGCAAGCTTTCTGTTTCAATTGTGGGAGTTTTTTTGGTGTTCTCAGAACTCAAAATTCTCTTCACTGCTTACTTAGTCAGTAGCAGAATACTGTGATACACCAGAAGCAGTGTGCAATTATCTCAAGTACGTCTATAAACCAGCCAATATAGAATATCAAATATAAAATTATCACAAGTATTAAACAACAGAAAGCATGAAATATAAATTTCACAGTGTTCTTCTTGCTCAAGTCAAACTTTTGACCTGAAGTAATTCCTGTGATGGATGGTTTCTTTAATTTTTCATGTCGTTTTACATCCCATCAGAGAATTCAGATGACACAGAAATGCAAAATAAAAAAGTGGGAGTAACTCTCAAAATCACAAACAGCAGCTTTGCTCTGCCCACACCTGATGTACCACAGCTTTTGTTACACAATACAAAGCAGTGGTGTATCAGGGACTATGAAGCTGTGGTAGACCATGTAAATGAGAGGATTTGTTCTGAGATCCATATTTCTAGTGTGGATTTTATAAAGCCTTTCCAGGCATCTTAATATTTATGAAGAGGGAGTGAGGAAAATTAAGTGCTGTGAAACGGGCTTCACAGTTAAGATGGGGCACCTAAGTAAACCAAAGAGCAATACTGAAGAGAAAATTGGTTTAAATTGCTCCCTCTCTGCCAGATACCAAATTAAGGAATCACATTGCTTTTAGCTTCCTGCTAAAGTTTTGAGGCTCAAAATACTGTTAGTCTACTATGCATCCCCTCTGCTTTCCTAGCAGGTGGCAGCTGTTTCATCATGTCCAAAAGTGCAAAATTAGCTCAAATGGCTAGAATAGCCAAACAAAAATGTAGTAACTCTGCATATAGCTGGGAATCCAGTGGGCAAACTGCTTTCTTTGGCTTGCAGGCAGAGGGATGTGTTTTGTAGAGCAGTTTCACAGAGGAATTCATGATGATCTTCCCTGCAGGATGCAGTGAAAGAAAACAAGTCTCGGAGCCAAAAGGGATGTAAATGGTGGCATGAATATATGTTCCTCCAGAATAATATAGAGTGTTAACAGCTGTCTGAGAAACTGTAGGAAAATAACAAGTGGGTAGCTTTTGGCAAAGAGAAGACTATTTCATATTGTTTTGTTTGATACAGATGTTTAAAAGGGTAATAACAATAAAATAGCCTGAAATAATCACTACTGAGGAATGACATGGAAGTAAAATGAGATGGTAAATAATCCATTTTAATATCTATTTAAATTATAAAGACCATTAATGGACAAAAATGCATTTTATTCACAATTTTCTTGAAACTGCTCTGAGTTGAAGAATGGGATTACTGTGGGTGCTAATGTACCTTTTTCCCTATTTAAGACCCTCATGTAAAGAGATGTCAAGGTATAAAATTTAGAACTGTATCATGAGGACATTTGCAACTACTAAAACAAAGAATGGGATTTTATAAATCCGAGTATTTTTCACACTACACCACCCATCCAAAGGACTGTGGTATGCTTATCCATGTGCTCCAGTAGCTCAATTACCCCAGTTTAAGCATCTGTCAATATTCCCATTAAAGTCTCCATCAGCTCCGAGCAAAACCACACATCCAGCTGGAGTTCAGCATGGCTGACTTAAGTGAGGAGACTTTTTCCCCCTTCTAGTGCTAACAGACTACATATGGCCCAGTTTAAAAGTCATGTGGGGTTTCTGTGGGAACTGCCTCCACACTGTCTGGGTCCCACTGCAGCTGCCTAGTAACAATCATTAATGGGACACAGAGGGAAATAATACAGCTTCCAGATTTAATTTCCATAGTGGTGTCCAAGTACACTACAGAGTAACACCTCTTTCCTTCCCACCCTGGCCCTGGTTTTGCAACCTCTGTGGGACTCTGCCCCAGAAACTCCAAAGGCAGACAAGGAAATCAAGGTCTCCCAGCAGCAGTATCTGCCCCACCAGCTCCAGACACAGTGTGCCAGAACTGTCTTTAAAGGAAAATGTGAGGCAGGTTCACTTTGTCACACGAAGGACTCTACTAGCACTTAGTTAGGGACTGAATATCCAAACACATTCTTTCCTTATGCCCATGTGAAAGGAACAAGCATCATCCTCTGTTAATGTGGTGTAATTAACCTCTCAGACACACCTGCCAGATTTAGGAGTATGCCCTGATCACCATCTACTACCACCTCCTACCCAAGTTTGGGAAACCAAGAAAGTGCAATTGGTGCAAGTGGCAGGCTCCCTAAGCTCCCAAGAGTGTTAGGATTGTGACTGTCATTTTTATTTTGCACAGATTATACCCAACACAAAAGAAAAAAAAAAAAAAACAAACCAGTCTGGGGCTGTTAAGGCAGGATGTGCAACACAAATATCCTTTCATACAATAAAATACCAAGGCCTATGCAAAGCATCAGACCTGATGGAGAGGAGAATGAGAATGTCGTAAAGGATTATTGTGCACACAGCCATGTGCATCAGCACAGTTGTTGCACAGGAATCCCAGTCAGATGACTTCATTCTTCAGTTTTCTTTCTCCTGCTCTCATATGTGTGTGTGTGTGTGGTGTTCCCTCATCAACTTACACCTCCCTGGTTTAATTTTCACAGCAGGAATCATTACTGTTTGTTTGTTTGTTCTGAATATAAAACACCACACTTTTTTTGTTCACTTATGTCATTAGCAAATACACATGCTATGGGCAAGCAATTACAGCAGGCAGCAGTTTAATAGGGGAAACTGCAATGAGGCTCTGTGCAGTGGATGCCTGCTGGGCAAGACCCCCAACAATGGGTTTATGGGACTTGTATGGTCACGTGAAGTACAGAAGCTGCTTGATGCTTTCATGGAAAATTCTGCTATTGCCACATGCTCGCAATGTATATTAGCATCATTAAAATCCTTACTTGCTTTGAGTGAAATTTGTCCATGTAAACTGGAAGCAAGCAAACCATGTCATATTTAAGCGCACAGTAGGAGATTAAACTGCACATACACTGTCCTTCTTGTATGGGAAATTTAATGGTAGGATTCAAGACCAGTATCTAGGGATATCAAGGATTAGAGCAGAAAAGGCATCAGTTACCCAGGGCATCAAAATTCCTCTGAGCAAAAGTGCTGCAGAACTAAAGCAGCATATTTAAAACAACATTAACAACTTTAAAAGATATTCCTGTTGGAACAAGTGACTTTTTTGACCAGTAACTCTTCAGCAAATTTTAACTTAGAGTTAAATTTTTACATCTTCTTTTGAAAACTGCTGTAAATAAGAGGTTATAATGGAAACAATGCCACAGATTTAAATTATACTGTGATGCAATACTATATCATTAGAATAAACAAATGTTTATATGTGGAAATGTGTACATGGTCTGGGGATGAAGACTGAAGGAGATCCATCATCATTTTTGCTGGAAGCCATTGCTTTTAGGTTAGTAAATTAGAAACAGGCAAGCACTTATTTTGTAATATTAATTTTGTTTCTGTCCATCTGGGGGTTTGTGTGTGAAACTCCAATTTCCTGTGGCATGTGCAATTTTTTTTGTCCAATTTTTTTATTCTCATAGATAATAGTTTGATACAAAAGGTAGTATTTTAGGTCTTTTTAACATGTATAATCATAATCTGGATTAGCAAATAGCTCAACACAATGCCCATCACACTGAAGTCCTTTAAAACAACATATGCATGAAATCAAGCTGCTTGTTTGTTCAGAGACTCAATTCCTTTAAAACGCTCCCACAAAATGTGTATGTTAAGTGCAGACATCAGAAATGCACAAGAACATTATTGGAAATTACAATTCAGACAATATTCTGAACTAACAGATTCTATGGTGTGTCTTACTACGTTTACTGTGTTTTTTGTCAAGCTGAAGTATTTACCCTCAAAGATTAAAATTATTTCAGTATGAGGAACAAAATTTACAAATATGCCACCTCTTTTTTTTTTTGAGTGCCCTTGTTTCAAGTTTGCAGTGAAGAAAAGCAATAACCTCCCATTTTCCTAAAATTCTAAGAAACTTTTTCGGAGCACAGTCCTTCCTACTGTCTCCAGCTGGACACTCTTTAGAGGAAGAATTTCTTTCACTACCCGTTATTTAAAATCCTCGCCAACAGATGAGTTCTAACCTCTCCTTTAACAATACTGTTTCTTGTTAAAATAATTTAATTTCTGAAAATTATTAGTAGAATAAGAGATTCTGGCATAATTTTTTTTATAGCAACAAAAGCAGTAACTGGCTCATTCACAGTTACAGTGAGGCTAAACTACGTTGCTGTACCCAGAATGACTTCTCCAACATAACAGACTGTCACTGAGAACCAGCGTACACCTCCTACATCACTAATCGACTTTTTCTGTCAAAGGAGGGATAGCAGCTAGGGAATGCTATGAATATGCTGGCTTCTGAAGCGTCTTCTCAGAGCATTTTACAGTTGGCATAAGTTGTTCAGCCCTTAGGTATTTGAACCCAATCAACTCATCTACTTTTCTCTTTCCATATTGGTGAATACAGAACAGTAGGGACTACCTTCCCAAGTGGTTATATGGTGTGCTACCACTTCACAACTACAGCCATTATATAGCCTCTGTGCACACCATCAGTAGCAAAGGCATGTGGTAAAGGTGATAAGGACAAAAAAGGAGAGTATAAAATCAATATGGATACTATGTGTTCAGAAAAGTTATATGTAATTATTAGAGTCCACATTGCACATTTTTCTTATATAAATACAAATCACACAGACTTTGAAAAAAATATCCATTCATCATGGAGGTTGGTTGCTACTACAATACCTCATACACAGTCACATGTACAAAAAATTTGCTTCTTTAATTTTTTCCTTGACATATTGTCAGAGCTGGTGAAAGAACTGATTGCTTCACTTTTAATATTGTCTGTCCTCATAATTATGCACAACTGAAATTGGATTCACTATTCTCTAGCAAAGCATATGTCATTGCTTGGACTAGCTAAGGTCTGCATTGCTATTCCTGCCAGATCAGGGGAGAGAATGGAACATTCAGATCCTCACTAGCCCTATCATGGGACAAGCCTTGCAGCATTAAATAGCAGACACTCAGTCATATAGTGAATTGTATTCAACCTGCCCTCGCTCCAAAGAGGACACAGAAATGCTTCATCTGACCCAAAATGAAATCTTGGATGATTTCATGATAATATGCAGCCTGCAAAAAGTTTCACGCTTGTACTGTGTCCAAGCTAAATACAGATGAATTGTGTACAAATGGATCAAGTCACAGATCTCAGAACGAATGGATATAAACAGTTCCAAATGGTTTATATAAAGTAAAATTCTCTTCACATACTGCCATGCATTGGATTTTCCTTCTATTTTAACATAGATGGATAAATCAAGAATGAATAAATAAATGTACCCTTTGACACAGGAGTGTTCCTGTGGCATATATGAGTGTATATGAACTTCCTGTTATTCATAGTTTACAAGTAGGAAAGATGAGAAGAAAACAGAAGTTACAGTATTACTCACCAGCTCTAGTAGTTGTGCAATCACTGGTGTACACTAACACAGTTCCCTTTCTTCATGGTCTCATGCCATGACTTGGAATCTGATCTTGACTGGACATTGAAACCCCTCAACATGTTCATTGCAAGTGCTTTAGGTGAAACACAGCCTACAGCACTGTTTAAGGGAGCCATTATTTTGTTCATTAATATTTTTCCTAGTGTTTTCTACATTTTTCCTGAGTGGCCAAAGGAAAGGAAACCAACAGAATTATTGTTGCTCATTCTTCCCTAGAATCTGCTTAGGGAAGAGGAAGCTTACTACAATTTTACTTCTGATTTTGAGTGAGAGCACAGTCACAGTAAAAAGAGTCCTATTCTCCTGCTGCACTGTTTCCTTGTCTAAAAAAACCCCCAAATAATTTAGATAATGGTTTACAAGTCTAGCCATTTCTACCATTCCTCTCCTTTCACGGCTGCTCAGAAAAGCTTGGATTGTGCAACTGTGCACAGACACTGTAGGTCCATTCAGTTAATGATCTTTTTACTGCACTAGCCAATGAGTAAGTGGAAAAAAATATGGCTCTGCTGTTAGCGTTAACCCAAAAACTTTAAATCAAGGCAAGATAAGTTCTACTCCATCCTCTGACCATTATGTACCCCCAGCTCTTATGGAGGCTGTATATTTAAAATGTTGCAAAAACTGTACTGAAAGCATTGCTTTTGACAAAACACTGATAATAAGCCAAGGTATTCTAAATATAAGTGTGATAGTTTCTGTGTGAATTAGTGAATCTGCCACCATCTGGTTATCTTTAAACATTTATTGCTGTTCTTACAACACAGACCATTTCTAGGGTACTTTGAACATTTTACATTCTGTACTTTCTGGACAGATAACAGAGAAAGAATGACATAATTTATAGTTTCATCATCAATTAATCTTTTTAGGAGTAAGACTTGAAAAAGTGTTTCTGCTTTTTATTGGTGCATTTACAATTTTGTTTCACTTAGTTATTTCTTTCAGTCTCTTAATAAATATTATTTTAAAGCTATGGGTTATATTTACCATGTCACTTAATACCAACTGCAATCACATAATGTTTAAAAACAAAATTTGTGTTAAGCCTGAAACAGAACACCAGATATGAACACTCTTAAAATTTATCTGGCTTCCATTCCATTTACTGCATGCTATACCTATATTTTGCTGAAGTACAGATTCATCTCAGTAAAAAAAGAGACAAGAGCAGCATATGTTCTTGCAAGACTTTCCATATTTTGTTGCAGCTGCTGTAAGAACCTTCTGATATAACAACTGATGCTACACTCTCCACAGAAAAAGGTCTGTGGTCATATAGACTGTATCTGAAATAGCATGCAGAAGGATATAGCAGTTTGGCTGTAAGCTATTACTCAGATTGGCAATTTACCCATTTGCAGTAAGGTTATGTACTAGGAAAAACAATACACTGAATGGGATGGGCCAGGTGTCCACACCCTGATGTGGAGTCAGGCTATAGCCAGATGGCATCATTAATTCCCTGGTGTTACTCCTAAAGGTCAAGCCAAGGTGTAAATTTGACACTGGTGTAGAAAATTTTCTGTAGTAACAAAAAGATAAAGTTTTTTCTAGGGAACTGCAGAGACTGTTTTGCAGTGCTATGGTAGGACTTCTCAGGAGGTAATTGCTGGACAACCGCTACATAAGCATAGCCTTACACAATCCCTTATACAAGGATGCTGTGGAACTTCCCTGACACCTGGTTCTCCTTCACACACAAACTTGAGACTTTTTGCTGATAATTGTAGATCCTCAAAATGGCACATATGCAACAAACATCGCCAGAGGTTGACAATGATCTTTTAAGAGAGCTTCCCTATAGACACTAGCTCCAATTCTGGCATTTTTGCAGACATTTCTGATGTGCTCTGAGTCTGAGTCGTCAACACGGAGTGGCTGGCCATAAGTATTCCTAGTTTCTGGATGCATTTGGTGTTTTACTTTTTTTCAAGTTAAGACAGTTCTGATGAAAGCTTGCACAACATTCTTATCAATGTAAGATGAGGAACACGTAGAATTAAGACAAATCCTCAGTGGGATAGTTCAGTACAGCTGCAGTAAATTGCCCCCTGTTTCAAGGATACTACTCCATATCCTACCAGGACATGGAGTATCGTAAGTTTATCCTATCGTAAGTTTATCCTACTGTATTTATCCTATCGTAAGTTTATGAGGTCCAGTTAAAGGTAGAGGCCAAACTTTTTAATAATTCTTTCCTTTCTACTTTGCCAGTGCTCTCAGTTTGGCTACAAAATTCACTGCAAGAGTTGGGGAAAACTGGTTGCTAAATGGAGATTGAAAAACAAAACTGTTCACAATTTAGATATTTGAAGAGGCGATGATAGACATATACATATATGCCAGTAAAGGATACTGAACATTTTTCTTGAGTGATTCTTAACTGTGAAAGTGCTGGCATCATTCTCATCTAGCAGATTTATGCATAATATTCTGTACAGTTTGTAACAAAATCCTAATTTGCAATCTGCCAAGTAGTGGGTGAGAGACAAACCTCAAATGTTTTTTCATGTTATTTCTAAATCTGGTTTTGATTTAGGTTTGTTTACAAGATAACATTTTGTGAAGTTTTCATTCCCTGCTGATGGAGTTCCTGCATATCAAAGTGTGAAAATACAGACTAATGACAGCTCCCTATGTTATATTATAGCATTATATACTAATAGGATGATCATTTAAAAGTGGTGTGGTTTGGAAACTGGGTAGAAGACAATTGTATGTGCAAGTTATATAAGAATTACTTTAGCCTTGTAAAGTGTTTTGAGGAAACAAAAAAAAAAAATTATTAGGCCCCATAGATTTTGAAAATTTTTGTTTGGTTTTAGTTTAATAAAAGGTTTGAGATAAACAACCTCATAGATAAAACAGCTTTAACATTAACCACAGAATTAATATGTTGCACAGACACACAAATTATTACATTGCTCAGGATCCTATGTATCCTTTTTCACCTTCTGTTCAATGACTACTTTTCAATCTTTTCCAAGTCCATCACATGTAGGAGAAACTTTGCTGCAGACTATGAGAAGGAGGCCAAAGTTTCCTATAATGTGTTTTTATTTCTCATTCTATGGTCAGTTCCTAAGCCCATTGCCACCCACAGCAGAAAATGTCAACACTTTCTGGGCAGCACTTTAAGAAATTCCCTAAAGGGACAGCTAGAACAATAACTATGTATTGAGCAGAGGCCAATGACACGAATTACCGAAGTGCTAGGATTCTTTCAGTGGGTAGTTTCTGATATTTCTAGGCTGATTAGTGTTCAATGGAAATACAATAGCTGGTTCTACAGTGGTGTTTTTCAAAGACTAGAGCACGTGCAGCATTCAATATCCATGTGATGCACAAACTTAAATGTATGTTTTGGAACTTGATTGATTCCCTAAGTTACTTCTGCAAACAAAAGTGACAGATATTCTAAATACAAACTGTTATTGGAAGAACAAGTAGCTGTAGACAGTTCCTCTGTTTGAAATGCTGTCCCCGGAGAAATTTACTGGAATTTTTTCATTGACTTCCATACTGCCAAGAATGTCCTACTGCGTGAAATATGAACTTATTTCTACCCCATGCAATTGGCTTTCTGATTGTGTTTGACAATTTCTAGAGCTTGAACTACAATGTTATATCTGTTCTGATGGTTATATTGAAGAAAACTGGACAGACTTGATTCAATCACCACCTACTAGAGTTTAAAAATAAAAAATAAATAAAAAAAATCTTTCCACTTCTTTGTGCTGGGTTCAAAAGCTTCATATCAGAAGTAGTGAAGACAGAATCTGTGTACCGCTGTTCCTCCATTCATTTTAACCTATGTTAATTTTTGTCTTTAAAGCAAAACTTCTTTGCAAGTTCTGGATATATACAATATGAACATATATATATGGGGATGGTGGTGGTAGATTCTAACAGTGTTGTACATTTCACAGGTAGCTTCTCATCTACACAGAGAAAGGGCCTTTAGGGTAGTAATTTGGACACCTGAGTACAATCTGTGTTGACTTGAATAATACTACTTGTCTTTGAAGAGAAAAATAACCTTTTAAATACATGGACAGATTGAATGTAAACGGTATCACTACAATATGGCAGTGCCAACTTGCGTGTTGTTATCGATAATGAGGTCAAGTACAGTTTACAGTAAGCCCAAAAAATCAACAGAAAGTACTGAAATAACAATAAAACACAGGCAAAGATTTCCCTAGCTTCCAGCTCAGTTCAAGCCAAATATTTTTGAAAAAACTAGCCTGACAGTTCTTGAGCATGGATGATTCAGGGAAACCACAGTAAATATACAAATATGCACAGTAGTGTAGTCTGAAATAGTACAATTAAATAAAATGGACAGTCATTATTTGAACTGGAAATGCAATGAAAATCTAAACATTTCCTGCTTCAGAATAAGAAAGGTCAAAAGAATCTGTGTCTTGCAGTGCTTACAGTTAATGGTCTTACATACCATTAACAGATTGCGAGCATAAAGAAATAGTTGGTAAAGATTTCTCTACAATTAGACCAGGTCCTTCTCTTTTGCCAGCCATCAAACTTTATTTTGCTATCTTTTAACATTAATGCTGAGGACTAGAAACTTGTAGGTCACAGAGAACTGTGTCATAGGACTAATCAAAACACATAAAGTAGTAATATGGAATATGAAAATCTCTAGATTATTCCCCAAAGTGCTGTGTATTGTAAAAAGGAGGGGTAAAACACTTCCCACTGAATGAAAACCACACATATATTTGTTTTCACATAGGAGATATTTCAGTGCTTAAATGTTATCTTTCACTGAAGTATTAATTAAAACAAAACAAAACAAACCAATATACTTAAATGGAAAAGTGTTTCCTAACTTTTCATAAACCATCCAAAAAAGTGTGACAAAAATCACTTTGACCTGTTTGGCCAGTGGAAGAATCTGACAGGATCTCAAGCCACAGTAACTGAATACTAGAAGGGTTTTTTCCTCCAAGCTTTTAATCATACAAAATACAACCAAAATGAGCAAGGGCACATGGTTATTCACTATTAAGGTAATCTAGAACCATCATGTATATTAACATAGAAAAGAAGGATGGTGTTTCTATTTGAAGAACAGTACGTCTCTGAAAAGACATTGACTTACAGAAGGTAAGATACTCCAGGAAGACCAGGTCAAAGACATAGTGCAATTTGCTTTTACCTTGTAGAGCTGATGATTCCCATTACCAGCAGAGGTCCTTCATAAATAACCTCCACCAGAAATAAACTTGCAGTGATTTACAACAGATGCACTCCACCTCCTCCCAGTTGTGTCAAACGGACCACACTTCATCGAGATCAAGGAAAAAACTGCATTTTGTATTTAAGCCACCATAATCATTATCAGAAGGATTTAGGTACTGAGTGGTACATCAACATCTTAAGATAAATGTGGTTTATAGTTTGCCAGTTTAGCAAATTTCTCCTTGTTTCAATATATCTCATTTGAGCACATTAGGTACTTATGTTTTCCTGCTTCCATGTAAATCTCATGTAGGGTTCTTTCCAATGGCATAATGTGTTCAGAAAACTTGCTTTTCTTCAGCTAGAATTTTTCTGCTCCTGCCTACTACTATGTAAACAGAATAAGTTGTCGGGGTTTTAGAACTCAATGATTTATATCAGGACAAAAGAAAAAAATAATGAGAACCTTAGACTTGTTGCATATGATTTGTTCTCTGATCAAAACAATGATGCTTTAGATTTGTGATAATACTTTTAGATTAAAAATAAGGCTAAAGATTTGTGATTGAGTTTTTAATTTCAGTGAGAGTCTGCTTTAAGGAAGGAGTCTGCTTTACTGCTGAAGTAAGGAGTAACTGTCCTTCACTTTTTTCAGAATAAATATTAACACAAAATCGACTAGTTAAATTCTGAGGTCTTCACTCCATGGTTAGAATGTCGGAATTCTGTACAGAGTTCCCTGTAAAAGGTGTCTCGCTTTCACATGAGATGACATTGCTGAGTAGGCTGGAGTCTTTGTAGATTCATTTCTAAGGTAGTCTGATGCAGACAGTTTTACTCAGGGAGATTTGCTATGTCTTGACATTCCCTGTGAACTCAGACAAATGCCTCTGCGGTTCAGTTTTTCCTTTATAAATGAGAGGAGGGAATGCTACTTTCCTGTCCCCCTTCCCTGTCAAGCATGTAAACGCATTAAAGTCTTCAAAACTGGTCCATCGGTCATGTTGTAGCAACATGAGTTATATAAATAAATAGCTAGATACTGACAATGAAAAGATGGAGCACAACACTTCAAAACTGGGGAGATGACTTTATATTGTGTAATCAATGTAACAATGTGGTAACTTCTCTGAACAGAATTCATATTTCTATTCTTAATTCATACTTAAAATTGACTCACTTCAGCCAAAAATCTGAACTGGAAAAGATGCTTGATAATAAGGACAATTTCAAACCTACATTTCACTGAACACTTCACATTTTACCCCATTTGGAATATCAGTTTTCATAGTATTTCCAGCCAGTGTACATTTTTATTTAAATTGAATTAAACTGTTTAGCCACATGTGCATGCCAGTTTAAATAGTGCTGTTTGGAGAACATTATTTTCACCTTTATTGGACAAAAAGTATCACAGGAAGTTGCCTTCCCATGGAAATTTAACCCAGTTGGAAATAAATGAACTAGGATACAGCCAGGCCTGGAAACAGTAAAGTAAAAATCTACTTAGCAGAGAGGTGCACATCCTAAATGCTGCAACAGTTGTCTTTTGAGAAAACGCAATGCTTTCTGGGACCGTATCCCATGAAAATAGCTGAACTTTACAGAATTCATGTTATAACTCTGTATGCTTCCATAGCTGGAGCAGGTTTCTAATAGCATCCATTTGTCTTTAGTGGGATAAAATATTTCAGATTACTGCAATGCCTACAGTCTCCAAGCACAATCAGTGTCCCACTACAATACATGCTATGTACTGATAATTTAACAGGCGGTTCTGGTCTCATGGTTTGCTGACTACATACACAGATGAGGAAGAAAAGATATTTATTATCACCAACCTTATTTTGTTTGTGAATTGACTTAAGAGGGATTTGGATAAAGTCCTAGATGATTGCCTATGTCTATAACAAAGGTAATAATTCAGTATAGGTCTCCTGACATCTAGAACAATTTACAGATCACACGTTCCAAAGAAATTTCCAAACAGCATAAGCCACAAATTTCCCTGCAGAGTCTTGTGAACAAGTCATAATGAAAAATATGGCCAACATCAGAGGAATTTTACAGATGAAAAATATCCCATAGGGTTATTCCTCCAAAAGCTTGGAGAAACATGAAATGCTTATAGCAGGTATAAATGTGCTTCCTGAAAAAGAGAAATATTTTTTTATAAATGGTGACAAGTGTTTCACACCAAGCAACATTCTTCTCCCTTATTTATGTTATTCAAATTTGAAAACATGATTCAGTCATCTGAAATACTATATTTTAATACCTTTATTTGATGATTCAAACTATGAGAATATGCATACCCTTGCCACTTAATAATATTACTTTCTGTTCTATATTTTTTGCATTTAAATGTTAAACAAAATAGTTAATTTTGGCAACTCACCTAGGAGAAAGTATGTGGCCTCATTGTACTGATGGTAAACCTGGGATAGGCAACCTATTCACCAGAGGAAGGTTGCCAGTGTACTGGCCCAATATTATTTTATCGCCACCTTGACAATAAGCTTCCAGTGGACACTATAGTTACATCTGTGTTGATAAATCAGAGCATGCCATGATGTAACCCATTCTGGAGCTTTCTCATTAATATGATTACATTGTTAGAAGACAGTTTTATTCCAGGCCCAGTTAGTCCTCTCATTCTAAATGCTGCACATTCCATGAGACACCCAGTGGCTGACAAATTCCTAGGCCTACATCTCTTTTGGAAGATGCGGGTTACAGTACTATGCTTTTAAGATTTAACAGATTTTCATTGTTGCTTTCTACTGGCTCCAACTTTCGTGTCTAGATCATATAAAGCAATTAATATCAGTGGGAAGCTGTATCCCTGATAAATCAAAATGAATTAAAAAAATCTGGGTGCAGGTCTCAAAGTCAGTGAAGGTTGTTTTGAAGACCCATTGTCTTAATATTTCCCACTAAATCTGCAAGAGATAATTATTATCGATAATAACATCAATATAAGAACATTGCAGGCTCTAATACAATCTGGTTAAAAATATTCGTGTGGACACTACTTAATAGTCTTCACATTTTCAGCTCATGTTGATTTTATTAAATACCACTGAAACCACTGAAATCTGAGGTCTCAAATCACTGTAGAAGGACCTACAAAAAACAGGTCCAGCTGAATGTTTCAGGCTCCAAAACATGAATAGTCCTTTAATATTTACTACTACTCCTGCAAATATTCATAAAAAAATAATCAAAAGGTTCCTGTGGTATTCTTTGGCTCCTGTATTTTCACGTTTTCTAAATTTTAAAATACTTGCTTTAGAAGCATGTGATGATCTTTGTGTTGCCAGCAGCAGCTTTTTAACTGACATAGGAGAAAGGCAAGAAATTCCAAATGTGGCCAAATATGTGTTGCCTATATTCCATTGAGATGAAGAAACCAATAGGTGGCACTGCTAATACTGGGTCATTAAAACACAAGACAATTTTAATGTCTATTGCTGAGTTTCTTGTGTGTTATGAAAAATTCTGAATGGAGAAAATTGAAGACCATATTTTATAAGTCCCTATGGCATAGATCTATGGGGATATAACTTTTTACACTGTATTTTTTAAGGCTTTACACAGTAACTAGGAGTGAGAGAAGAAGAAAGAAAAAAAAGTTATAGGAAATATTTATCTTGATGGACCACACTTACTGTCTCAGAACACTGTAGTTCAAATAACCAACTAATTTACTTCAATGCCATAATGATAAAGAATAGCTTATCTGATATTTTACATATATACAGCTTCCTGGAAATTGATTTGTTTCAAAGACTGTCTATAGCTGAGATACTTAAATTTTTCCTTGCAAATGTATTAAAATAAAATAATTAATTAAATAAAGTGTATTTGAAGGTATGACAGCAACATTTTCTTATTTTAGATAATAAATTGGGATCAGAAATTCATACAGTCTCCCCAATCAACCTCTTGATATTTTATAACATCTTTCAAAATTAAGTGCGAGATTTTTCAAGCATGGACTCATTGATGAAGTGCACACACTCAGAGACAAAAATGCAAGGGAAATTCTGGTTCCATCAAAGTCAAGGAACTCTCATCAAATGCCATTAATTTCAGGAGGTGAATGAAGTTATTCTTTCCCAGTAAATTTTCCCAGTTTCTTCAGTAGAGGAGGAAACCACAAATGTAGTGGAAATGCTGAACAGCTGAACCTCAGCATTCAAGGTATGGTGCCTGTGAAAGTGGCTACAAGTTGTAGTTACTTTGTGGGTTTCACTTCAAGTGCTGATATATTCAGATTAAAAGCACACCTCTAAAGTGGAATTGTTTTTTCTTGTATATGAATTCCAGATTTCTTGTGATGAAAAAAAACCAAAAACCAACAGGATAGTAATAATAGAAAAGATAATTTTAGATTCTGAGGAGGATTCAGAGGATGTTTAGATTTATCAAGAAAAAATTTCAAAATACACTTGTATTTTCAGATGCATTTCTCATTGACATATTGCTCTAGTATACTGTAGTCAAAATGTGAGGATACAGATGCCCTTCAAAAGCAGTGACAGATGTACCATGACCACTTAGAATCCATGAAGTATAAATCATCTTTTCACAAAACTAACAAGTATGGAAATGCTTTGAAAAGTTGTATTATATGAAAAGCCCATGGTGATAATGCACAAACCAATCAAACCGTGTATGGACCTTGCCAATCTTTTTTAGTAAGAAGCATGATAAAGAAATGAAGAAGTAGTATAGTAGATGCCATTCAACATAAATCATTGGCTTTTGAATGGAAAAAAAAAAAGTGTTTATCAACAAGAAAAATGTGTGTTAAAAATAACTTTGAGACAGCAATGTAAAGATTTGTAGATGACTTTGGAAAACTCATTGGGATTTACTTCCTAAATGGTGCACAGGAAAAACTGTCTTGCCACAAAATATTGTCAGCTTACTCAGAAGACACAGTGGAGAGCAGTCTGTGTCCAGGCTCTGGCTTTTATCCTGAATAATTCCTCTGTAGCCACTTTCCTTCTGAAGAAGTTCATGAGCAAAAATAAAGTTGGACATTCATATGTTTATTGTGCCAGGTATCTGGAAAGTATTTTAAGATTGTTTTTTCAGTTCTTTCCTAGACCATCAGGTAATTTGTACATGTACATGCTGTTTCTGTAGCTATTTTCATGTAGGCCTTCAAAGAGGGTGCAATTAAGTGATTACTTAGTGTGTCACTGGCAACGCCTTCAGCAGTACCCACTTAGATTCCCTGCTCCACTCCGTATTTTACATAGCTATATCAAATACTTTAGTTATAATTAGAAGTCGATCAGTAGGTCTGTTCACCTCTTTATTCTTTTATTCTTTTATTCATTTTGTTTTCTAGAACACCAGTTAAGACAGAGGGGAACAAATGTGAATGCCATACAGAGAAGCACCACAAAAGAGGTGAACAGAAGTTCTAAGGGTTAAGGGAACAGCTACTCTGTGACTTTCAGTCAGCAACTGAATAAAGTAACGGAGGTAAACTTTGAGCAATTTACTGAAAAACTAATCCTCTATTATGCCTGAAGTAAGTGTTACTTCTCTGCTTCAGCATTTCATTTGGGTGACCCTAATTGTTAGATATATATTGGGTTAAGCATGCCTTGAAAGAATTATAAGTAGCCCAGGGAATTACAGAAAGTGAGAATGAATAAGCAAAATCTCAATGGACAATGCAACTAAATGAACGAATACATTAATAGTGTAACTAGCAATAAAATGAGAATGGAAGTGCAGGGGAATTACAGAGAGTGAGAAATAATTACATTAAATCTCTCATCCTTCAAAGTGCCCATAAAATGACAAGATTCTTCAATGTTTGTTACGGATTTCTAGGGATTTGTGATTCCAAATGTCTTGTGTGCTTATCTCCAGCTTCTTGAAAAACCTAGAAGTGTATGAAATGCCATCCAAATGTCAGCTGAACACAACTCAAATAAGTGATGTACAATTTCAGATCTCAGCTAAAGTGTAATTTTTAGTTTAAGGCAGAGACATGGAAGGACCTTGAAAAAATGAATAAATGTAAAATTAATTCTGTCTTATTTCAGAGATAAAATTATTTTTTTCAGGTAAAGTTATGTCAATTTCCCTTTAAAATTTGATATATTAGTGAATCAATAATTTTATCCTCATGAGAGTTCATCCAAACACACTGTCAGAGAACACAATGTAGGAGGAAGACCCAACAGACTCAGGCTGCACGTGAGCAAAACACTGTGGCTTTCTCTGCTCCATCCTTCACTACTCATCAGGGAAGAGACCTGAGGGCAAAGAAAACTTCTATGCCCCACCCAGAGCTTGTCTGAAAGATGGCCACCCTTGCTGCTGAGAGGAGTACAAGAAGGAGAAGCAGACAATATTTCTTCCTACCACTCTAAGCTGTGTCATGAATTAGTGTTATGTTTCCTGTAGATCTCTAGGGTTCTGAAGGACAGATTGAAATAGAACAGCAAAGTGCTGTGAAAAAATTTTCCATCATAAATTTACGTATCTGTGTCAAAATAAATTATCAATGTCCCAATTATTTTTTTTTTTTCATCTTGTGATATTTATAGTGATGTGAAAGAAACAATTGGGTCGTCTAGAATAATGATTTAAACTATCACATTGTACCGTCTTGATTGCAACTAATTTTTCCTTAGTTTTTTCTCCCTTCTTAATTTATACGCACTAAGAAATAGCTAACTTAAAGTCTTGACTTCACCCACCTCCAATGTTTCTCTGTTACTACAGTAGTAACAATGAACAGATGAAAAAAAAAATCCTTTTCCCAACAGGTCACTCTCATATTGTACTCCAGAGGGCACCCATGAATGAATGGCAAATAGCCATTCAGAGAGTTGCCAAATACCATTAATCAATGCATCAATGTAGCAACATCGAGCTTTGTGACAGGCATGATTTAATCTATTGTTTGGTAATCAACTTCATCTATGGACATTCTGTAATTCTTATAAATCTGAGAATTATTGTTAGTCATTTGGAGCAGAACACTGTGAGAATGTCTCACTTAATATTCACAAATTGCTCTTTTCTTCACTCAAAGAGGTAACCATTTCATGATTATTTGAGAGAACAGATTATGTCAGCTGGACCTAACAGTGTGTGCTTTGTCTCATTGAGTACTACTTTCCCCCAACTAACCCTCCCAAACCTCCATGCAATCTTCACATTGGAGGTTGCTCAGTAAGAGCAATTCATAATAATGCCATTCATCCACAGTCTGATTCACATTTAATAACTAGAATGACTTACCCCCAATTAAAGGGCAATGTTACTTCCGCTGTTTATTGCTCCTGTGATTTGCAACCTAGTACGATAAAACACGCAAAGTTAAAAAAAAAACAAAAACAAAAACCTTTCTGGTCAGTATGCAATAGTTAGCAGATTACTTCATACTTGACCTTATCTTCTGAATGAAGACAGATTATCCATTTGAAGAAGGAAGGAGTGAATAATTTTGTCTGTTGTAGAATGTGCACACTCAAAGTTTTAAAATATTCTGAAATCATATTGAGACATGATCTGAGGACAAAACTCTCATTTGTAACATTTAAGATTGCAAAGTAGAATGCTTTCAAAGACTGAAAAGCTAGAGCCCAAGGAAAATACCGGAACCTATTCAGATAATTCAAATATAGTATGCATGTCTAGATTAGTAGACCACTCTTTTTTGGCAAAATGAAATGCTTTCATCTGTTTTCAGTGGCTCAGCTTTTCTTTTTAGCTTGCTTGTCAATGCCTATCATAATGCTTGTATTATTTTACTTCTCAAATCACTTACGGACATAAATTGGAATTGCTATCCACCTGTGATGCAAATTAGGATTGGAAAAATGCACGATTCTTCCTTTAAATAGTCTATATTTTGCTAGCTAAAAGATCTCTATAGTTATTCCTACTTCCTATATTGAGACTTGAGGTTTGAGGAGATATAAACTACACAGTGTAGGTAGATGAATAGACCTTTGCCTGATGGCAATTTGAGCTAGTAAAGATGGCTGCTACAGCAAGGTGTTGACCTCAGGTCAGACAATGAACAGTCATGGTGTCATTTACAGAGTTTCCACTCTAAGTTAAGAAACTTTGCCTCCTGCCTATCACCTTTGCATGGCTTGCTTAGTTTTAGTTCCATGTTGTACACTTGCAACTTTTCCTTCTCTGGCCCAAACTATTCTATAAACAGCTAGTTCTATCTGCTGGTGTTCTCAGTCCAAATAACTGAGCAAAGCCAGAGAGAAAGACTTTGTCAAACCGAACAAAACCTCCTCCATTTATCAATTTTCAGTCTAGTGCCTCAACTGTAAGACATCTTGCCAAGTAAATAGTAAGGAAAGATAAGGAAGAATAATGTGACCTATAATTGCAGTTTTAGAAATAGGTAGCAGTACAAAAATTGTATGGATTTAAAAATTGTGCACGAGGTAGTACAAGCTGTACTTAAGCATATAAAAAACATTTTTAACATTTGAAATTGATCAGCTTGGAAAATTATTCAGACTGATGTTACCACTTTCACACTTATTTTTTTGTATTGCTCTCCTCCTTTTCTCCCCTACAACTTTAGTAAATTTGCATCATTATGAAAGGGAATTGGAAACTTCAGCACCTAACCTAATGATATTGCTTAATGTTCTATTTTATTATTACCCTGCTAAATCACTCTCTTATCAGTAATTTCTACTCCCTTAAAACGTTTTGGGGTTTTTTGTTTGCTTATAATTCCAGATGATTTATTTTGTTTCCCTCTGTGAAACAATATCTCTTTTCTTTCATATAGAAACCACGGTTTCAAAACTGTGTGATATGAACATCATGGGACTAAGATGTTGTTGTTGTTTTTTTTTTTTTTTAAATTACCTGAGAATCTTTAGAAAATATACAATTTCTCTGCACTTTTGCACTTGTACACTCCAATACACAATATAGCTTATTTGAACCACATTGCTTATCAATCCTAAACAGGTTTACAGGGCATTTCTTCAAAATTCCACCTATTAAGTCACAATCAGTGGTATGTTTTTTGGGCTGTTTGACAAAAGCTTTTAAGGGCTGAAGATTTAAAGGAATATTGGATCGTTTATTTATTTATGTATTACTGAGAAAACCTATAATGTGCACTTACACTGCAGAACAGATGTGTTCCCTGGTGTGCCCTGAAAGTCAGGTCCACACTGGCTTTGTGTGGAGTAGACAGGGCTGGTGGACATGCTTCTATGTGTATCCCACGGTACCTCTGCAAGGAAGGAGTCACAGTGTGTTTCCACAGGTCTGCTATTCCAGACAGTTGAGTACATTTGTAGACTGTAAAGTTGTCTCGTCTTAATACTTTGAAATGGAGTAATTTCTTCACAGCTTCACAGCTCTATTGAACTTTTTCTTAAATCTGGCCTATTGTAATCAGTAATGGGTTTTGAAGACTAGAAGTAACTGCAAGGATATTACAAAAAGAAGGGCCAAGTGTCACGGATGAAAAGATGTCTTACTTTCATACATCAAATCTAGGGGATCCATTCATTGCTTAAACATAGGTATTTAACTCTCCCTGAGATCTTCTGAACTGCCTGAGGGAACCTGGGGCTGCCAAAACAGGCCCTGCAGAAAATTTCTGCCCTTTGCAGCGGCAGCTGGAAGCTAGAAGCGATAGCTAAGGGCATGAAGTGCTTTTATTTGGGGAATGAAATCAAGCACACAGCGCTGGGTAAACACTCCATCGTGTCTAATATGTATCAGACCATACCATTACTGAAGCAAATACATAGAAAATAGGGGCTCATTTGTGCTTTGAGAACAATGTAGGTTGCTGGAGAGAGGTAAAAAAACCAGAAGAATTCAGCTTTTGAAATTTGAAAGAGACAGAAAAAGAGGTAGGGAGGCATGGGGGGTTTGTTCCTGATTTTCTTGATTTGTTTTTTCTTTCTTAAAATAAACTAAGTTGGTTTCAGTGAGACATCCTCTGTGATGAGCAATTCTCATAAAAATAAATGAATCAAATTAGATGTTTACATCTGTTGTATTAGAACACAACAATATCCAGAGTCCAAGATGATGAAACCAATGACAGTACGTGATCAATACAAATGACATACGGGAGCAGGAACAGAACTTATTTTTGATTAAAAAAAAAAAAAAAAAGCTGCTTTTATTATTAAAAGATTTCTTGTTGCCAGTTGTGACCAGCATCACATATTTAGATTTAGATCTTTCATTCCTTTCAAAACTGTACAGAATTTTAAACTACTCTTCTCATTTGATTGGTGTTTTCTGGAAGTCATATAGTCCAGCTATCAGGTCTATGGTGCATATAAATATAGATGTTAATAAGATTAATACTAGCTTAGATGTTCACAGTTTACATATGAAATTTAGAGAGAGGAAACAAATACGATCCTCAGCATTTTGTATTGCTGAGATTGCTGAGAACATATACAGCTGAAAGAAATGGATATTTTATTGATCCCCAGGCTGGGTAATTTTGATATTTGTCAGAATACAACTATCTGTATTGGATAGTTACACAATAGGATGAGTTTGTCCCCAGTAAGTGCCATGTCTAATAAGACCATGCATCATTTTTCAATGCTGAACTAAGCATTTTTCAATGCTAAGTGTTTTATAGTTGCTATTATATATATATTCCTCTTTCTCTTGCCCAGCTTCAAAGGTACATTCAGTACAAATCAATTGTTGTATAGAAAACATTAAAAGCCTAAGAAGAGCATTGGCAAAATTTACTGAAAAAACAGAATCACAGAATTGCAGAGGTTGAAAAGGACTTCTTCAGATTGACTAGTCCAACCCCTCCCTAGCTAGAGCTAGAGCATTTTGACCAGGACCATGTTCAGTCTGGTTTTTAATACCTTCATGAACGCAGACTGCACAATTTCCCAAGGTAATCTTTGAATGTTTGATCACCCTCAGTAAAAAAAAAAAAAAAAAAAAAAAAAAAAAAAAAAGGAAAATAAATAGTGCTATAGTGTTTTCTTGCGTTCAGATGGAACAGATGGAATTCCATGTGTTTTCATTTGTGTCCATTGCCTCTTGTCTTATGATGAGGTGCCATTGAGAAAAGATTTCATTTTCTCCCATCAGGTATTCGTACACATAGATAATACACGTTTGAACCTTCTCCACTCCAGGATGAATAGTCATAGCTCTCTCAGACTTTTTTCACAGGTCAGGTGGTTCAGACCCTTAATCATCTTCATGGCCCTTTGCTAGATGCAATCAAGTATGTACGTGTCTCTCTTACACTGGGGAGCCCAGCACGGACTCAGCACTCCAAATGTGTTTTGCCAGCACTGAGCAGAGTGGAAGGGACACGTCTCTCGGTCTTGTGGCAATGCTCTGCCTAATGCAGCCTAGAATGCCACTGGCCTTTGCTGTGAGGGCACATTACAATTATGCTGACCTACAAGATCCACAGAGCTGCCTGTAAGTAGAGTATACAGCTGTTTGACATCCATATATATATTTCTACCGAACTATGTTTTTTTAACAGTAATATATATATGTATTTGAGGAAGAGAAATAACACAATATGTCATGGCATTAATAGTTATAAAGGGAGTTATTTATAATCCCTTCAATATTACAGCCAGAAGATAATTCAGTGATGAGTCAAGCTGTCTCCAGTGAAAATCAGGAATCAAATGGCAGAAGAACAGTCTTTTAAGGGACTGGAAAACTTGACATATCTGAAAAGTGCTTCAAGGCCTAAACGATGTGAATAACATTTAGCTTGCAGCTGCCGTGAATCCAGTTGTACTGGCAACACGTTGAGAGCTAGTGTTACCACCCTCTTCCTTTCTGATCTAATTCCTTTAACATCTGATGGATACTGTTCTAATGAGCCCCTCAAGACAGTTCTGTTTTCACTTAATCAAGCAAAAGCAGTCAAATGTTTCTCAGAGGACCCCAGTTATGCATTACCACCTATATTCATGTTTTTCAGGCATTACAGAAGTTCAGAAATTCCCATCACATTTGTATCCCAGGGAGGTTACACACAAGGCTGGACCTAGGCTTCTGTGAATTGTCACAAGTAAAAGATGTAGCTGTAATCGTAATTCAAGGAGATCCACCACTTTCCACGTCTAATGTGGTAGCAACACTGACTGGCTGCTAGCAAGGACTGTGGTCTTCCCAATATGCTCCATTCGACTTTGAGACTAATGTCCTATAATTAATGGTCCAACACTTCTATGATAACAGTCCTTTCACCATCTCCAATTTTCAATTTATGCTAGAACTCCAACTCTTTCGTTATTTGGAGGAAGCTTTTGGCACTGATCATGACACCATCATATGTGCTTGCTGTTCTTCTCATCCCAGGTGTTGGTGTGTTTTAAACATAGGAAATACCTGTTCTCAGGTAAGTTAGTAAAAGCTTGAACTGCTTTAAAAAGTCCTTTATATTATAATCTATGCACAATTTAAGGATCTATGTATCGGATCATGGATGAGGTTGATCCTTAAGTGTCCAAATTATAAGTGTATATACATACACATAAATATATATGGTTTGTTAACAATGCTCTTCCAAGGAAGAGAGTGAGAGACACTTTTGCTAAAATTGAGCTAAAACGGGAACAGAATTTAATGAGACTAAGAAAAGGTATGTAGATAAATGCACATTGATCAATGGAAATGTCATCATATAGTAGATGATGCAAGATACGTTAGGGAAAGGTTTAAAAAAAAAAAAAAGACTATAGTATTAGATAACCTAAACATAGGATAGATACGATAGTACTGGCTCATCAGAATACAGGCTCAAATTAGTTTTGTTACTTTCCAGTATGTGAGTTTTTTTGTTGCATGTGAGGGGAGCTGTTCTGGAAAAAAAGAACAATCAAAAACCCAGACCGTCCTTAGTGGTACTTTTGAACCACAAAAATGAAAGTTTTAAAGTGTATGATGGTGATTATACTGCGATGTGGTTATATAATAACATATGTTCCTTAAAAAATTTTGTAAATTTAAATTAAAATTACTTTTTAATTCCGAGGAAACCACATGGCAAATTTCAACTGAGAATATAAACTCTAGCTTATTTCATCTATGAAATAATAGTACTGGTTTTCACCCCCTGTTTTGCAGAAGCACATCAGGGTTCCTTAGCAATTCATCTTTTTTTAATGAAATTCCTGCAGTGTCTGAATGGGATCTGACATGCATTTTATTTATTGTAATTCATGCTGAATTCATGGTGAATATCTTAAATACTACCAATCTTACCCTTTTCTCATAAATGTCCTCTTTAATATTTTTATCTGTGACTCATTACAGACACTAAAAGACTGACTAAGGACTGCTGCATGGATTCCTCTTTCATTACAGGAACAGAGGTAAGTATACAAGAGTACTTTCAAATATATGAACAATTGGAACAAAAGATTTCGTCTTCAGAAAGAAGTTCTTGGGCTATATATTGAATCATGTTTCTTCTAAATTAAGGAATTTCCTACAAACAGGAAATTATCTTTGCATAACCAAACCATTATTTAATGAATTATTACTGTCCAGCTTAATTGTAGGTAAAAAAAATATTTCTGGCTTTATAAGGGGTTTTATATACATTCAGCAAATAAATTTTAAAAGAACAACCTTAATGTATTAATTCTACAATGAAAAAGACAGAAATGGACCAATTTGGCAAAAATGTCAGATAATTTGATAAATTGCAGTTGTTAGACTCAAAAGTGGAGAATACTATATGCATTTGGAATAAGTACATTGCTTCTACATGTAAATGAAATTATGATGAAACAGGCATGCATTTCAACATTACTAAAAGAAAATTCTAAAGATTTTCGTGGGTAATTTTCCTTCCAGCTTTAGCTCAGAATCAGTGTTGAGAGACCTAACCTGGGCACAATCCCTTCAGCATATCAAGGATTGTGTTACTGTCCTGGTTAATTTCTAAATGCCATACAAGTAATTTTAGTTTAGGTAAAAATTAGATATTTACAATAAACACAGCCACCTTAGTGTGTATATATATATATACACACATACACATATCAGAATAAAACCCGATGATGTGGTCACTGGCAATGAAAGCTGAATTCAAGCATTTTGAAATAGATATAAGAAAACAATTGGAAATCTATTTAGACTCAGAAAACACAATTGATACTTTTGAACAAAAATATTGCAGATTTCATTCAACTGAAGATGGAATTTATGTGATGACACAACATTTTACATTCTAACCGCAGCCTGTTGCTTCTGGAAAATGAGACTAAACAAAGTCCTATTCACAGTGTACATCATATTCTGTACCAAAACTGTACAGGAGAACAATTTAGACAGAGGACCTAGTAGATTATCTTCAAAGTGACAATAATAAGACCCAGGAACAGCAACCTTTTTATTTCAGAGGAAAGGTACGGTCAGAAACTTCAGTGTTAAAGTGATGATTCCAAATCACATATTTAGGAATTTGCTACATAAGTTCTGTGGCTTGACGTTTCATTCTGCACAACTGCAAGACATTTATGTGGTTTTGAAAAAAGTAGTTATGGGAATTTTTGAGGAAGTTTTGAAGTTTTTTAGAATTGTTTGCATCAGCCTGTTGTCCAAAATGTTAAATAAGTGAAGTCGTTTTACAGATGATTCACATCTTCAGAGAAAACATATAACACGTCAAAGTCATGGTTGGTGCAACTCCAATGAATTTAATGGAGTTACATGAGGGATTGATTTTTGTTAATCTTGGATAAAATTATTTAGTTACATTAAATTTTAGCTCAAAAATAATAAATGGAGAACGATAACATTATGACTTGGAGCCTTGGGGCCCAGAGGCCTGATTCCTCAAGGATATCATGAGCTCATCTGTGTGCTTGGTTCACAGAAATTAAACAAATTGACTTCAACCTATTCCCTTGGAAACAACAGTGCAGTGAAAATCTCCACTGCATCTTCCTGTTCTCTCAATGATGACTTTCAGGACTGGTCTTCGCTGTGAGAAAGTGATCCAAAACATATAATGGGTCTGTTGTGAAGGAGGAGGCAGTTATCACAGGAAGGTGACAGAACATCTGTCTGAATGAGACATACAGTTTTCTGAATGCTTATACGTATACTGTAGATTGAGATAGTTGCCCATTATTAGCTCGCAGTGTTAATAATAAACTAATCTTGCTCTGATGGCAACAGTTTGCTGAGAAACTTCAGAACAACACTTTGATTGTGAGTCATAAAAAGTAATAACTTCTAGCATTCAGGAAGACACATGCCGTTTCACAGAATCACAGAATCACAGTATATCAGGGATTTGAATGGACCTTGAAAGATCATCTAGACCAATCCCCCTGCTGGAGCAGGAACACCTAGATCAGGTGGAAATAAAGCTTTTCCTTCTGCAACCATACTTTCAGAAATCCATTCGATGTGCTGAATCTCTTCTTAGGTGGTTCTTCCCACATGGAAGCTCCCAGACTGTATGACAGAGCAGTTTGAAGATGCTCTATGGCAACAGGTTGCCTTGCTGAACACAATGGCTAGTTGAGGCCTGACATCACACACATAATCGGTGTTAGCACCTGGAGAAGACAGTCCCAGGAAACTTCTTTCTAATTCTATGTCCAGAAAGGTGAAGATTTTAAGCCATCATGAGTTTTAATTCTGCTCTCACTCCAACCTGCAACTAATGGCTGCAGACATTGAAATAACACAGTGTGTTATTTCAACCTTAAAATACCGTACAGTTTCTTTCTTTTTAATCTACCATGTAGATACTGACAAGACAAGATATTTGCATCATTGATGTGATATATTCGATACAAAATAGGAGGTAATGAGGGTGTTTGCTAAAGCAAAACACACTGCAGCCTTTCACACAGACTTGGATCAGCCCATGGCAGGCCAAACCTGAAATATTTAGAGAAGTCCTTAGCATTTCAGACATCCTCACTGGGTTGCCTCCCCTGTTTAATTGGAACAGTGATTTTTTAATCTTTAGGTTTTTTCTCACCATTCACAAGCCCACCCAGGCAGCACGTAATTCATCCAGGCAGGAAATATTCCATTGTGTGGGCCAGATTACTTGGAAATGATTCACTTGTACCTGAGTTCAAAGCTTCTGGCTTAGATCTACAGTACGTTAGAGTCTGCAGTCATTCTTGCCTCAGACTTCTGTGTTCGGTGCAAATAAGCTGCTAGAGCAAATCTTATGAAAGTTCAGTGGCTTCAAACTAACTTGGATTTAAAACTTCCATCTGGGATTTATGAAAAGGAAACAGAAAATAAATCTTTTCCTTTTTTTTTTTCTTTTGTTTTGGGGTGGTGGTGGTGGTGGGAAACCTTCACAAAAAGGCTGTATTTCATGCAACCACAACCCAGAAGAGAAAGTTTATTTTCCCCCTAGGCTGTAAAATTATTTGAAGCCCAGTATCTTAACTCACCCCATAACGATATGTATGTAAGATTACACCACTTTCCCAGCAATCTTTTTTTCTGGTTTATTATATAGAGTGTGGCTGTTTAGCACAATGGGGGAAATAAGATAAACACAGCCTTCGCTGCTGTTTTTCTATCTTGTTATTAATGTATGCAATGAAGGCACCTGTGAGAAATCTGCATCCTGCCTAGATACAAGTAGGAAATTATTTTCCCATTACATGAAAATATTTGAGATCACTCCCTTTCTCCTCTCATCTTACACTATTTTGCATCAATGTTCAAAGAAAGATCCCTCAGAACTGGAATGTAACAGAAAGGTAAAAAAAGGTAAAGGATAAAAAACTCAGTGACTTAAGGTTTGCGCCTCAAGTAGCCCACGCAATTATCGAAGAAGAAGCAAAGGCAAGACTCTCAAACCCAACTCTACTTAGGTCGTCATATTATTAGTGGTTTTTTTCTGCACCAGTAAACATATCATTTATTCAGACACAGTATTTTGAACCCAAGAGACTGAGGAAATGGCTACAGTCTTTTGGTAGGCTCATCTACTAAGAAACAAGATAGCATTTGTCTGCACCAAACTTGTTTGTCTTTTATTAATTACCTGATCTAACTAGTTTATAGGCCTCCCTCATCAGCAACCTGAGCTAATATTCCCCATAGAAGTGCCCTAAATACTTCCTGTTATTCTCTCTAGGTAATTTTCACAATTTTTTTAACAACTCAAAAAAAGTCAGTAAAAAACCACTGACAAAACAAGATGCACAACTTGCAGGATTAAATACATTACACAGAATGAGCTAACCCATGGATCGCTAAAGTTGCATGAGTTCACATTGAAGACTTCCATCAGGTGGAAGATTAGAACCAGAAAATGGTACAGACTTGCATGGAGCAAATACGGAACACCGCCCTTTATCCCTGTTTCCAATTGTCAATAACATCTTGTAAAGCACTTTGAAAGCAGCGGAGGTCAAGCTGAAATTGGAGGGCCTGTGATTAAACCACAGGGTCAGTACATGCTTCTTCACTACTTTCTTGTCTGGTTCTCACCAAGTGAACATTAAGAGCAGCTGAAAGCAGAGGAAGCTGCAAAAGTCATGACAAAAATCTTTATTTTGGTTGTCATGCAAACCCTGAAGGACAGAAACAGGATCCTCTCTGCAAAGCTGTTATAGGCTCACCAGAGAGGAATGAATGCAAAAAGTCTAGGGAGAGATGAATGTCTGGGTTCAGGCAGATGTGATTGTTTTCTAAAGATTGGTGGACATAAAGAAAATAATTATATAAACAGTAACAATAGGGCTTCTGTGGAATACCAAACAAAATCTGTTCTGGCATTATTATTTCAGCCACTATAAAGATAAGAATGTTCCATTTGAAATGTGGGCATGTTGTACTAGGCTCTAGACAGCTAGTAAGAAACTATGTCTCAGGGAGTTTATGATTCAAAGACCTAAGACAGATAGCCAGTGGAAGGTAGAACAGAAGCAGATGAAGTGAGTTAACTGACTTCACACTCCAAATACGTGCTGGGTTAGAAACAGTAATTAATCTTGAGTTCAAATGTAATGCCAATGCACTCTATTACACTGCCTTTCTTGTTGATTCTGAAAGATGAAGAGGAGAGAAAAACTATGCTGACTATTTTGTTTCTAATACTGGCAATTGTTTTAACATCAACTTGTGGCAAGAAAATGTATTGTCATTCAGGAATTGAACTCCAGGAGAACAATCTAACCTTCACCCTAATTTTTCTGTATTTCAGGAAGAGATGTACAATGAGAAAATACCAAAATTTAGGCATAAAAATACTTCACAAGCTGGAAAATGAAACTTCCATTTCCACCTTCAAGAAGTATTTTTAAAGTCCTTGTAAGAATAGTGTTCTTGAAAGCACCTTTCATGAAGTACCTGACAATATTTAATCAGAAGAAAACACTTCAAAAATAAGATTTTGTACTGTTGGAATGACTCACAAGAGTTGGATGTGAAGATAGGGAGAAAACAATGCACTTGAGAAGCAGAGGGCATGGGAACTGCCATTTAGACATACACTAGATTTACTGTGGGGAAATAAAAAGCATGAGCAATTTTTCCACTGTGTCTTGAAAAAATGGATGAGGATCAGTAATCTAGCTAACTGAAGTTTTCAAAACATCTGAAGAGCAACTAGATTGAGTCGTGAGGATCTGTATTAAGTTTCTGTCTCATCAGGCAAGTGTTTGTATGCTTTTGATAAGTAAATATAAACTCTGGGTTTCTGCCACATGATCTGTAAAAGGGCAATCCTACTTCCTGTTTAAAAAAAAAAAAAAAAACAACAAAAACAACCCAAACCACAAAAAAAACCCCACTAGCAGAACTCCAGCCTTATTATTTAGGGTTGGTCCAAAGTGTGATCCCATGAATCTCACAACAAAATCTGAAAACACAAGCACTACAAGAAGAAAAGGAAATATAGGCAGAAGAAAAACACTTTCTCAAGGTCACAAAGCCAGCAACAGGTAGAGCCAGTGTGAGCTTGGCCATCCTGGCTCCAACCATTGGTCAACACTGCCCCTGGTGTGAGAATTTAGTGTGCCAGAAAGGAGGCTGCACATCCCCACTGCAGATTGTCAGTGATTAAGGATGTTACACAGAAAGGAGACTCAGGCTTTCACCTCCAGGAGCTGCTATTGTGAAGTTTCTCTATGACAGACTCTTCCATGCTTTGACGTATGCAGTGGTTTGAAGCCACAGTCAGGCCAAAGAGTGTGGGTCTAAATGCAAATTACTTAAATCTCAATAAAAGGTCAGAGAGTCTCTTATTCACAGATGTTTATCTGGAAAAGGTGTTTCATTGGGTCAGTGTTTGAACCAAATAAAAAATTTCCATTTGGCTAATATTTCACTGATTATTGTCAAGGGATTATAACCATTCTACTTTAAAATGATATGTCCAGCCACTAACTGCTAATTATAAGTTTAGGTTTTCATGCTGGCTTTGAAAAATATATTTCCTGGGTGACTAATGTGCCCTCCCAAACTTCTGTCTGGGGAGCAAACACAAAGAGATCATCACAAAACCTTTTGCTATCAGCTAACACATGGACTGAGAATATTCATTTTAGTTCCAAATTTGTGTAGCCAGTAAAGCAAATATGAACCTCATGTATGCTTACTTAAAAGTCTGATGGGAAAGTAATGTTTTTCCTGATTGCGGGAAAAGACCAGTCAACCGTAGCGCAGGGGAGGAAATCCACTGTGTCAGTTGGCTGACGCGTAGTAAAAAACAAAATTATATTTAAGAACACCTTGCATTGACCTCATTTTCCATCCAAAATACATGAGAACTGGCAAGAGTTTTCAGAAATATTTGCTTGATACACTATAGATTAAGTCAGTTCATTTTGATATAACCATTTCATTCCTCAAATAAGCAGTTAAATTTTTTATCTAGTATAGACTAAAAACATCTGCATTTATGTAAAAAATCCACTTCAGTATTTCCTTTTGCATGTGATTATTTTTTTAGTTCATTTTTTTGATGACAAGCACACTGATAGAAAGGAGAGAAAAAAATACAAAGGGTCTTTAAACCAGACTGTTCTGATTATTGATGTGTGCTTGTGACTAAGGCACTTGTCTGAAATTCAGTTTCTGGTTCAGTTCTTGACTCTGCTGCATACCTCCTGCATGAAATTGTACATTTCACAGAATTTATTGTAGTTTCTTCATCTGAAAAATAGAGATAATCTTCATTTCATTGTGAATTTGTCAGGAGCAGCAAACATGTCAGGAGCAGCAAACATTTGCAGTTGTGGTCATCACACACATATGCCTAGACAGAAAGCACTATCCCTAGTCTCATCACCATGTGGAATGTGCTCACTCTCAAGAATGTTGATGTTCAGTTTTTAAGAAATTCTTCTCAAATTCCTGTAAGTCTTGTGCCGATTATGGACATCCCATCTAATACACAAACTGAACCAAACTACTTGGTTTATGACTTTAATCAGATAGCAGCCAGAAACAACATATGGCAATAAGCTAAGAATCAGAATTCTTCTGGCAAATATTTGAAATAGCACATGAATTGAGAAAATACGACCATTTGTAACCTGATGACAAACAAAAACAAGAGAAAGACGTCCTGTAATGAGTATTACCTCAGCAAAACTGTTCTTATCTTCAGCAGCGGGCCAGCTGTGTTGCAGGAGGTCTCAGGGCTGAGCTCCAGCTCTGGGATTAGAATGTTGTGCTGGCTATACTCCTAACAAGTAAAAGCTGCTGTACTCTTAATGGATCTCTTCATTCTCTTGAAAGCACATAGGTATTTTGGGATTGAGTTTGTACTCAATGTCAGCTACTCAGGCCCACTTACTGTGCAATGCTAAACAGATTCAAGAATTCGCATTGTGCTCTCAGAAATGAACATTATTTCAGAATAATCAAAATGTAGGGCTAGCAAACAAACAAAGCCAGGAGATTAAATCAGTTCTAAATTAATGTTTTACAGGTGGGATGTTATGAATGGGTAGCAGCAAACATGGTACTTTACAGGGATTTTTTTGGCAAAGTTTCTCTGAGTACCAGATTCTGATGCCATAATAAGGTCTCCCAATACATGTTCATTTAAGTACAGTAGTCATTTCAGATTTGAAATTGCTTTAGCCAAAAGCCTCATCATTTCTTTTTTAATTTTATGTATGTACATCAAAATATGTTTGCATAGATATCTTTCTTTGTCCTATTCATATTAAGAAACATTTCAAGGCTGCACATTCATAGCCTGGCTTTCATTTGTTTAACCACATTGCACATTTTAGTCCAGCACACCTGCAAGTTAACGGCTGTCTAGAGAGCCAGCCTTTAGACTGATTGGAATTTCATTTAAGACAACAATCTGAGTGCCCTGGCCTTCTCATGCCTCCAAAACACACATGCTGAGCTTGAAAAAATAGCTGTAAATGTGCTGAAAGGAAATTGTAGAATGCTCTTTCCCCTGCCCCCTCCTCCTCAATGCCTCACTCCACGGCACTATGGTAAATACCAGCAAAGCAGGCTGGGAAATTTCTCTAAAAATGCTAACACATGAGTCTTATAGTAGTGAAGCACTAGAATAGAATGACTAGCACTGGTCATTACCAGGCGAGGCCACTGAGAACCATACTAGAGTGAGAAAGTTTCCAGAGTCCTGGTTTATTGCAATGACTATCGTGAAGGCCACTCTGTAATACAGCTTATTCCTGAGGTTTGGAAACAAGGGGACTTGTCAGCATTAAAAATAATCAGTACCTTTTTTGGTATTAAAGGACTTAGGTATGGCAAGGGACATCCAATATTTGTCACAGTCTGCAAAATATCCAGTCATTTGCAATTACTTCACCTGGCTCAGCATTGCCACATTTCTATTGGACAATACTGTGATATGCAAGAAAATCTATTCAAAATGTTTATAGGCATCAGATGGATGGACTTCGTTGTACACAGGAAATTCTCTAAAATTCACAATTCTTAATTCACAGGGAATACACTGTTCTTGTTTGATTTAAACTGCCAATAATATAATATAATAGTAAGTTCTCTTCCTTTTTAAGAAGTACTTCAAAAAGTCTTATAATTATGAAGTGCTTCAATATTGAAGTACAAATCCAATATTCCAAAGACATAGAAAAGACGTATAGAACACTGCTGTGTAGTGTGCAATCTTGTTTTTACATAGTAAACACCAAATCTAAAGAGATGTGCAGAACTCTCTAGCATCACTGAATAGTTTACCTTTCAAAACCATGAAATTAAGCTAATGTCTTAAATTTCAGATTCCCATACTAGTGGCCATTATTGTTTCTGTCAAAGTAACAACCACTTCACACTTCGATTGACTTTTACTCTCATTTTTAAGCTTTCTACATTAGTTAAGGCCACTTAACTTATGATTCAGTTGTCAGCTTTCAATCAATGTAAATTCTAGAGAAGATATGGGAAAGTAAATGTCAGCTGCATTGTTAGATGTCTTCTTTCTTAATTAAAGACTCTTGTACAGATACTAAACAGATAAAGTCAAAATATAGAACTTCCTTAAGACATTTAAAGTCTTCAGGATTTAATTTCTCCCTGAATCAGAACAATGACTTCCCTTCCTTTCTTCCTTCAGACCTAATCAGAAATATCATCTTTAATTTAAAAACCCATCCAAATAAAATGGTTGTATTAGATAATTCAGTTTTGACTTCTATCTACAAGACTGTTGATTTCTTGCTCAAATAGCTACTGGAAGGATTTAACAGAGTATTCCATATGCTTTATGTTTTCTAAAAATTAGCCACATTTGGAAGTTCATACTAGAGCTCATTTTAAAATAGGATTGGAGAGTGCAAGGGTGAAAGGCAACACATCTATGTACAAACATATTTTATAGATTATTTGTTCTAGAGTGCTGCTAGGACTACAAATAACTAGGACATCTCTGTTTTCTTTTGACAATAAGATGTAAATATTTTTCATGTAAATCTATAGCCACATTGGAATAAAAAGATAGCAAAATGCAAGTTTTTGTGGTAGTTGGGGGAGTGTAGTGTGAGTGGCATAGGGAAAGGTGCTCAAGAAAAAGGTAGAGGTTTTTTCTTTTAAGTCATGTATTTTAATTCAGTTTACTTTTTACTTAGAAAAAAAGTAATAGATTTCAGGATTTAGATTGATATAAAGTGTTTTATTTAGCATTTCAAGGCAGAAAAGTCCCTAAAACTATTATCAAGATAAAAAGAAGAAAAAAAAAAAAAAGAATACTGTAACTACTGAACAGCTTTACAGTGCATTGTTATTCCTGGGAAACATCGCATGTGTATTAACTCTACAGGCAAAACCACAGGGAGTACATAAACAAACCTAGAGGAAAGTGTTCCTGGCAGCAGATGGACACACCGGAGACTCTACACACTGTCATCCTTAGGCTCACTAGTTAGGGATATTTTGGTTTTACAACCACTTTAGTTAAGTAAAGATAATACAGAGAATAATAAATGCATCTTTTATGACTGTTCTTCGAGAAAGTGAAATACTGGTTCCAAGAATAAGCAATGTGATTTTCTGCTTTAGTTATGTGTTCAGTTCCATTGTAAACACCAAGAAAGTGGCAAGGAGTATATCACAGCCAGTTCTGACATGCACACCTTACTTTCTATTCTGATTTCAAGAGGATGCCTGCTTATCAGAGGCCTTTATGTCTGAAAAGGTTAATATTTCACAAAAAGGCCCTGATATCAGTCTGACATAAACTACTCTACTGTTGACAGCAGCAGAACTCATTTGTCACACAGATATAGCACATTTGGTTCATATCAACCTTGGAGGCATTTGAGAAAGATCTTGGAGAAAGCTGCATATATGATTCCAAAGTTAGAGAGAACAGGGAATGGGAGTCAACTTGGAGAAATTATTTTTCTTGAAAATGTGCAGATTAGCTTTGTTCCATTTTCTTCCCCCCCTCAGGGCCCCACAGTTAAATTTCCCTGACCCCTGTGCTTCAACAAATTACCTCTCTCCACAAACCTCTTTTTCTACTCTAACAGTATAAGAGAAACAGTAGGAAAGAGGAAAAAGAAGTCTTCATGGAAAATGTCTTCTGTCATAGATCCAGAAATATTCAGGGAAATATTCAGCACAGCCTGGAAATGACCACCAAGTCCATAAAAAAAGGGAAAGTTTTTCTATTAATGCAAGTTTAGTGTCTGGTAGCCAAGAATGTGTGAAATCCAGTCAAAATTTTCCCCATATTTAGAAGATAGGTGAACACTTCTGCATCCATAGTCCATAGAATATTTCACCTTTGACTTGTCTGTACCTGGCTTCTTGTTTTCAAGAAACTTGTAGGACTTGAACTGTCTCTGTGAACACCACTCATCTGAAAAATGTAGTTAAAGCAGCAAGTTGGTTTGGGCAGAGGAAATGGACATCCTTACACCATCCTTTTTTCTCATAGGTGACCAGGGCAACAATGTGCTCCTAACAACTCATTTTTCCTTTAGAATTTTTTTTTAAACTGTTTTCCATTTGCTCTTCTTAACCAGCTCTAGAAGTTTTTTTTGCCATATAGTCTGATCAGATCCAACATGCCTTCTTTGAGTGTTAACTAAATATTTATATTTTTTTCCTCAATAACGAACTATTTAAACAGTTATTAGGGGACTTGAGAACTAACTAATCTGAGGACCTTGTACTCAAAATGTCAGTTTTGTCATGAAATAATTTCGTGTAGCTCACTGAGTTTTGTAGCTGATGCTGTCTGCTCTGAGCAGACGGTAAAATACAGAAAGTTATACCAATCTGCAAAGTTCCTTGGCTTCAATTTGAGAAACTGCTTTATACGAAATGATGATCGCAAGCAAGCCTCTGTTAAAAACCAATCCTCAAAGGTTGTAGGTCATCCAATTTCTTTGAAGATAAGAACTCATCTGACACTGGAGAATGCTTGTCATAGGAGGTGTGGGGATAAGAAGGTGACATGACATCCATCATAATGTGTAAAGTCTATACATTTCCAAAAAGCTTTGCTTCAAAAGATGTTGAAACCTGTATACTCCTATAAAAGATGAGTCGTGGATAAAGCAATATTACTACAAACAGTCAATTCCAATTAATTTTCTTAGTAAGTGATCTGAATTTGGCCTCAGCCCTTTGGCAAAGTTTAGATTGAAACATTTAAAACAGAATCCATATTGAAACAGAATATCTCCCTTCAATCCCCAAGAAAAATAGAGGAAAATATATCCATCATCTTTGCAGTAAAAAATTCTGATAGTCAGTTTTCACTGAAATACATTAAAACATTTCAGAAAAGAACGTAGAAAAACCTACTTCACACACAACATAATTTAGCAGGAATAGGTACTAAAAATCAGGTACTTGAAAGCTTTTTTTCCCTTGTTCTAATTGTCAAAGCATTAAAATGCTATTTCTTTAAACCAAGAAAAGATGTTAAATTTACCTTTCATATCCAATTGTGTTCAGTTCTGTCAGAAGCAAGTATATGAGTTTCAAATATTTAAAAAAAAAAGAAAAAAGGTACAGAATACGATTTTAAAGCTAGCCTGGAGCTAAAAGGAGACTCACATGGCAGTGAATATCCACACATTTCTCTAATGAGTCTTTTTTACTGCACAATAAATCTTAAAACAGTTTGTATATGTACTGCAATTGCAGTATGACTCAAACAGCATTAATCAAGTGTTATGGTAACCTCATTTTAAAGTACAAACCCAGTCAAACATTTCTATTACTGTACTTCATTGCTTACCAAGATTCTTTTAATAGGAAGGACTTTAGGATGTCCTGTGCATTTGCTTTCCTTATAAAAATGTCAAATCTGAAATAGTACCTACATACCCAGAATTCTTTACTGTATTTTCCTCTGTTTGCCAATAGTTGACATCATTTCTTCTTTGTTTGAACAGCTGGTCTTCACCCAACTTCAGGAGTTCATAGGTACAATCAAGGCCAAGACCTCACTCTTCATAAGAAGAAATACAGAGCAAATACAGAGTACAAGGAAATAGGATGTATTGCCAAACATCCATGTCCCTTCCCTCGAGGGATAAGCTTGTTAAGTTAAAAGTTCCCTATTGCTTTGTTAATAAAGATTTCATCATATACCTCAGAACTCGGGTGTGTTATCATGGAGTCATTATTTTCAGTGACTCAAGGATATATGTATTCTTTACTTTCTACACCACAATTCTGACTGACTCTATTGCAAATCACAGATGCCCATTGTCTCCTTTCTCTAGACCTTATCTCACCATTCAGGTTTTAGTGTGACACAGAAGAAAACAGGGGAGTTTTGGGAGATGATACTCAAGCAGATGGAGAGGCTGAAAATTGATTTTAGCATAGTCATCTGCAAGGCAGCAGTGAGAGCGGGGCTCCACAAACAGACCAGGAGAGACCTCACAAAGGGCCCTGGGGTTGCGGCAGCAGACAGTCCCATAAGGCCAGACAGAGCAAGGTAAGGGCTGGGTACAGCTCAGGATACAGGACTGGAGGCAACATAGGTGCAAAGGACACCAAGCAGTCAGAGCCAGCAGACCAGCTACTTACAGTACAGCCTCGGCAAGACTAAGTGCCTGGGCCTCCGCTTAAGTGAAGGTCCTGGGTTATTATCAGAGAAGGCCTGGGTAGGAGTCCCAGGACAGACTGGTCAGCACTAAGGCCATCAATGATGCAATTTTTATGCCCATTCCTCTACTGCTTTCAATGTTGAGAGATCTTTGAGAAGAGACCAGACAGCATCAACAGAGGATTTATTCTAAATTGAGCTAATCTTTGGTTATTCTTTCTTTTGGGTTTTTTAACCTTTCCAGCCACATTGTTGATTGTTTATTTTCATTTAAGTTTATAAAGTGGTTATAAAACAAAAAGCAATCATCCTGTCCACATCCCAATCTTTCTTAAATACACTTCTTAATGTAGTGAAAAAGATCGACTGAAACACTTATTAAGGAAAAGAAACTTTCCTTAACTATTAAAGTCACATCTGTGAATAGAAAGATTTCTGTATTCAAATTCTCATAGATCTGAGTCCTAAATCTTCCATTTCTTCAGATGCCCTGAAGAACCAGCTGTAACATTTCCTGCAAAATTAAGTTTCCTTTGAAATGTATTGGTTTCAGCTGCATTTTATCAAAAGACATCTACGTTTCTGAAGTTGATTTCTGCCCAATTCAGAGTGAATCAGTGGAGCAGGGGCTGAAGACAAACCAGGGGTTTACTTACTGAGGTGAAACACGTCAGGATATTGGGTTTCCTGTGTGTAACACATGCAAGCTCTGGTTCCATTTGAAAGTTTCTAAATGGCAGAAATTGTCAAACATCAGAATCGTATTCCTCCATTCAGGTTCAAAAGACATCCAGTCTAGCACAGAGCTACATTTTGGACTGCTGGTTTATGTCTGCATTTACAAATAATGCATCTGTAAAGTGAAAGATCTGGTGCTGAGGAGCTGACACCCACACTGTGCACGCCTCAGGGGTTTACGGTGTGGATTAGCTCAAATCTGACTGCATGTACTGCATACCTGTCTACATCTGGAATGTACCTGGAGCCCTTTGAGCTTAATTTTATCTAAAAGGCATCCTACTTGTGCACTAGAATCTGCTCCCAAGATACAACCCAAAGCACATCAAGTGAAGATGATCTGGACAGTCTCCTTAAAAGCACACTTGTGATATGAACCAAGACAGTAATGTAGCTGGGTGCAGGAAGATCCCTAATATAGATAGAAGCTCAAAGACTCACAGACCCTGCCTCCCATCCCTGCCTGGGAAACAGGGGAGCTGATATTTGTGGCAGATTATTGAGCATGTGGACAGAAATACTATTTTGAATTCAGTTTTTTCAATTTTTTTTTTTCATCTCTGTGTTCCAGCAAAAGATATACCAGTAACACATTCTTCAGTAGCCATCTCATGTATGAAAGAAGTGACAAACACTGTATTCACCCCTTCATCTTTTCAACTTTCTTATGCAGTGAAATGCAATGTACTCATTGAAAAACACAACTTCCTTCTACTCCTGTGCATTTGAGTGCATCCATGAGAATGAAGCTCACAAAGCACAGACGAAGCTAAGGAAGCTGTTATGGCATTGTAGAGATTGAATTAAAATAAAAAACAAGTTATGGATGAAGTATGCAATTCATTTTCAGCTCATAAATCCTGATTTTGAAGTGAAAAAGGTACACAGAGGATGTATAAAAATTTAGTGGTTACAGTCCTTCTAGTGTCAAAAACACATATTGACATAAGAACACACACTTCTGTGGAAAAAAATGTAAAACAAATAAATTGTAAGATGTTAGTAAATCAGCTTTAGTTAAACTCGGCTCCTATTGTGCACCTGTATATGTATTTCACTATGTTCAAAACCTTCTTTACTACGTCACTCAGTAAATCAATCTGATTTACTGAAAGAAGAAACTTTGAGCAATGAATGAGTCATGATATTTATTTGAATTTCATTGACCCCTGGTGGGAATGAGGGAAAGGGTGGCACTGCCCATTTCTGTGAATGCAATGTTTTCCTGTTCCATGCCAAGATACTTTATTTTTACTGGAACAGCTTTTGAGTTGGAAGCATGAATAACAAAACCAGTATTCCTGTAGGCCACCTTCTCAAGTAAGTGAGGCTTGCAAGGGAAGGAAAGAGATTTAATTCAAATTTGGCAGTCACTAGGCAACCAAAGAATAAACAGAGCGACTCAAGGACAAGGCAGAATGAAATAAAGAGGTTTTCTGTCTCTTTAAATTCCCTATTGATTACTCTTTGTACAAACATATATATCTGTATGTGTATTTGATTGTGTGTGTGATTGTGTATGTATAAAATACAGGAAAGTTTTCTACTGCTTTATATATGAATGCTTTAAATATGCTTTTTAGCATCACAAAAGATGATTTGATAGAAGAGCAGAACTGAAGACCAAACTTTTGCTTAATCATGTCTTTGCTCTATTTCAAAAATGGCAAACATGTCAATGACCAAGGTGGTTGACTTCCACATCATAGCTTGTACTAACACTAGACAAACATATAAAGGTGGGCTCCGTATGTGCACACAACTACCTCACTGAGATCTGTTGACTTTGTCACCAAGCTATGGATGCACCATCAAAGCCTCTAAAACTAGAGAATAACTCCTCTTGTTAAGATTATTCTATTGTGTTCGTTGTTGGTGAGGAAAGCAGCAAAATTGAGTGAGTTATGGTAGGAAATGAGATTCTTTTCCTTCAGAGCAATTAGCAAAACAACTATAATGTTAATTACCTCCAAATATTCCTGCATAACAAAAAAAAATCCTTTAACTCTTGATTGAGACACAACTTATCTGGATTCTTGGCACAATGTAGATTTTTCAGTTAGCCCTTAGAGTAGCAAAGCAGTTAATCTCTTGATACATGATCTGTAATATTTCAGGTCCTGTGCTAGACTGGAAATCCATGTCTTGAAAATCTCTCACCTTGAAACACTGAAGGAGTCTTCATGAAAATAATTGGGCAGGATCTACATTATCTGAAGAGCTGTTTGCACTCTTCTTGTTAAAGCACCTGTGTTTATTTGAGCACATTGAAGCCTTTGATTGTGTCATTCTTCTGCAATGTTTTGGTAAGTGATGGTGAAAACTTATGAAGACTAATTACTCTGCTTTGGACAACTTGCTACCAAAACAGCACTGCATTCCTGAATGGACAGTCCCAGCTTTCTCAGACTTTTTCAAGTGAAGAGACGTTGCAGTCCCTTCACCACATTCATGGACCTTCATTGGACTCACTCGAATACATTCCTGCACAATGGCAGGTGTAACCCAGGATGCTCTTGATCTTCTTTACTGTAAGGATGCATCCCTGGTTCATGTTCAACATGGTACTCTCCAAGAACTGCAGGTCCTTCTCTACCAAACTACTTTTTAGATGTTTAGTCCTGGGCCTGTATGGTAGCATGGTGTTATTCCTCCCCATAGGCAGGACTGGGCATTTTCCTTTGTTGAATTTCATGAAATTGCTGTCAGAACATTTCTGCAGCCTGCCAAAGTCTCTCTGAATCTTGACACACTCATCTGTGTATCAGCCACTTCTCTCACTTTTGGGTGATATTCCTGAGGGTGTACTCTGTCCTATTGTCCAGGTAAGTAACGAAGACATTAAGCAGCATTGGACATAGTGTCATCCCTTGAGGTACACCTCTAATGATTGCTCCCCAGCTGGGCATTGTTCTGCTGATGACAACCGTTTGAGCTTGGAAGTTCAGTTTCTTTTCGGTTCACTCTCCAGTCCATTTATCTAGCCCATACTTCATCAGTATGTCAATGAGGATGTTATGGAAGAGAGTGTTGAAGCCTAGAAGAGGTCAAGATAAACAATGTCCACTGCTACCCCCTCATCTACCAAAGTAGTCATTTTTTCTGTAATGAGCTATCAGGATCATCCTCTTCAAAAATACATGCTGACTTTCTCCTAATCAATCACATCTTAATTATTAATCAAAGATTAACCATTCTCCATTCTCCCAATTAATTAATTACTGTATTTCATGATTTTTTTCTACAATGCTAAATTTATCAGGTAAAGAAACTATTGTGTTCCTCTGTCTGCCACAGGTCTGGGGATTTGGAAGTTGGTTCTACCCATTTCTGTGGCTGTGGAATCACTGGTCCTGAACCAGAGACCTTATCAGTATTAATCATGCTTTCTTTCAAAATTAAAAATAAAAAGCTAAGATGGGCCCTTGCATTGATTATTCAATTTTTTTCAGGCTTACAGAAACCACAGAAATAATTTAGTACTCTAAAACTGCATGGCATACAAGTAAAAAATCAGAGGTCATTCATGATTACTTCATGATCATCTCTTCCAGAACAGGTCAAATGCTTTCAGAGGAGGGAGTAACTTTCTGAATTTTCCTGTTCTGAATCAGGTCACGACAACTGCAAGCCAAACTATATCTACTTGGAACACCCTTCCAGACAGGAAGGATCTTGGCTAATGAATCTGGGAGATATGGGTCTAAATAATTTGGGACATAGTTGCTCTATCATGACCAAAAAAAAAAAAAAAAAAAAAAAAAAAANAAAAAAAAAAAAAAAGTAATGCCTGTCAATGTTATGCATTTAACAACATATGACAAAATCTTTGAATAACAGTGTGTTATTTGATAAAAAAACAACAATTCAGGTTTTAGTCACTGAAACAGATCTAGGCCTTGATATCTAGATACAACTGACTCTGCAAAACTTTGGAATCTCAGTTTGGTCTGATTTTTAAAGCAATTAACCAGATCAACCCATAAAATGTTTTTTAAAAGATTGAACCACAACACAGATACATGCTAGAAACACTCTTACTATATAGTGACATGTTCAGGGACAAGAAAAAGCAGGCTTTTTTAAGCATCTAAAAGGTAAAAATCTAGGGAAATATGCTAAAAAGTTCTTGGTAGACAACTAGAAAAGGAATGCCTCTTTTTGTAGTCCTATTCAAAAATCTACCTGTAGGTAATTTGCAAACAATCTGGAAAGAAGCAGGCAGAAATATGCAGATTAAACAGTTCATGACCTGAGCTCCAGTACTACTACACACCTGGAACGGTCCAGATGAAAAACTAAGACATCAAACAAAGCTGAACCAGAGGAACACAGCTGGTGGACAGGAGAAAACAGCTTTGGAAGGTTTACGGTCATGGTACAGACAATAATGGAAGACATATAGCCATGTTTTGTAAACTGAATTTCATAGTTTATAAGAATTTTTTGATATCTTGATGATACTAAACTCTTCTGTCCTTTCCAGTTGAACAGCATGTTCTGCTGCACATTCAGAACTAATTTGTGAACAACCAATAATACTCCTCAGGCATAGTAGTACTTTCTCTTTTAGGGGTAAAACTCTTTCCATACAGTTTGATCTTCCACCAAGGCCAGGTTTCCTAGGAACACCACCACAATGTAGCAGAACTCTGCAGGAGACAGAGCCTCTTCGATAGCTGACCTGAAACTGCAGAAAGAAATTGCCAATGCCTCTGAAAACCCCTCTGTGCTCTGAAGCAAAAAGCCTGCCAGCATTCACTGCAGCATAACATAGCCCAGTGTGTGCAGGACTGCAATACCCATTCTGCGCAAACAAACCCCGTGCTTGCATGTGTAATAATTTTATATAATACTATATAATATATAATAGTAATAATATTATAGAATAGTAATTCTCCTATAGAATAGAAAGAGAAATGAACTGTTATGTTGCATTGTATAATACTCATCTGGAGGGCATAAAGATGTCTGAGTGCATAACAATTCAGCAGATTATTCTTTAAAAGTCTTAATAAGAACACTTTGTTTTATTGTTGAACATCATCATCCACGACTAAAACCAGTTAGCAACTATGTAAAAAAATAGGCAGTATTCTGAAATGTCTGTTTTTTGCCTTGCCTTGCACATATAACAATTAAATGATCTACTCTCAGCACAGGGGGAAGAAATTAATTGTCCAAAATTGTTGAGTGGCAACCTTCTTTAGTAAGCCACCTTGTTTTTTAGCAAGAAAAAGGAGACATCAGACATTGAGTCTACAGGGTAGGTCATTACAGAGCTATTTCTGCAAACTGTGGTCTGAATATATATTTTATTTACTTTGTTATCCAGTTTTATTGGGTTCAACAGTATCATACAATCATATTTCTTTTCCATAATCCAGAATACTTAAAATATGTAGGTCATTTAGGAGCCTAAGGAGTATGTCAGGATTGTATCTGTGTAACCGAGAGAACACAAAAATAGCAACAATCCACTGTTAAAACTATTACCCTTTTAGCCTTTTCTTTTTTAAATTCTACAAAATATATGTATTAATGAATACCCAGGTGTGAAGCTGATGCAGCACTTCAACTGAGGTAGGCTTAAGTTAAAGAAGAACATCAGGACCTTAAATAAACTCAACACTTAGATATTCTAAGTGTTTTCTGAGCAACATACGTTGTTTTGCAGAGGACTAATCAAACTTTCCACAATACTGAAGTACATACACACTTCTATTTTAAGCATTTAAAGAATATTTTGGCTTAGACCTTTCTTTGTCCTCAGTAAAAAGGACTAAATAGGACTTGCAGCCTCTGCAAGTGGCTGATCACCACATATACTGAACAATAATTCTGTTGACTGGTGTTTTGACCACACATTTTCTCAAAAAAAATAGTCAATGGGAAATAAAAATAAACCAACCATCTGGAACCTACTTGTCACTTAATATCACAATAGTATTAGAAATTGCAAAAAAGCCAGGATCCCTGCAGCTCAATAACAGTGCAGAAGAACTCTGTCTTTCTAAGGAAACATTCATGGGGAGGAAGGAAAAAAAAAAAAAAACAACAAAAACAAAACCCAAAAACAACCTAGAATTCTCTCAGAAAGCAAATTGCTTACTAGTGATCTCCATGCAACTTGGAATCCAGCTAGTTCACAACAGCCGCTAAGGCAACCATGCAAAGAAACAGGTTGATTTTGGAGCACCCTTTCCAACTTTGTTTCTCCAAAGAAGAAGGAAGGTACTTTTGACTGAGTGGACCTGGTAAGAAAAGAGGACAGCCATAGATTTATCCTCAGATGGGCAATACCAAAAGGACAGATGTTTCTAAAGCAAGCAAGGAGAGGAAGAGGATGCTCAGCTGAACTGACTTAAAGCTGAGGGAAAGCATCCTCACCTTGCACCCTCACAAACAGTATCAGCTTCACAGTAATCTTGATGAAGTGCATTTCAGGCAATTGACAGTATCATTCTTTTCTCTGGGGGAAAGGTCTTGTTACATAACTTTTACAGGTATAAACACTAAGGAAAGGAAGTGGTGCATAAATGGAGCAAGTGTGGGCAGAAGAACTTTAGCTCTTGTCCTTACTAAACTGCCCTGTGCAGTACACACCCCCAGGTATGTGATAGTAATGAAATGGCTGCCCAGACACTTTCATTCACAATACTGTTGCACCTCATCCTATACACATACATACCATGCAAAGCTATGGTGGGAAAAGGCTCATATTTACAACACATTTCCTTTCTGAGCCATATCTTCTGCATTTTGACTTTCTACAGTTGATCATGCTTTCCAGTAGTTAATCTTACCACAAAACCAGAAGCTCTTGTCCTTCGTGGTATGCTTGTCTAAGATACCATAAATATTTTCTACTAAAGCAGGCCCAAATTCTCAACTGCTCCAAGACAACTTTAGCTTATATGACAAGTATCACATTACCACATACTTTCACACCCTTCACAAGCAGCTGCCAGTACAGCCTGAACTGCATTGTCCATTTACCGTTAGAAAGCTCTGACCGGAATATGGGAAAAAATGGATTTTACAAACACGATAGAGAATATGGATGTGACTGAAAATGCATAATGATGAGTTTATATCAGTAGGTGCTTTTACTTTTTTTTTTTTTAAAAAAGAAACCTAGAGAAACCCCTTCTTAAAATCATGCTGATGAGAACTGTTCTGGTTTACATAAGCTATCAAAAGCTGAAAAAAAAATAATGAAACCTAAAGAGAAAATAGTCAAATCTGCATCAAACATTTAAGACATTGGAGCAAGCTCCATTCTAATTTTTCCTCTCCTTGAAGAGACAGGACACATATACTGGCTGTACAGTTGACTTATGTTGTTTCTATATTCTTCTTAGATTAATGCAATAATTTTTTTTTGTACATGAAATTTATAGGCTAGCATTAAAATCTGAAGCTTGTTTTTCTGTCAAATTTCAGAATAAAAAAGGAAATCTGACGATTAAAGTTTCAAAAATATTATTTTCTAAAAGCATAGGCTTTTGAGTTGTTCTGGTAAATAAATAATAAACCACCTTCAATTTAAGGATTCTCAGCCATGTCTAGCCATTAGTTATCTGCCTGCACACCAGCACACCTAAATTTTTTGCACAGTATTCTTCTCAGGAAAACAAGAAAATCATACGGGTGAGTGAAATTAGGCACATTTTTCAGAAAATCTCTGAAGCATTACAGTTCAATTAAAAGGCTTTTAATGGTCTGTTGCTTGGCACAGAATCATTAACACAGAGAAACCAAATCCAGTCTGACTAGTCGAAACCGCAGTTTGGGCCCAGTACATAGTCGTCAATTCTGTTATCTGTAATATTATTTAGGTGACTACAGACCATATGGAAATATGGTAATGTGACTGAAATCCTGAAGTTACACCGGATGCATGTCCAACCAGTATCAGGCATTATACATAGAAAAATAGGATCAAACGCAGATTTGAAGATCTGAGACTGTACGAAGCATCAGACAACTGGTAGGCAGACTCAGATCAAATGCAGCATCTTTCAGCCCACAGCTGCAGAAATCTGGGAAGAGCAGGATAGCATTTACATAACAGCACACCATGGAGCATTGAATGTGAAGGGGGAGAAGATGGGAGACAATTACCATAATGAACACCACAACTGACACTGGAAAGATTTATTAATGGACATTTGTACTCCACACCCCCACCAAGACCCTGGGGAAGGCCTGAGGGCATTGCAAAGGCAAGGCTTGCTATTTACCCAAAGGTTTAATACCCAGAGAACATTTTAGACATCCCAACTGCATCCGAGCAAATGGAAACATATCCAGTTATTTAAACCAGAGTGAGAACTCATCCTATTTCTATTGCTCACGATGTGATCCAGACCTTTTCCAAGATCTTTTCATGGAACAGAACTGGTCTTTGCCCTCTTGTTCACCCAGGCAAGGGTGCAGGGTGGAGCTGACAAGCCTGGGAAAGTATTCTCTCTCTAGAAACATGGGACTGGATCCTCCTGCCTATGAAGGGCAAGGTGACCACAGGACAATGTGACTATCCTCGATCTTGGGATGGAGTTCATTTTGGCTGGCACAGGCCAGGTCCCATCCAACCAGAAAGAAGTGTCCAAGGGGGGAACTGCAGTCCTGCACAGCCTGTGGAGCCATATAAGAGGCACCAGCCTTGGTGTCACTCACTCCACTTTCCCTTTGTTTAGGAGTTTACTCCATGAAGGACAGAATGTGTGTATGAGGTTTATTTTGTTTAAATACTGTCATCCTGGAAAGTTCATGAAAGTTTATGTGTCCTTGAGAAACTGTGTAGCCCTGGCTTTGCTGTCATCTGCAAGCCCAAAGACATGGGCATCAGCTGTAGAGCTAGCATGAAAGGCCCAGAGTATTAGCTAGCATTCAACATCATAGGAAATGTTTTTCCTTTGTGAATATGAAGAAAAACTTCATAAATAAGTCTGGAGTGAGACCTATTTGGGTCTGAAGACTGTCCCAAATGAGAAATCCCAGAACTGCTGATGGCTTTGCTCACATGTATTGTGAAATCTAGTCTGATCCAGTATATCCAGCCACAGAGACAGTGGCATGAGGCTGATGAAACAGCATAGGGTCTCCCCTAAATAAAATAAATTGTCCCTTCAAATCAATTTGCAAGCTGAAGTTTTACAATTGATAATTGATAATTTCCATTGTTAGAAACTGAACAACAGATTCTTATTTTGTCCAGGCTGATAGGCAAATTTCAACTTGTCAATCAAGAACTGTTTTAGTTCAACTAAAAAAGAAAGAACATGTCAAGATATCTGCTGCTTCCTTTTTTTTTTTTTTTTTTTTTTTTAAAAAAAAAAAAATTTTTTCTTGTTTTTTTTTTTTTTTTTTTTTTTTTTTTTAAAAAACAGAAAATATTCTTCTGTGTATAATACTGATTTCAGTTCAGGAAAACTTAGCTAAAATTTTATCTTGGAAATTGCTTTGGTGAAGAAATCTTTGATTTCATTAAACTGGGATCTCGCTGTAAGATGCACATAGAATCCTTAAACATTTAAATATAACTCTGGCTCTTATCATTTTGATAACAGCAATATAAAACTTGGTTTTTTTGTGCACAATCACCCCATGGAGCTGAGAGCTGATAGAGTTTTAAAATTGGTAGTAAGCTGCCTGGAGGGCACAACTAGAGCCAAGCAGCACATTTCTGCTTCATACAGCCTGCCCTCACTGATGCAGCTGGATCACAGTGTGGTCAAGGACATTTCAGCTGATTATTCCATGTACGAGCTGAGGTAATTGAGTTGATTCTTGTTACTGCCTTTCTTTCTCCCTTCACATGAGTTTTTCTCTAGTTCATGAAAGGAACTAATATATTTTCTCTCCCTGAGTCCCAGCACCCTCACATTTCTTACACTTCTTCAGTAGGGATCTGCATGCTGATTAGACTTTCCATGTAAGCTCTCACCTCGAGGCCCAACATCATATAAGTAATAAAACCTGAATAAAGGAAAAAATAATGTTCATGTGTATACAGATTTCACATATATGTCAATAAATTCAAAAGTTACTTACATACATAAGTACTTAAAATACATTATGAATTATAATGATGGTGATCCCATATTATATAATGTCTTTCAAAGATGTTTAAGTGATTTTTATTCATATCTAGGTGCTGTTTTAAAGAAAAGAAAAGAAGAAAAGTGACTGAGCTAAGCAATATCTGTTGAGGGGCTGGGTATCCAAGACTTTCACACTTTAGAAAGACTGGAATCTGTCAGCCTGATACATATATATTCATATACACATAACTGCATATATACATATATATATGTATATACATGAGACATATAAGATCTGGTTATACTTAATAGTTTACAGTATTCCTCTAAATGACAATTTCATTTAAACATCTAAACCAAGGAATAATGATTTTTTTCAAAAAACTTTATATACTTTTCTATGATGAAACACAGAGCTTCCATTCAAAGGCAAGAGCTCCCTCTAGATAACAGCCTCAGGAATTTTTCTAGCCTGGATGTTGAAGTGAACTTTAAAGAAAATGGAATTAAGTCTATGGATATGGAAACCACCAAAGCACAGTTGGCACTCTTCTGAGAAACCCTATAATCTGCCTCTTAGACATATGTTTTGAAGGAAGAGTAGTTTGGAGAATAAAAATAAATAAATAAATAAGCAGCTTCAGAGTTTTAAAGTGATTTCTGTTGTATCACAGAGTTATATGGGTCATCTCCCAAAACTCATTGCAATAGATCAGGAGCTCCTGACTCCTTTTCACTTAGATTTTGGCACAAAATCAGATATGATCAGGTCCCTCCCTCTGACTTTCTCTCTGCTTAGCACTGAAATGGTCAAGTTGGAAAATTGTGACCAGTTTGGGGATGACAGGTGCTATACTGCAAGAAACTTAGGGACCAACAGGAATTAGATGATTTACAAGAATCTGGCAGAGAATATGACCTGGAAGAGAAAATAGAAGAAATTGGCACTGAGTGCTTTGAAGAACAAGATGACAACCTGTTTTCCATGTCATAGGATGCTGAGGCAAAAGTAACAGGTTTACGTTGTCTAAGACAGTTGTTTTGGGGCAACCTTAATTTGTTTATTTTGAGTTTAAAGACTTACAACCATGTAAGGAATTGCTTACATAAAGATAAAGCTGCTTCTGCCTCAGTGAAAAGGGAATGGTTTTCACAACAGTTTTTGATGTCCCATCCTTCAGGACTTTACAATATTGTACGCCACACACACCTCTTCCTGTCCACATTTCTGTATTTACCTGCACCTGGTTTGCTACTTTGAAACAACATGACATAATTTTTGAGAGTAAACTAACGATTCACTACAATTCTAGATTATTTCTTTAGAAATTCTACTTGGCTGCAAAAGCACCAGGCAACTAGCTGATTATTCCTTTCTCTACACAGAATGTTGTACTTTTTAATAATGAATAATGGCTGCATCTTCTCCAGGATGTTGCCTGAATTTTTTAAGGGTCATGCTGAGCTCTGTTTGTGTCATCCAATGTGCTAGCAACTTCTCCAAGTTTGGCCTTTTTTTTGGCCTTTCTCCAGGAAAATAGGATTGGAGATGTCAACTGCCAGTAAACTCTCAAGAAGACCATAAGGCTCAATCAACTTCAAATCAGCAGATTTATGTAAGTGTTCTCTTGTTCTCTTACTTGTTCCTTCCATATATGATATTGAAAGCTTGTTCCTTACCAGTGGTACTTATAAGACTTCTGATTGCATTTTTTGCTTTTTGCTGAAGATGTGAAATAAAGTGTCAAAAAATTTAAGCTGCTTAGACTTTCATTTGAAAACAATATCAAGCTACTCTTTTTTGCATGTGGGGAGAGTATTTTTTATGACTACTATATGGCTAGAAATGTTATTTTTACATGTGATATTGCTTATTAGTTGCATTTTGGTTCACACAAATGTCACTGCTGACATATTTGACCAGTAAGCAGCAGTTTCCAGAAACCAATAAGACTAAGAAGAAATATTAATATCAAATTACAAGATGGTTTGAGGGGATTCTAGACAACCAAGCATCCATCATCAACATTCTCACGTAGTGATTTACATGTCTCCATAAATGTATAGTGAATCTGAGTAAACAAAAGAAATTTGTTTCTCCAGCAAAATTAGTTAGTTTCTAACCACTGAAAATATTCAGCTTTTTAAACCTAGACTGTGAGTCATGTATTTATTAATCTGGCTTGATAACATGGATTGTAAACATAGCACTAAAGGTAAGTGTTATTCTTCCTCTTTATAGATTACTTTTGCAGCTCTTTCTATTAGAAAGTTAACTCTATGATAAGGCTGAAATTTCTGTTCATTTGTAGGAATAAAAAATTCACTTTACTGATTATTTTCTAAATATTTATATTAAAATGTTTTAATATTGCTGGCAAAAACTTGGCCCACTACAGCAATGATTGTCAACATTTTTCGGTATCTATGGCCTTATTTTACAACAGAATAGCATCTAGGAGACACCCTCCCTCTTCCCCTCTAATTTAATTATAGAGGAAGAGTTATAGCTATAGAGGGTATTTTTGACCCTGTTTATGACCACCTGCAGACCCTAGCCTGAAAAACAGTTCACTGGGAATTTTCTCTGGAAGCACTTAATGTTCAAGTGAATGTTCATGTAACTTTTGGAGATGTTTTTCCAGCTTAAATACAGAGACCTAGCCACCTCTATCTTGCATATAAGTAAGCGGAATACATAAACTAAGCCCTTTAGCTGGTGAGAAGACCTTTGTTTGCTTAGCCAATAGAAAGGATTGGCAAAAGGCACTGAGCATGAGTATATAGTTCTGTTTCATAGACAGCGGGAGTGTACTGACATGCAAGCCAGCAATTACAATACAAAATATTCACGTGCCTGCCAAAGAATGATGTCAGTTCCAGGCTGTGGTGTTTGGTACATATCAAAATACCCTCGCTACTAGAAACAGAGGCACATATGTGTGAGCTGTACATGAATTTCCAAACTTAATAAGGCCACACACTTTGAAAGTGAATCATTTAATGGCCAGCATCAGAGCACACATTTATCTGCAGTGCAATTATTTTTTAAATATTAAACATAGGTTAAAGTGTGGTCTTTTATTTGCTCTCATACACCTGGAAAAGATTAATAAGCATTTAGTTTTCCATTCTATAAAAGAAGTCCTATTTCATTAAGTGAAGAGCATCAAACAAAGTATATAGAATAAGGAATACTTCTAACAATCTAACTTTATTACTTGGACACATCTTTCTTGTTACATACTGAGTTTAGGGGTTAGGTGAATTCCTTATGTATCAACAATATGAGAAGATTAAAAGCCTTAAAAATGTAAGGAACTATCAGGACATTGTTTCTGGAGTTACCCCGAGAAACCACACCAGTTCCTAACTGGAATTTTAAAAATTATGTGGTTATTTGTCCTCTTCCTAAACTGGGCAACAGTTCTCATTTGTTCTTTCCTAAATTCTCTGATTAAGGTTGGCTCTTGTTAGTCATATCTTATGGCTCCTGAATGGAAATAAGAGCTTAATATCCAAAATTTTCCCAAATATGTTTTTGATACCATAGATCCAAAACAAAGTCCATTTTAATCTTTGGAAATCTTTCTATGCATTTAAAGGAAATTTCAACCAGTTCTAAAATGCGTACCTGAGCAGTCTCTTTACAGGTAATTTCAGTTGCCTTGAAACTGGTTTCACAGCTTAGTGATTGAGAGATAACAGAAGGGGGAGGTAGGAATCAGTTCATACAAGAAACAATGGGCTGTAGACATAAGACAAACAGTAATCCAAAATGCAGCAACGTAGTGGAAAGTCATAATTGATTCTGAATAACTTCCTTTTCCTCCCACACATCCAGGAGCTGAGAAAATATTGCAGGAAAGATGAGAAAATTCACATCCATTTCACTTGAGTGTGGAGCCAAGCCTCGGGAATCAGTTTTGCTTGTCTGCCCCTTGTCTCCCTCCTCCCAGTGGAAAAAAATGCTGTGACCATCTCCTCTGGAAAACTGGTAAGCATGAATCATTGTGCTGATGAATAATTCCCTTATTAAAACATTTATAAATTGTTGCCAGCTTTGTGATTCTTTTACCACCGTGCCTCCAGCTATTCCTGTACCTGTGAGAGAGAAGGAAACAACTGTGTTGGATCTGCAGGTGACTTATACAAGAGTCAGTACCTCAGCTGGGAAAGTCAGCCCATTTCTGAACAGCTTATGTAGTACCTTAGTGCCCCAGCTGGATATCTCTACAATAATGAACAATGTCCTCCAAGAAAAGGAAACAGATTATCCCTGGTTCGGCACAGACAGCTTTCATAGAGGCTAAGCTCACACGCAGGTGTTATGGGAAAGAATAGGCTCTACCTTTCTTCTCCACCTGTCCTGGTTGTGTTTATACTCCTCACAGGAACACATTGCACTTAATGCAGTCACTTTCAGGTTGTCTTGTAAGTCACATAAAACAAAAATGTGCTTTTCAAACATGGGATAGTGACACAAATTGTAAAAATAGTACTGGCACTTCTTAAAAGCTCTTGGCTGACCATCTTTTTCCTAAAAGACTTTGTAGGCAATTACGCTGTGGAGCTAAGTATGGAAATACCCACAATAGTGGTTACAGCTGTACAAGTCCATCTGAATCCGGTTCACACGGAAATCTGCTGACTTTCTTATTGATGAACTCCATTCACACGCTTCAAGGAAAAACTGAGTAAATAGTGACCTCTAGGTGAAGAGTCACCTGGTCCTGAGCCATTTCCATAATGTCCTTTATGTATGATCCTGCAAGGGAATAGGAGGGCTGGGGTTCAAACAAACTAGGGAAAGGAAAATAACTAAAAGCACTAAAAATTTTTTATCAGCTTCTAACAAAATGGTTGAGCAGCCCTTGACCCCTGGGTTTGCATTTGAGATGTGTCGTGGTACAGCTCATTGGGGCATGATGGAATTGACACATCTTACTAGAAGCTGAGCTTCTAAAAATTGATGAGGGTCACACAGATTTTTCCAAGGAACTTTTGTTCTGTTTAAGGAAGGAACATCCTTTCTGCCTTGAGAGTCTTCATTATGTTGTACCTACATCCAACATCCTCTATTCATACAAAATGCCAGAGTGGGGAAAGGCTACACCTATACTAGGAAATTAAACTATGTCAGGGATATTCCTAGGCATTGGTAACGTGATCATGTACTTAAACTGCAAGAGCAGTTTCTGGCTCTCAGCCTATGGCAGCTAACATTCTCACAAATGACTTCCGGGCATGGTTTAGGCAGGGCACATGCAGCCACCTCATTTTGAAGGCTCAAAGAGATTAGCTTTTTGCATTTCAGAAAAGACAGAAAATATAGTATGTGAAGCTGAGGTCTGAGTAGCCACCTAAGAACTTTATTCCCCTTCTGCAATTTCATGTTTTGTTCAAATATCCCCATGATTGTAAATCCAGTATTATTATCTTCATATAACAGATGGGAAATTGATAATCTAAAAACCAGATTATCAGAAAGCATTTCAACACTGAAATAGCCTTATAACTCTATTGGACTTGCCAAGACTATACAGGAAGGAAACTGAAGGAGTAGGTTATTGAAAACAGATCTCCTGAGTCCTTTACTGGCATTACTGTCAATGGACCATCCTTCTTTTCCTTCAGTGGAACAGTTTATATGCTGCGTAGAAGTTTATAATATGCACATACTCTCAGGTCACTATAAAGATATTAAATGAGACAATTCTAGTAACAAATATCAAGAGGTGTGCTTTTGAAAAATACTTTTTCCCATTTGATTATACTAATTTATAATGGAAATCAGAACACAGGCTAGACCACTCTTCATGGAATGGCAGTAAAGATATTTGTTTGAATATCTTTCATATAATGGAAAAGAAAAATGCAGGTTTAGAGAAGTACAATATCTCTCAGATTATCTCAGCTCTACGAAAGACAAAGGTTAATGATGGATGCCTATAAAAACATGCAACAGACTATTCAGCATTCCCAAAATTTCAGGCAATGACAATTTAGAGTGAGTTAGAGCACATAGAACATGAGAGTTTTTTTCTTTAAATGAATACTAATCTTCTGGTTTTGGAGATCTGGATCTGTCTTTCTAAGGAAATATGTATTAGCATCAAGAGAAGGAATTAATCAGATAATATAATTTTGTTATCAACTGCATTGAGTTAGGGAGCAGTACAAAAGCACCCCTCTATGCAATATCTACTCCTAGGAGTGGTCTTGCAGAACAGCAAGCTGAGCTTCACTCAGGTTTGTGATTGCATAAGATACTGTATTTGAGGTTTGGTTGCTTCTTCAGCAAGTTAGGAATATTAGGAAAGTTATCCTTTGTACAAGAAAGTATAGAGCAAATAGATCTAAGGATTCAATGTTTACAATCCTGGTTCCACACATATCAGGCAATTCCCAGTATATACTACAATTTCAAGGTAATTTCTATTGACCAAGCTTACCAAACAAGATTGCTACATCCCAATGAAATGCTTTAATCCTATGGCTATCTATCCTGATAGGTTTAACTTTGATTCTTAATATTTTCAGATTATAATTCAATATCTCAACACAGGTGACAGAGAATACTTGCTGAAAATTGTGTACAACAACAGATATGTAGCAGGCATGCTGATTTTTAATTAGCTAATGGGCAGATCCACAAAATTTACCAGGCATGTAGGGTTTATTTCTGAACAGCAAAGACAATGGAAAGAAATTTTGAGCCTTTCCAAAAGGCTTAAATGAAAAATGTAAATTCAAAGTGAAGGACCAATGAGGGCACTTACCCCTTCGTTGGATCGAAAGAAATTAGTGGCAGACAGTTCAACAGACACATGCATGTAAATCACTGCCTCAATGACAAGACTAACTTTAACCACAAGGAGACATAATGCATAAATAATGCACAGAAGTCATTTGTCTCCTAAGATTATGCAAAAGGAAAAGTCTTGCTGAAAGATATAGCACAGTGTAAAGTTTTATGAATGAGACAAAGTAATTTCTATAGAGAGATAGGCTAGAGAAGAAGGGAGAAGAATATATTTTTCTTAATTTCCCTTCTCAGTTCCTGCCCCAGGTTTTACCAGTGCTATACGTTCCAATCCCAGAAGATATGTTTTTTGAGATTCCCTCTCTCCCTCCTCCCGAAGTAAAATATGTATTTAAACTGAGAATAAAATTTCTGTGGATTTCAAAGGATGCTGACTCTTTTTAAGTTAACAGCTGGTAAATAACGTGATGGCTGTCACATGTTGATGATGGCAACTGCTTTATAAAGTGAGAGTTTTAAAGATACATTAAATTTTATAGTTTACTACTTGATTAAACCCCTAGCATTCTTATCAGATAATCTGTCCTATTTTCTATCAGAGCATATTGTATTTAATCGTATAAACCTTTATTATCCAGGTTTCTGCACTGCTCAAAATTTACTCATATCAATATGAGACAGTTGTGGAATTTTACTACATATCATTCAAAGCCAAGTTCCCCTAACACTTCTGGTGCTCCAGCCTCATTTCACAATTGTAACAGCCTGTGATTCTCCCAGTGGGTTATTGATTCTGCTGTTTCTGGGGATAGTTTTGTTGGAATGAAAGACTCAACTAATTTAATATTTAAAATAGCATTGGTAAGTTTTATGATACCAGTTCTGGAGTGTTTAACCAGTTAATTTTAATAACTCTTTCTAAATTGCTTTTTTTTTCATTATTCCTGCTGTCTTCCCAGTATAACTTTATTAAAGCAAAGTAATATTTACTTAAACTATTGCCATTAGATAGCTTGTAAACATGGACAGAACATTTGATATCCTTCTCACTTGAATTTAAAAAATAAGGTCTTATATAAAATGGCCACTTATATAATATTAGATGACTCCAGGAACCTCTTCCAAGAACTCTATAGACAAACAGATTTATAAGGTGAAATATGGAAAGTACAATGCACCTCTTAATGCCAAAAATTCTATCTGAAACCAGATGGATGCAGGAAACACATTCATAAGCCAGTAATCTTTTTATTGCCATAGTTAAGATTTGTGTCTCCCCAATTTACAGTTGAGAGCTAGTTTGCTAGGCTACAGAATTGCAATGCTCTATTAAGGTCCCTTCCCACTTATTTTTGATTTTGGATGCCCTTATGGGTCCATCACTGATATTATATCTGACTGCTTGGACTATTATTTTGGTTTCTGCTATAGCTGTGACTTATTACTCATGGCTGCAAGCCATGAAGTGATGGAAAATGCAGAGGTGGCACCTTTTGATATTGCTTATATTGTTGAACAGACTTCCTGTGTGCTGGACAGAGATGTGGAAGCTGTTAGTAATAATTGTTTTTTTAAAGAAAATGCTGTGTTAATATTGCTGTCTCAAAGATTTTCCTTTTTTTCATCTATACAAGGTTTGACCTTTGTTTATGTAAATTTACAGACATAATACAGTTACCAGTTTGTGTCTTCAGTATACGTAAATTCTAGCTAAATATGAATTCTATTTCTTTTTCTTTTCTTTCTAACTTCCATACAAGTTCAAAGCCTCAACTGTAGATATTTATTATTTCCAGTATGCTATTTTTATGGCTAAACTGATCTCCCCACTGATCACTCTCAATGGACAAATCAATATAACCATAAAAACAAAAGACCAAATTTGAAGATTGAATAGCGATTGAATTGGACATTTGAATACTGAAAGAATTTATTGACTGGTTCGTAGTGCCTTCAAGTGTAAAGATTACAAAATCAAAACTTTATGGTTTCACTCATAGCTTTTCATTCATATTAATAGCTATTCATATTGCATATCCTTGGATGCACGGCAACTCTTATTGAAGTCTAAATTACACAATCTTTCTGAAACATCTGGGCACTAATTCAGAAACATGCTGTTACAAATTTTGACCTAGATTCCATGTAGAGAATTCAGATATTTTTTTAAATGCCTATTATCCTTTATCTTTGAATTGATATTGAATTGATATTAGTAAACCTATTAGCCTCTTTTGAAGGTTTTTTAGGTTTTGTTTTTCCTTCCTTTCACAGAATTGCAGAAGGACTGAGGTTGAAAGGCATCTCTGGAAGTTACTTTATCTCACCACCCTGCTCAAGAAGGGTTAGCCAGAGCAGGTTGCCCAGATTGGTTTTGAATATCTCTGTGAATGAATACTCCACTATTTCTCTGGGCAATCTCTTCCAGTGTTTTCCCACTGTTGTAGTAAAAAGGTGCTTGTTTGTGTTCAGAGGGAATTTCAGGTGCTTTAATTTGTTCCATTGCCTCTTGTCTGTCTGTGACATTCATGAGAAATATTGACTCCCTCCTTCTCATTCCCTACCACCCAGTGTTTATAGATGTGTATAATATCCCCCTGAGCCTTCTCTCCTTCGGGCCGAACATTAACAGCTCCCGCAGCTTCTCCTCTTAAGAAAGATGCTGTACTCCCTTAATCATCTGTGTGGCTCTTTTGCTAGGCTTGCTCAATTAAGTCCAGGTGAGTCATACTATACATGGCATTTTACTGTAGTCTACCAAAATCTCTGCAGTGCAAATCTCTGCAAACATAATTCTTTTCACCATGGAAAAAATTCTGTTAACAGCAGGTCCTGTTTCTGATAAGGTTATTGCTATTCTTTGTCTACCTGTGGAACTAACAGTCTTAACTAGATTACTGATGCTCAAAGGGAGAAACACAAAAAGAGTCATAATTTAGTACATATACATTCTTATTCCATTCTTCATCAGGATCCCAATGTTCAATTCTCAACTTGCAAGTGTAGGTAGAATATGCTTTTATCTATAGAAAAATGGGGCGTAGTCTGGAGAAGCTGAATAATTCACTGATGATCAGTCTTGGCTACAGTGATGAATATTTACAATTTTCCTTTAATAACTGTGTTTATGGAATCTCCTTCTTGCTTTTGAAGATTTATATCTAAAAGGAACTCAAGCACTTTCACTTCTCTTATTAATGCTGGACAACAATTGTTTGAAATATTTTCCTGCTGCTGCTTGGAGTTTTAGTCTGTTCTGAGATTATAAGCACCTGTTCATACACCTCCAACAAAATTCCCCTTTTCTCAGTGGGAGTTTTCACATGACTAAAATAAATACCAGTGAATCAGAGTTCTTCTCATCAGTCTGTACAGTTTCAGGTATACTCAGTCCATACAGGAAGCATTTTAATTATGTAGAAGCTGACATTTAAGTCATGTCTTTCCAGAATTTGTGGTTGCACTTAGATGCTTCTACTTCTCAGTTTATACAGTTGTTAACTTAGCTTGTTTTCTAGAGAAAAAAAAAACATTCAATATGGCCATCAAGGCTAAATAATTGGAGCTTTTTCCCCTCTATAGAATATTAGGTCTGATTTTTGTCTCTCCTATGCCTTTTTAAAATCCTTACCTACATATAGTTCCCTCAGAGTCTGTATTCTAAATCCACAACTAAAACTCCAGTTTCCTAACTAATATCTCATTTTCTTCTCTCTCCCAGTGACAAGTTCAGCAGATACCATCATCTTTCCAAAACATAAATGCAGAAGCAAAATAAGAAAGATCTCTGGCCATCAGATATTTCCACTATTTTATCCTTTTAGGTACTGGCAAATAAAGGATACTGTGCAAGGATGTAATCCAATACTTCAGCCTCTCCTGGAGTTATGTTTTGAAAAGTTTCCAGAAAACCAGTCAGAGCTAGCGAAAAACATTAGTGTACAGCTAGGCCTTGCATACTCTCATATGTATTATAAACATGATTACACGGAGTAATCCGCATAATGGTTTATTACATTTATTTATTTTTTTAATTAACTTTTTAAAAATTAAACATTTATAAACTTCAGAAAAGCTATTTGAATTTCTCATGGGAAATAACTGCTCTTTTGGAGTCTGCATGGTCATAGAACTCATTAGCACCTGGTATTAATGAAGGAAGCTCTGCTTCAATTTTTAGTTAGGATTTGTTTTGCTTCTTTTTTAGACTAAAAAGATGTGCACCTCCTAATTTCAAGCACTCTGGCTGTTATTCAAGGAGGTTCTTAAATATCTACTTTGTTTTAAGTAGGTACTTACACGCTTTCTCAAATAGGACACTTTCCTAAATGATTAAACACATGCCAAAATAGAGCTAGTCATTTATAAGCTAGAATAATGTAGTTGGTTTAACTTTTCAGTAAAGCGCATGGAATGAATAGAACACTTTTCTTTTTTTGGCATGCAAAGACCAACTCAATTTCCACAACTAAACACCTGAGGACAGAGCTGCTTTGTTTTTTCCAGCAGACATTTTTACCAAGAGACTTTTCTGGACATTCCTCATCTCTTACTTTGTTACCCCAGCATAGCTACAGTCAAAACTTCCTATAGACTGATTGACTTGTTCCCCCAAATATGCATTCTTTCATGCCACTGTGAATCCAAATCCATGTTAGGCACGGTTTTTAGCTGCATATCTGAAACTCTAAGTATGCAGTGAGGAGAGGATGATGAAAGAGCTAGATTTTGATAAAGGGGAATGATGATTGTTATTCTCAGTCTTCACAGGCTGGTTTTTCCAGATTCCACCAGGGAACACTGAGCCCCTGCCAGGGCTGATCAGATCTTACTATGTTGACACTGGATACCTCTGCACTTCTTCGCTAGCTAGACTTACTATTTAAAGTTCTTTAATGATTTCAGAGCAAGAATGGAACGTTATGAAGCACTCAGTCTCCATATATCTTTACCTCTTTCTTTGCAGTTATGGAAATTTTTGTTCTAAGTGGCTGCTGTGAAGGCAACGTTTAATTTGTGATCTTTCTTTAAACTATAAATAGGCTCAGTAAAATGCTTTCAGATCGACTTTGCCTATTCTTGACTGGTAGCTGCTAGTCAATAGAAATAAGAGAAATCCATATGCATCCTTGAAACTCTATGCAATGATTCTATAGGTAAATATTGAATCAGGAAGACCAATGTCTTCCAACAAAGTAAAAAAAAAAGAAAAAAAGAGTCTCCTATTAACCTCAGTGGCCATGACAGGAAGTTACTTGTTTGGTTTGTGAATAAAATAAAAAGTAAAAAAATAACGCACAGTTATACAACTAAATATATGGTTAGCTTTAATTGCAGCCCTGATTAAAGGTAGCCTAGCTCAAAGAACCAACACTGCTCTTTAACTGTTCATATACAGAAGTTACTTTGAGCTAGAATTCAAGAATTCAGTAATCTAATCAGAATGATTTTAATTCTACATTTCAAAACAAGAGTATATATCAACCTTCAAGTGCTTTAATGATTAAGATCATGTTATGATTTTCCACTCCAATTTGTATCCTCTTAACTAGTCATAAATTTAATTTTTTAATTTCCATACAGGACATCATCTTTTAAAAAAAATTGAAAACAAGTTGTAAAAATAAAAGAAGGAAGAAAAAGAAATCCCTTCAGATGACAATCTCTTGCAAAAGTAAAATACAAAAAAATTCATAACATTGAAATTTTGCCATAACTCCTTACTAATTCTTTCATGATTATTATCCACATGATTTATATTCAGACTATACTTATTTCTAATAAAGTTAATTTATTTTGCCAATAGGTTCACAAATTTTCATAATTTAAAATACTGCTCTTTTATGAAGACTTAGTCCATTGGGTGCCTTAACTGCCATTAATAAAGAAAAGTTTAGCAAAAATTAAATTTTATTTGTGATATTTTCTTTCAAAGTATTACAAAAGCACAATTTCAACATCTCACAAAAAGAAACTCAAGCTAAAATGAGATGGTGGTGGTGAAGGAAGATGGAAACCGTATGCAAAATCTCATTTTGGCTATGAGCTAACTGAGCTATGTCACATTCTTGTTGTGAGACTTACATTCATAGGCTTTTGCAAAGAAGACTTAATTGACTTCAAAACAGCAAGAGAAGCAAATGCTGTCCAAATAGCTTTATTTGTTGGACATAAAGAGAAAGGAACTGCATGCATCATTGAAAAAAATATATTTAAATTCTCTCATAAGACCTTTTAAATTACAGTTAATAAATGGTTCAAATTCTGCCCTGCTTCAATAAAAACTTATGGCAGCCTACACACAATGTCTACACGGAAAGTATATGTTTTCGTTATTTTAATTCTCACATGATCCATCCATAACTGGTTTCAGAAAAGTATGTGAGAAAAAAAACATACCTCTCCCTATATTTTTGTATGGACCTGTACACCTTCAAAGGTTGCCACATGCAAATAGCTAAAAAATTTCCCTGATTTTTTATTTTTGTGATGAATTTTATTATTTCCTGATAGCTCCAAAACTCATTCATGGTATTAGGTTCTTCTCTTCATTTCATGAAAGATTCTAGTAGCTGAATGCACGAGGCAGAGAAGTGGCAGACAAAAAATGCACTCTAAGAAAGTGGAGAAGAGCTTTGGTCATTTTCAGGTTCTCCTTATTGTGGCACAATAAAATCCCAAAGATTATATATTCGAAGAACATAAGAATTTGGAAACATCATTAGAATACAACCTCCATTAAAAGAAATACGATATTCAGAACAAGAAAATAAAAAGACCCCTGAATTCTGCTAAATGTAAAACGGCTAAGTTCTGAAAACTGTTAAATGCTGTCCTAATACTTTCATATACAGCACCTAAATACTTGTAATAAAATATATGTCTGGTGAGATGAGTTTTAATTAATTTAATAATTTTCATTTTAATTATTTTAGTGATAGACTGAGATTTATTGAAAATGCATCAAATTGTCATCAGGAAGTCAGCAAAGTACACTGTAAGAAAGTTAGTAACATTCAGTAGGAAAATTCCCTTGAATACAACCTTGTGTAGAAAAGAAACTTACTTTGAGGCAATGCATTTTACATGCCATGATTTTTTTTGCCTTAGAAACCATCCTCGCAAAACCTCTGGAAAGCTCCAAGAACTCCGACAGAAAAGATAGATCACATTCATGCAATTTACAAATTCAGCTCTTCATGACCACATGTGGTCATTACCTCGTGATGGCAGCCTGGGAAGAGGGACTGTGCTTTCACACTCCTGGTACTCCTTAAGAAGAAGAAATAGGGCCAACTCACTAAGCTCCTCACACAGCAAAAACCATAAACTATTTCCCTAAGAAAGTCCAAAATGCAGTTATTCTTTGACAATAAGACTATGCCTGTACACTGGAGTTAGGAGGTGAATGTACCGATGATGAGTGGCTCACCTCATATGGGAGAAACACCATTCAACAAGCCTTCCCCATCCAGGCACACCTTGAGGTACCATAGTCTCTGCCCTTGTGTTGCTCCTGAAGTCAATAGGCATCAGTCCTTCCCAGATTCCCACCTATTCCTCCACTCTCCACTGAGGTCCTGCATCTCCTGGCTTGGATTGTGTTTGTTTAGGGGGAGCTGCCCTTGTTTCTTACTACTTTTTCCTTCCCCATGACATCATTAATGTCAGCTGATTCTTCCAAGGTGGGGCTCATGAAATCTGTGATGCTAGCATTGCTAAACTAGACCCTGAAGTTGTGCACAGTATGATACTAAAAAGATAGAGGATGGTGTCATGTTTGTATCTGCTTCAGTGATTGAATCTGATCAAAGGCTCAGTCTGTACGTTTTCAGGTAACCTCTGCTAAACTTGGCAAGTAGAAGACCATGTCCAAAGACGAGACCAGCTGAGGATTATTAAATTGTGCATGATCCCTCTTATTGCAGCTGCCTGGATGCATACATATGAGAGTGTATATAAAAAGCTGCCCGGATAGTCGCTGCAGTAGTCCGTAACCAGGGAATATGTAAGAACAAAGCAAGGAAGGGAAATAATGGTTAGGTTACGACCTCTGAAGTATCAGAATCCCAACAAGACAGAACTGAGAACCCTAAAGCACTTAGTTTTCTGCAGCATTGTGCTACTGAACTTTGCTGGGGAAAGAAGATGGAGCAATAACAGCCTGGGGAGAGTGCAGTATGGAAAAGGAGAAGTGCACGGGTGCTGTAGATCACAACATACGCAGCAAATAAAGCAAAGAAATTATTTGAAAACACATATGAGTTGGGAAACTAAGAGACTGCAATAGCTGGAGAATTTTTGATTAACTAGTTGCTTTAAATTTATTCTTAGGTGCTTTTTCAACATAAATGATGCTATGCAGAACAGCTATGCACTAGAAACGAAAATGAACTGACAGTTGCTTCCTTTTCTAACATTGATATGGACAGTTTTTCCCAATTCATAACAGTTAATACAGCTGTTCATACAGTTTCACTGCACATTTGTTAAACTTGGGGAACTTCAGCTTTCTCACAGTATAGTTAGAACACTATTAACCTTGCCAATGTTGATACTGCAGTTACAAATGCACAATTATCAGACACCTTTTTCTTGTAGGCAATTCAGATTGCCTAAATCTCACTCCGCCAATCTAAGGCAGAAACTGTACATATGTTTGCTACTAGTTTCCCCAAGACCCTTAGTATTTAAGTATGAACTTCAATAACCAGTCACACGCCAAAGAGCCTTCTTGGCTACTACTTGTCCCTACCAGACATATCTCTCTATAACTGTGATGCCAGCTCTCCACATAGGTAATGTGCAACTTCCTGGTGCATGCTTCATGGACTTTGCTGCAGAAGGTAAAGAAACTCTGAAGGTGCCCCAAGATCCTATAAATCTGTAGATTACTCAGATCTGTAAATTAGGAATGTCTAATCATAACAAGGTAGCTGAATATCCAGTCACCTTGAATCACACTAATTCAGCCTACATCATTATAAAATACAAACAATCCCAATTTCTGTTCAGAGGATACCTACATAAGTTTACAACAATTTATAATAGCCAAGTGAAAATAGTAAAAGAAAAAAAAAGTCTTAATTAACTTACACTGAATCGTATTAGAAACATCCCCTGTCCACTTCATTTGCCATCTTGACAAGGCAGATATCGAACATTCAGTTTTCATATGTCGCTTCCCCCTCAGATTGCACACATTAAAGAAACTATCAAAGAACCTCTAATCTGGCTGGAGCATATTCATGCCTTTAACTGATTTTTCTCTAGAGATTTCAGATAAAGTTGACATTTTCCCTGGAAATCATTGCTTCCTTTTATGCAAGCTGTTTTTCTGAACTGTTTTTCTAATTACAATAAACCTTGCTTCATTTCCTCATCTATGCAGAATATCACTCTGTTATATCAACTACTATCTCCTATACTCAACTAGCTAATTAGCAATGTTGTAGGGGTAAAAATGTTGTTTTCCCACTCCACTTAAGTTACCCAAAGATGGAAGTTACCACATTCCATTTTAAAGTGCTTTTTGCAGTGGTCATTTATTTTATATTGATCTGTATATTAATAATAGTACTTTTTACGGTATTTAATCAGGATTCCTCTGAGGTCCTGTGAATACGAAGATAAAGAGGCATTTGTGAGTCTAAGGAAATGAAGCAAAGTTTATTTTAGTCACTAATTTTAAGGCAGCTGTAGTTTTTAATTTTGCATCTGCTTTGGGTGTGATGGGAGCAATCCTTCAAATTCAAGATTAGGAAAAGAAATACTCAGGTAATATTTGACTGCACAAAAAATAATGCTTACTGTCAGAATGCTTTTCAATATTCCATACCTATTATAGGATAAGTCTGTCGATGTTGCTTCTAGACTCCATGCTCAGTGTGTACGTATTCAACAAACACCTTTGTGCCTTTTCCCGCGTTGCCCCTTGTGATTGGGAAGAATTTTCTCCAAACTTTGACAGTTTCCTAAGTATTCCACAGAAGTTCACGTAAAATCCACTGCCTATGAAAATGTGACCCTGTCTTGGTTGCTGAGGCACCAAGAGCACTGCTGACCATTAGACTTCTTCTAAATTCTTTTCTTGTTATATTTGTCTATCAAAATTTGTAGAACTGATTTTAAAACTATCACAGGTCACAGGGGTCTTGCTTTGGGTATTTTTTTGGGGGGATGGGGGTGTTTCCTCTCTGTATTTGTATAGCACTAGCAGAAACTCATAATTACGGATTACAGCTTCTAGGCACTTGAGTAATAAATGCTAATTCTGCATTACTTTGTTTAAAATCTAATGAAAGGTTAGAGGACATCAGTATCAACACTGCCATATAGATACTGGCAAGTTTTTTGATTAAGTGCTTTCTACCATATTAAGTTTCAATCAGCTGCCTGTGGTCCTTTGAATATCAACCAAACTTTACGTCATGGCAAGGGCAATGTGCCCTCTGCCTTGAAGACCTTCATGTCTAAGATGGAATAGGTCTGACCACTGCTTTTTGGATGCCACAAAAAAATTAAGTGGGAAGGAAGACATGCTCTGCACAAGTCTTCAGGAATTTTAGTAACTAGCCGCACACCAACCACATCTTGCAGGGACTGCACTGATCTCTATAAGCTACCTGAAGCTAGATATCAACACAAAAAAAATCAGGGAAATCTTAGACAGCTTATTAGCAATGCACAAAATTTACTGCAGAAATGCTAGAGAGCACACCATAACTTCTTGAAGTGTCCCAAACGTAAAAATATTTGATGTATCACAAGCAAACAGAGTATTTAAAGGATATATTCCTCAAACTTAGGATATAATTGTGTTAATATAGTGTTCAGGTTTGTGGACATGAAATAAACATAAATACATGTTTAGAATTATTATGGCTGCAGCCAATAAATAGATTTCATCGCTATGGTTACCAAAGTAAATAGCAGCTATAGAAACGTAGTTAATTGAAGACAGGGAAGATGGAAACACTTATTTCCCATATTAAACAACATTCCGATGAAAGACATGAGAAAGCACTGATATAAATCATTTATAGGAGATGGATGAAAATGCTAATTCTGCTTCATAAAGTTTAGTAGTCTACATTTGATTGCAAATTATGCAAAATTTCAAAAATATTTGTAAAGAGAAAAAGATTACTAGCATTACCTATTCAAGCTTATTCCATTTTAGGTCTTGGCTAAGGGCCAGGTAGCAGAAATATTGGTGTTTTTCTTGGACTACCATCCTCAAGGAGAGCAACAGAAACTGAGAGAGAAAGGGGTAACAAGTTCTGAGCAAAAATGGTCATCGATTTGACTTTCAAGCACTGTGGCAGTTTCCCCTTTGTATGAAAGCTCTGCCTAACCTCTCTCTCTTTTAATATTTATTTGGAAAAATAAAAATAACACAGTTTTTAATGTAGTAATACCAAAATAAACTAAACAGAAAAAATAAAACCAAATTAAAAGATATAAACCACCTAAAAATATTTTCGATTAAATGTTTTCAGTTAGTCTGGTCTTGTGGACATTTTTATGGAAAACCATTTGTGCTCTGTGGGACAAAAACTACATGCATGTCTGGACCTGATCATTAAGCACCCTCATGTATGGTATGGGTGGAGGTTATGGGAAAAGAGTGAGGCTGTTGGAAGGTATATCAACTCTTCTGAAGGGATTTTTTAAATTTTTTTTTTTTCACCATTTACCAGTGTGTAACAAGTAAGGTGCAGGATATGGGAGTGCTGAGGGTGGGTGTTTAGTGCTTTGGCTCTCTCTCTGCTCTCCTGCTCCTTTCCTTACTTAATCCCAATTTGAAGAAGTAACTGGAAACGTGTAAAGCAAAGTGCTTCAGGCATCAGCTTCACAGCTGTCTGGAGACCACTGAGAGACAACGGCTGCCACAAGTCTCCAGCAGGATGCCCAGTGTCCAACCCCACAATACAGACCAAATGCTGTATTTGTGGACTTGATTTTATTTTTCTGAAATGTCTCAAGACTGTATTTTTTTCTGGAGTTTATGATTTCTGGAACAGCAAAAAGATTATTCATATTGCCAGTAGTCAGCATTGGACTGAATTAAAAGATAATAGAAAATACTGTGGTGAAAGAGAAATCCACAACTGTATTCTGGGAAAGGCTAACAAGTACTCACGTCAGAAAATGGGAAAAAAAAAAAAAAAAAGGCAAAAAAAAAAGAGAACTGGAAATTTTGTCAGTCTGTTATCTTGGAGAAAAGTAAAAAAGTAAAAATGTGGAAGTGGTCAAAGCATCATAAAGTTAAAACTATCTGGAAGCATTGAAGTCTACATTGGCCTATGTTTTTCTTGTCAAATGTTTTTTTCCTTCCAGAATGAATAAGAACTTCTTCCCGTTCTCAGTCTGTGGGTTTGGACTGACCCCTTCCAAAGGAAATGCTCAGCTCGTGTGGCTGCTCTGAAATCCTAATGTGAGGACAGAATCTGTTTCTCAATCCCGCTGCATTAATGAGCTGAAGCTTTCCAGCCAGAAGCCACCCTGATATCAAGGGTAAATTAAAGTAATCTCAAAACAGTACTGGTTTATACTTGTACCTTGTTTATCCATTGCATCTCCAGGAAGCTGGAAGTAGCTGGAAAACAGCCCACTAAAACTTTGTCTTGTTCCTATCACTGTGGGACTCTCCCTCCCCTGTCTTTCTGCTGGAGACTGTGAGTGGATTTAGCTCGAGTTGCTGTCTTGAGATCAGTGATGAAAATTTTTTTCCAGGAATTATTTAAAATTAATTAAGACAGAAGGTAAAGTGAAGAATTTTCAGTGGCACAAAAAAACAGTTATAAGGCTACTTGTAACTACAAAAAAATACCATCTCCCAGCTATCAGACATGTTCTTGAAAGTTTTCTGAAGTTCCAGGCACATTAAGAGCAATGCAATGTTTTTCTTAAAGTAATAACTTTTGGTTACAGTTAGGGAAAAGACATACCAAAAATAAATAAAAAAAAAAAAGAGAACAGAGACCTGTTTTGCAAATACATAGTGGGAGGAAGCAAAAATTTTACAAAGTTAACTCCAAGTAACTTAACTCTCCTGAATAACTTGCTTAATATTTCAAAGGGGCAAAATGTCATACATCTGGCTCTTTGATCATTAACTCTGTTCATTGTTTCATTACAGAAAAGGTTATTATTTTTCAAGAATTTATTAACGCTTGTAGTAAGAGGTGTACATGAGTTTATCCGCAACATGGTGAAAATTACTTTTAGTACATACAGAGGCTTGACGTTATTTTTTAAGCCACAGCCACAGAAGTGGAGAGGCGATTTCAGCAGCACTTTTGCTGCCTTTGAACAGATCCCCAAATGAATCATTCATGTTACCCATTTCTACAAATATCAGTATTTATTACTGGGGAAGTGATTTTCTGAGGAATGATTGGTTATATACCATTTGAAAATCTAAGCCCAAGGAATTCAGTCAAAAACTGGACATACTTCTGTTTCAAGTAAAAATATTCCAGTCCAGACATGCCACAGTTGTTCCCCACTGGTCATCCAAGGAGCAACTCTCCATTGCAATCACCATGTTGTGTCACAGTGACATTTATAAACTGAAGCAATGAGTTCCACCAATTCTTTTAATGATATTAAAAATTCTAGGACATTAGTACTTTTACATGTATTTTAACAGTGATAAGTAATTCTATTAATTACAATTATTTAAATAGTGTCTCAAGCATACATATGATAGTTCATCCACACTCAAATGCCCTGCATTATATCAGTTACTTTCTGGTAGGGAATTGTAACTTTTTCATGGATAAGAAGCCTTCTTTTGGTAGCTTCTTCAGACCAGCTATTTGCTAATCTCTGAGTGACCTACGTGTGTTCTAGAATTTATCCTTAGCATTTAGTAGCATTAATAAGTTTATTATTATCTACAGCTTTACTTAGCCACCAAAAATAGACATTTTTAACCTACATTCTCTTAATCCCATTTTCCCATTCTCTCTTACCATTTTTAAATTATATTCTTAACTTGACAATTCAGGCAACTGAAATCAATAAGCACTCCTTTTCTGCTCACTTTCCAAACCCAGAACAAGTTTTTTCATGAGTTTCTTTCCAGTCTCTCGAGCAAAAATGGTCTTTGGAGGAGGGCCAGGCTTTCTACAAGGACAAAAGCCAGAAGAGGACTTGGGCATAGCTTTTAATAACACAAATAAAACTGACCTGTAATGTTCTGAAATGTGCTGATTGTGCTACCTTCACATATCTCCAAATAAGTAATTTGGATACATGATAATTGAAACCAGGGAGAGCAATATTTCATTTAATTTCTCAACAGGAGGGGAATTTGGAACTGGCATACTGTTTAAGAATGAGCAAAGCACAAAATGCTCTTTTCGAAAATGAAAACTGTCAAGGAAAACAAAAAGTAAGAGAGGAATAATAATGTTCACATTGATGCCAATACAGTGAGAATGGCAATACACTACACACTGCAAGTTGCATTGTATTCACAGATACAATGTAGAGACATTGTTTATAAATTAAAAAAATAATAATAAAAAAATCATTGATAAATTTCCCACTTCCAGAATTTTATTTTGTTTATTTCTTTGTCATATAAAATTACAGCAGACTGGATATTTTCTTCATCAAGAAGATTAGCAAAAACCCAAACAAACAGACGCTAGTTGGTATGAAGTACTCCAAAAGAGCTAATGCATTTGAGGGTAGTTTGTCTAGTATTAACTGCCATGCGCTTTTGTTTTCAGAGAATAAAGACTTCTCCATTGCACCCAAAGACAGCTGGCAGCTTGACTGGAAAGAAGAAGAGGACAAGGAATGATGCACATACATATACAGTGTAAACCAGTGTTACAGCCATTATTTCCACTAAAAGGGAGTTGAGGTGTTAGTAATAACATAAAGATTCACCATATTATAGTCAAGTTATTATGTTACCACACAGGTAAGTGGTAAAGCTCCTAATTTTTTTTTCTTCATTTTCATAGTTATACATTGTCCACTGTATTCACATATGAATTTCATTCAATTTTTTAAATACATGGTGTGCTCAATGTAATTAACTACATGTCTGTGGTGTCCAAATACACAATAGCAAATGTGGCTTTGATTCTAGTTACAGACACAGGATATAGTCTGTCTAGACCATCAAGTAATGTACCTTTAAAGTGAGATTTTACACGTGAGAGTGCATCTCTGAAATGGAAAGTGCTTCAAGAATATCGGCCAGAGAAGGGAAAAACTAGATTATTTTACACTGTCCTATTTATTTTATCCACTTAGTTTTCTAGCTAGTTCACTGGAAACCTTATAACTAGGGTATTTTCAGGCCATTAGATATGCCAGTTTTTTCCTCTAATATCCTGGAAAAATATGTATTTTTCATTCAAAATATATAATCAATTTTCATTAACAATTTCAATGAAATGAACACAGACCACAGAAATTAAAAGTAATTATGCCAAACAAATGTTTACATCCAATCCAGTAAGTAAGTTATTAACTTGTAGATCTAAGTTCATATGAATTTTTTTTATTTTTCTGTTATTTGTACATAATTTCAATAATCAAGCATGCACTCAGATATACTGAATCTTGGGCTGGAGAATGTCAGAAATCTAATAAATTGTGCTGTCATTGATCCTGTGGACTAAACATCAACCTATTTGGAGAGGTCTATATGGCTACAAGAGTTTTTAGCAGGTTGCTATCTGCAGAATGTATTAATATTAGTCTAATGATAAACATACTATGAATGCAAAGATCATGTGGGGTCAGGCTTGCCAATGGCACCAAAAAAAATCTGAAAGATCTTTCACAGAATACATGTTTCAAATACCTTTAGACACTCAGTGCAACCAAGAAGGGATAGGTGAGGAAGGGGATCAGCAGCTGCCTAAGTCTCCATGCTGTGGCCTTTAAAGTACCCAAACAACAAGAGTGCCTTTTTGGTTTTGCAGGGGAAAGGAAGGGCATCTGTCAGACAAACATACCTCTTGCTGGCAGAGACAGGGGAGAAAAGAGGACCAAGTTTAAGGAAGGAGCGCAGAGAATGGGCCGCTTTGGATAGACACATGCAGGGAGGGTGAGTGAGAAGAGGCCAAGTGCCTGTGTGTGTCCTGGCAGCAGAGAGTGAAACAACAAGGCACTTCACAGAGAAAGCCAAGTCAAGGATATGCCAAAGATACTGGGAGTTTTGTCCAGCCAACAGAGCTGTCAGTCTAAGTGTTCATTTAATTTGACAAAAAATAAAATAAAAATAATAAAAAAGTAACCACTTTCAGACTGGAAGGTTTTCATTTTTCATATTTTACATAATATTTCTCTAAAATCACTGACCTTCAATACTTTCAGAAGGGGCTAGTGAGATCTGAGGTCCAGCTTTTTGGATACCCATACAGAATAAAAATGACTGATTTTCAGCAAACTCTGTATCTTAAAATATAAGACAGCACACATCCAGTGAAGATGGTACTTTCACTTGACATAAGATTTTCCAATTCATATCTGGAGAAAAAAGGAGGATATACATATTTCATACTTCCCACTGTGAGAATTCAGCTCTTTTGTAAATGTAGACTAATTAAGAGACAGTCTTGCCACAGCTGCCAGTTTTATTATTCTTTAAATTTTAGTGTTTTAAAAAATGTCATTTTAATTTTAATTCATTTCATCACCCTATTTTTTCTAATCATGACAATTCAGTTATTTCAAATGATACGTAGTTAAATTTTGTAATAAATCAAATCAGTAGAAGTTGAAAGAAATGGAAGGCTTTTAAACAAATACTAACATTTTCATAAAGGGGAGAGGGAGAAATTTCCTTCACCTTCAAGTGATGTATAAAAACTGCTTTCTGGCAAACCACTTTGGCACCATTGCCCCTTTGGATATACGGGTAATAGACTGGATGTCTACTAGAGGTCTTCAGGAGCCCCATGAACTTCCTGTTGATGATTTGGTCCAAATACAACAAAAGTATCTAAAGTAACAGTCCTTATTTTCTAGTTTTGATGCCTAGAGATATTAGAGGCTCATATGTTATCTTGAGCAAGCTTTCCTGATGTGAGCATGTGTTTATTTCACCGCTTGGTTATGACCCTAGTCACACAGTTAGATCAATGGTCAAAAATTTACTCTTGCCTAAAAGTCAAAATGTCGATTTGGGTTTTTTTGAGAAAATTGTCACTGAAAAGATTTGATAGATTGGGCGTTTGCTAAGAAATTGACAGAACACTACTGAAAACGTGGTTTATATATAGGATAAAAAAAGTGTTACTCCTCAATATTTCCCAAGCATTTTTTGAGAGGCCCATTAAATAATTTTTTTTCAATTAGTCTTAGAAGTGGAACTGCAAATAATTGCTGTTCTGATTTGGTGTTTATTCAGGGTGTGGGTGTGAGTGTACACATGCACATGAGAGTTTTGCAGAACAGAAACCTCTTGAGGTATAGTAGGTCTGTACTGGGGTTCCTCTTGCTACCTTACCATATGAGCTTCAACTGGTGTGTCTAACCCTGTTTTCAGTGCCTTGATGGGTTCATACAGTCATCCACATCACAGAAACACTGACAGTATCTTCTTTTCACCTCCTTTCCTGTTTCAGCATGGAGTTACAGTTTTTAAAAATCTTGAAAAATTCAGTAGGAGTTCACAAAAATTCACAAAAATAGACTGAGTAGAAGTCAGGTAGACAAGGCTGTATATGATACCAACGACTATAGCTCAAGAGAAAGCGGGCCTACATGTTTCTCACCAGTCAGGATCTGGCATAACTGAAACAGAGGTGGATAATAACAAATGTTTCCCTGCCATGTTGTGCTAATGAATAGGAAGAAGATGGTAAAATTTGAGGCCAAGTACAAGCAGAGTGTAATGAAACATATATTCATGGGTACTCTATACTTTGGCCACTTGTGTAAATGACTGGAAATTTTTCATTCCCCGTTATATTTGCTTTCTCTTCCCATAGCAGCTCTCTACATTAAATGAGTAATGGTGACAGTCATTATTGGTATCTCTATGCAAATAAACTTGCCTTTGTATTATAACTGTCCTACTTCAAATTAAAAGAGTATACAATATATTTGGTGGTGTTAAGTTACTCATTCCGGAAATATTCTGTAAAGCAAGTTCTTTGATGTGTAATATATATTATTGATGTAGAAATTCAAAACTCCTTGATTTGCGGTTAGGCAGTAAGACTTTTTTTTTTTCCCATTCTAACAGTGGGAAAACAATCAATGAGATACCAGCTACAGACTGTGAGACAAGACACATTTTCAGATTTCATTCAGAGAAATCATTATTCTACAAGAAGCCACACAATACCCATTGCCTTTTCAGGGACATGATTAAATTTTCTAACTTCAAACCCAGCTGTGCAGGAACTTCTCTGTGATAGGCATCTGCTCTTCACATTCCTGCAGTGCTTTCTGCTTTCTCTCTGGGACTTACTGGACTTTGTGAAGAGAGAAATAGACAACACTTCCTCCCCTACCAGCTTCTGGCCTCCACTTTACTTTTACCTTCACACTACACCAGAAACATAAATAGAGTAAGAACTGATTTACAAAATAATTAGAGGTTTTTCTCTGGGAAGAAAAGCTCATACCCAGATAACACCATTTTTCTACCAATCACTGTATGGTAGCCACAAAGCCTAGGGGGCACAAAGAGCTAAATTCAGGGAATAAACCACTGGAGAGGCTTTCAGTGGGAAATTTAAACTTGTCTGTGTTATACTAGATAGATGTGATTTTAGAAGGCAAAATAAGCCCATAAACCTCTTCAGCTAATCAGAACTATGACAAGAGCCAAAAGCATCCTTATTCATTTCACGCTGATGACAGTGCAGAAAGGCACAACAGAGCAATCGCCACTCTACACAGGCTTGATACTTACACATCAGGAAAAATCTGTGTCTTTCAACAAAGTGAATCCATTTCTTTAAAAGTTCTATTACCCAGAACATGGAAGAATTTAAGGCATCTGCTACTGGTTTCCAAATAGAGAAAAGCTGCAATTTTATTTTATTTTTTTTTTTACTAAAAAATGTCAAGCTAAAAACAGAGTTTCTATCCCTTGCTTCTATTTCTATTATACTCATAGGCTTTTTAAGACTGCATTTACTATCAGCAAGAGGAAGACTTTAATTATATCAGTAATTTTAAAAAGATAAGAAATTACATTTTGATTTTCATGCCTGAAAGAAAACCACGTTCAAATATAGCAAAAATGGGGAAAATTTGTCACCTCCCAGCACCTTGTATGAAGTACAAAATTACTTACACTGTTTGGGGTCCCTATTATGAAGAAAGGCCAAAGTGGCTATAACTTCTATTAATCAAATAAGACACACTCAAAGACAGATGTTTGTGACTCATGCAGCCATGCTATGTGCCCATTTCCTCTCTCAATAAACAAGGGAAGACTAAGTACATGGAAACAATTTATGTAATCCTAGGATTTTAGTAGAACTTCCATTTTCTTCCCTTTTCTACAAGAACAGCATTAAGATCTGGAAAAAAAATAGAGGAATGACAACGTGTAGTTTTTCTGCTTCCTAAAACTTTCCTTGTACCAGGTAGAGCAGCATACCGGAACATAATTAAAACATGGATCCAATATGTAACAGAAAAGGCAGTAACTCCAGATGCTTCCACAAACACTATCTTTCTACCTAGGTGTTATGACTTACCATAAAACTGCAATAGAACATATAATTCTATGAGCAAAATTTCCTGATACATTTAGGATCCAAGGGGATAATCTTCGCAGTTTTGTGTAGTGCTTTCTGGCATAGATTTTATTATGTTAGAATAATAATTTGAAATCTTTCAGTGTATAAAGCCAACAGAATCTATGGGATTTAATGTCCATTTAGTATCACACCTGCTGCTAGTAAATGACTCGTTTTCTTCTCTTTAGTCCTCCTTAAACTTACATATAAGGGTGTAGGTTTATGCAAGTGTATGTGTGTGTGTGCATGTTCGAGTGTGTATAAAAGACCATTTTCTTTAAGAATTTTTGCTTTAACAATGTCAGCTGCATGGCTTTCCATACCCTGCCATCTGTGTAGTTCATAAACCTTGAATGTGTTTATCCTCATGTTACCTTGTGAAGCAGAATTGTTCTGTCTACCTGCATTTTGCAGGGGGAGCCAATGCTGAGTTATAAGAGGCAATCCAGTGAACCTAGGCAGCCTGTGACAGAGATTGTTTCTGTTCTGGGATGTACTATGATCTTCTCCAGTGTCTTGGTCCCCCAATCATGTGAAAGCTGTTATCCATCTTCCCACTGATAGTGGAGCAATTAGAAGCAGATGCACAGGCACATGCAGAGCAGAGGACTAAGACCTGGGTGAACACCAGTATTCTTGGATTTATGCAGCTGTCCTTATTTTCCTAAATGTAGATGTTATCAGTGTCTGTATATAATGTTGCTTTTGGACAACTGATGCACACATAACCTGGATCTGTATCTGTCCCACCTCCTGGTGCCCACACTGTTCCTTTCTAGGAACATAACTCTATGAGCGGCCTCATCAATTTGCACCATGCCCATCTTTCACTCAGTGATTGCTCAAGGGGGAGCATTGCAGTAGAAAGCAATTCCATGTATCACTGTTCCCCAGCAGATTACCTAATAAGATCATTGACAATTTAACTCAGACCAAAACAAACCACAACCACATGAAAATGCATGTAAAATGTGCTGCTTCTATACTGCTTCTCTTGCTACCGCATTTTCCAGCATGATTTAACCTTGCTCAGGTGACAAGTTCTCTGCTAACATGTACATTTGAAAGCAAGCCAAATTCAACATGATTCATGCCATGAAGAATCTCACTGACTTCACCTCACTTTTGTGCATTTCTGTGTTTATCTTGTAACTCTGGGTGCTATGAAACAAAAAGATCTATTTATTTTGTTTATAATTAGGGGGTTATTGAGAAAAGGAGGGAGTCGATGAGTTGCTAAGGCAGACATTGGAAAGTTCTCCACCCAGTAATCCCTATGACCATTTTCAGTTTCCTTTTATTAAAAAATTCTCAACTATCAGTTGCCAAGAATGCAGGGAAAAGTTAAGTGACTTTTCCTTATCTGGAAAAAAGGAGTTGCTAGTAGCATATGCAGTACTCCTTTTTCTGTCTGGGCATGGTAGAGCACCATAGATGGGTAAGAGACCAGTCACTGCAAATTACCACAGATTTGCTCCTATAAACCAGACAGCAACATGTAATAGAAGCTGCCTAAGATGATTTTTCAGAACATTGTGTCAAAGGCAGTAACTATGGCTTGTCACTGGCTCCCAGCTGAGAAGAAATCATGTAAAAATAAGTTCCACATTATATGTGGAACATTACATTAACCATGACTTAAAAATCCATACTTTCAATACTCTGCTGCTTCCCACAGTATTGGGCTAAATGTAGTAGTTCTCAATTATTGAGTTACTATTTTATAGTATCTCTAGTCCTGCATTTCTTCCTCATTGGACAAATGTCTAAGCCCCACACTGTAGCTCAACTACAGACTTCAAGTATTCTTAACTTGTCCTCACCTCAGATGCTCCTCTGCCATCATCTTTAAGCTCCTCATAATGCTTGCTTTCTTTGGTCTCCTCTGATCTTAGCCTATTATGGACAGGCGGATGAAGCCCTGTTGGACTTACTGCGGCCATTTCTCACCTAGGGACAGTTTGACTCTTCCCCAAGTGTAGGTCTAAGTCTTCTATCTTCATATTCTAGCAAGTCCTTCTGGGGAGGTCTTACTGAGGCACAGAAGTCATGTGCTTTTAGCTTTCCCAAAGAAGCCTACTGCATACATAACTTAGTAGCCAGAAACATCAGTCTAATCCCTCCTAGGACATGGAGTCAGAAGGGTGCATCAGCCACAAGCTGGCACAGGCTTTTGGGATGGCACTTAATAACCTTGGAAACATGAGCTTAATTCATGGGTATTTGAAATAATTATTTACTGAAAGAAAAAAGGCAAAAAGGGGAATGTGTTAAAGCCAAACTTTTACATCTACGCCTTCACGTCTTCACTTTCAGATGAAGACAACAGTCCTACTCAAGAATTTACAGTAGTGTGAGTGACAGATTAGAGAACAATTTGGCCAGCCAGAGAAGATGGATACCCAGTTTGTGGGAAAATGAGAGTTCTTGAAATTGGTTTCAGCCCAAATAGGACAAAAATCCAATGAAAAAATAAATACAGCAAACGTAAAAATCCTCAAGAGCTGGAAGCTCCCTGAATCGTTTAGCAACTCAGTAAAAATAACAGTATAAATGTCACATAACAGCTACAGGGGTCACCCAAAGATGCTGGGCCTAGGGCAAATTTGTTAACAGGCCACCCATGGCCAAGGCCATAGAGCTCCCCATGCCCCCATCTGCAAGGAGGACCTGCCAAACCCAGCCATGAGACACCACTTCCTTGCTTCCTCAGTAAATTTCCAACCAGCACTAACAGCTGTACTTGCAACAGCATGCCCCAGTCTTGGCGACCAGATGCACCCAGTTTTAAAGAGAGGAGTAATTGGTGTTTGTCTTCGTCACAGAGACTAGTCCAGACTAACCATAGCAGTGACTTCGTCTGTGCTGCACCAACATTGTATTATGTTGTGAAACATTTCAGATTTAATATTGCTGTATAGTCAGGCTTAATATCTTCCTTTTTTTCGAAAATTTTGAGCTCTTAAAAATGTGTCTTAACAAACCAGATAACGAAATCATATTTTTAATGTTCGTCTTGGTGATTCAGACAAAATCCAATTATTTTATGCAGTAAGATCACATTGAATCTCTATTATGACGGCTAATGGAAAACCCCATTGAATTATCATTTGACGTCAAATCTGGCACAACACAACCTGCAGACGTCTGACTCACAGTGTTAGCAGAGACTTGGAAACTTCTAAGGAATCTTTCCTGTATTTAAACCACTATAATTCCCCAAGAAAGAACACATCTGAAAACAAACTTGTCTGCGGAATTTTTCTTGTGATCCCGTTTGGGAAGAGATTGGCCTTCTCTTAAGGAACTGGTGGGGAATTCCCTTTGAGCTTTTATGGATAATGAAAATGTCCTTTTTTCGATACGTCTTGTAGGTAGTTTTCTATAAATTGGAATTAATAACTTTTATGTAAGAACTGCAGTGATTAACTGGGGGTTTTTTTGTAAGTAATGTATTTCTTCATACTCTCCTATGGCATCTATTAGTGCATTTGATTTGTGTATATATACATACAGACATAAAAATTGCATCTAGGTTTATCTGCAGATTTTTCAACATGAAAAGGTATTTTGACCTTAAACACATTTCCTTTCACAAGTTATCAGATCCCAATCCACACCCTATTGCACCGTAAAAAGGTTTCCTGCAGAAGTAGAGGAAAATATGGTCCTACATTGTTCAAATACTGCAAATTTTCTCTGCAGAAAAAAAATAATTCTGATTTTGACTTTTGTATACATAGAGATTGCAGTATTACTTGTCTATTAGTAAAGATGCAAGAGTGTGAAATGAGTAATGTAAGCAATAGCAGCTTGTTATTATAATGTGTGGCAACTAGCACTTGCAGCCCAGAAAGTGTCAAAAGCAGCATGGCCAGCAGGTTGAGGGAGGTGATTCTGCCCCTCTACTCCACTCCAGTGAACAGTGAGACCCCATCTGGAGTACTGCATCCAGCTCTGAAGCCCCTAACCTAAAAAGGACATGGGCCTGTTGGAATGGGTCCAGAGGAGGGCCACAAAGATGATCGAGGGTTGGAGCACCTCTCCTATGAAGACAGGTTGAGAGAGTTGGGGTTGTTCAGCCTGGAGAAGGCTCCAGGGAGAGCTTCTTGCAGCCTTTCAGCAATTAAAGGGGGTTTATACGAAACATAGGGACAAACTGTGATGGGGCCTGTTGTGATAGGACAAGGGGTAATGATTATAAACTGAAAGAGTGGAGATTTAGATTAAATATCAGGAAGAAATTCTTTATTGTAAGGGTAGTGAGACACTGAAACAGGTTGCCCAGGGAAATTGTTGATGTTCCATCCCCGGAGGTTTTCAAGGCCAGGTTGGATGGGGCTTTGAGCAACCTGGTCTAGTGGAAGGTATTCCTGATCAGGGCAGGGGGGCTGGAACTAGATGATCTTAGAGGTCCCTTCCCACCCCAAACCATTCTATGATTCTGTGATCATTATCAGATAGGGCAACTTATATGCCTATAGAAAACACTATTTCAAGTTTAAATACTTAAGTATGAAAGGAATATGACAGATAGCAATGTAAGCAGCCTGAAAAACAACAACAATGGATAACAATATGACAGGTAAAAGTATTTTTTTAAAAATTTGTAAGTATTCACTGCAGTGCTTCTTCAGTAAGTTTTCTTGGTGTATAGCAATATCATAGAACAACTGCAAGAAATTTGCTCTTAGCTCCACTAAGGATTCAAGAGGCAAGAGTGTCTGGGAGAGATTTCTGAAAGTACAGGACACAGGGAACATTCTAAACACTGCTTGATTACCTTATATTCAGAAAGTAATAGTTAAATAAAAGAGGTTACAACTGAGATAGATGCAGACTTCATTTCACTGGTTTCTCTTCCCTCAAGAAATTGAATTACAAAATCTAGTTTCTTGCTTTAGCATAGCAAAATGCTGCTGTCAAAATGGGACAATGGTATTTCAAGCTGACAAGACTTTTTGGTTAAAGCTGTTCCAGACAACACATAAGATGAAATGGAACAAAAATGTTTAATTGATATGTTTCAACAATTTGCATCAATCAAATCTTCAAGTTTAAATCCTTTGACATTATTGGAAACTGCTGTTCATTTTGAAATACTCATATATTGTAGTTTCAAATTCTCAGAAAATGCTCGGATGTCATTTTGGTAAAATACTTAAATTTTGTGAATTTTCAGGTCACTGAGAGCTTCAGAAGATGTAAACAATTTTTCTTTTCTCCACAGCCACAAGCAACCTGTGTCATGAAGGGTTTGCATGAAATTGCAGCCAGTAGAAAACAGAGTTTGGAAGAGGAATAACACTACAACATGCATGATTTGGCTATGCCCAAGACAGTCTCAGTCCTTCACCTGACTCTTTGTAATATTTTTCTCAGCCTGAAAGCAAATCCTCTTAAATCAGCAAGAGCTACAAAACAGATGAGAGAGCTGACAACATAAATTAGGCCTACAGCCTCAACCACTGCAACAGCTGGGATTTGTTACCCAAATGCAGGTTGAAACACCTGGGAATGAAGACAAGGACTTTGCAATGTGGAAATGATGCCTCAAAAACAATTGTTTTAGCTTCAACGAAACCATATTGTGTTCTTCTTTAGGGTGGGGGGCCACTAGGGGCTGAGGAGTATTCCATAGAATCATTAATTCTTTTAAAATACAAATTTCACTGTCTTCATAAATCAACTCTTTAAACTCATACAAAACTTTATCTCACAACTAGTGTTTTCTCAGCCTGAGGAGGGCTAAGAAACCTGCTTGCATGACCTCAAGGAGAAAATGAATGCCTATGACCAGTGCCTAGTCATATGAAGTTGTCATTAATTTGTCCTGTAAAATTTTGTACTTTCTTATTTTAAACAGAGCAGTATGATATTTCACCTGAAAAAAAGAACTATTCAAAGCATTGATATCATAGTTCTTTCAAATTTTAGTTTTTCAAAGGTATTCATGATGGCTCAGTTATATTCTGTAGCAAACTCTTCATTTTAATTAGGATCAAAAAACTCTGTAGATAGGAAAAATACTCAATAGATATTGATTCACTGATAATAATACTTTAAACTGGTTTGTGCACCTTTGAGTAATGTCACAAAATTTTTATCATACACCTCTATTAGCTTAAATAGTTTTAAATCCAGTATTCTGAAACTGTTGTAATATTAATTAAGCTATGATACAGATACAGTGTTTTTAAAAGGTGAATCTTCCAGTGACTCAAGAAAAAGAAAAAAAAATGTACATCCTGCAGTGGAAAAAAGTAGTTATGTGCTAATTAAGAGTGGAAGCCAGAACTAAATAAATATTTTCTGGTATATAAGCCTTTTTCCTTACGTCAGGTAAGGGATGCACAATTTTATTCATACAAGGCATGATTGCCTAACTGGAATTTGCCTAAATAAGGTAGTGTGCGTATTCCAGGAAATTTTAGCAAGTCCTTTTATGTTTCTTCATTTTGGTAACTATCCTGGAAACTGTTGCTTGTTTCCACAAACAACATGCTTATTTGTCGTCTTTGCATAAGAAAAACCTCTAGAATCATTTTAAAAGCAAACAGTATTTCCTTCCATTTTATTTACTGCTGAAAAAAATAATTTGGCTTCCCTGAAACCGATTGTAAATTAAATGTTCATATGGCAAGCCCTCGTTTTTAAATGACTAAATCTTCACCTCCATAGAGCTTTATCTCACTTTAAGGAAAAAGAAAACCAACTTCTTTCCCTGGCACCCCAAAAACACGTGCAAAGGGTTATGTTATAATTCTTGGCCCTTTTACATCTTGGCAGACTCATAGTCTCCCCTTGTTTTATAATATTATCTAAATTAAAGTTAATTGCTTGGCCTTTTGATTCAACTTTCTATCCTTGGCATTACCACAGACAATTAGCTTAAAGCAAGCTTTGCTAAGTATAGAACTCACATCCTTAAATTGGCTTTAATTGTGTTCACATTCAATGATTCTACTAAGTTTTTGATTTAAGAGTTGACGTTGGCTGGAAGGTGTCTCCAGGAATAAAATAGTCCCAATGCAGAAACAAAGTAGAAGATAATTCTCCAGCCACACTGTATTCTTCAGGATGAAGATTAGGCCAATTGATAATCGGAACCACAGCTCTCTTCAACACTCATCCAAATGTAAAAAAACTACATTTATATAGATTTTACAGAGCCTGCTTGCACCCACTTCCATCATTTCTGCAAATGTTCTTGTTACCCTGTAAAGGACAATAGTGTTTTACTTCCTTTTTCAAAAGGTATTTACAGAGCATAAGACATACAGTGAGAAGAAAACTGGACAGTTGCAAAAGGTTCATAAAATAAATATGTCAAGATCAGTGTGACATACGTACACTTACATTCCTCTGACGGGCCTATTGTAATAATTACATTTACCATTGGGCAAAAGAAATGTGCATGCTTTTGGTAAGCATCTATTAAATTAAAATTCCTTTCCAAGACTAACCCCTCAACTGGTGTTGCATAATGGCCCAGATTACGGAAGAAGTATTTAGAAAGTGCTACAACAAAAGATGGAGACTCCTGTTTTACAAGGAGTCACATGGAAAAGATGAGGAGTGATGGTTATAAGTTACTGCAAGGGAGATTCTGATTGGACACAACAGGAAAATTTTTCACAATGAGAACAATCAGCCATTGGAATGTCTGGAATCCCAGGGAAATGGTGGATTCCCCCCATCATTGGACATTTTTAAGATTCAGCTGGACAGGATGCTGGGCCATTTTGTCTAGACCATGGTTTTGCCAAGAAAGGTTGGACCAGATGATCCTTTAGGTCCCTTCCAACCTAACATTCTGTGATTGCATTCAGAAGCACTCAGTTCCAAGAATCACTGCTAAGAACAGGTCATCCTGCCAAATATTGTCAAATCTTATCTTACTGTGGAATTACTTAATTATCTCTCTGTCACATACTTTACTTCCCAAGTCTCAGGCATTGACCCCGTCATTTCATCACAGTCAAATGTGCTTTGCATCTCCCATGACCAGGGCAATCCCAAGCTACCTGTAAAGAGTTTATCTGAGCATTTTAACGTACTGGACCAGGCTGCTGCAACCTAACCATTTGTGGATCCTTACACAGCACTGGCATATGCTTTAGATCTCCAGAATTCACACAGGCATGCTCCCCTAACCTGAAATTTTGCTATTAATTTTCTATTATGTATAATTTGAAGGGGGGAAAGAAAATCTCAGAATAATCTGTCTAATTTATCTACACAGAAGGCTGCTAGGAATCAGAGTAATGGTTAGTAAAATATTACTTAATTAAAATAAAAACTTTTTTTTATATATATATGAAGTGTCACTTAAGCCCCAGTATTGCAAGACAGAAAAGCTTTTTAGAGGCTTAAGAAGGTTGTGTTTTCCCCCATCATCGCTATGTGCTCTTTATTCATACTTACACTTTATAGACATTCATAATAATTTGCAACCATCAATCCATAGCTGAATGAATGGAAAAGAATGGCACACTCAAGGCAGCCTGAATCTATGCCATCTCTCAGTGAGGCTTTAATAAGAGCAAAGGATGGCAGGAAGAGTGTAGGAGCAAAGGCAAGGAGAACAGAAAACTGAATTTTGAAAGGCAAAAGGACTAAGAAGCACAAGGGCCTTGGGTCAGAGAAGAAATCTTAGATAAGTCAGAATGATGGTGGTTCATTTAGGAGTTATTCAAAAGAATAATTAATGAAAGGGGTAGGGGCATGAGGAAAAGGGAAAAAAGGCACAAAGAAGTGGAGTAGGGATTGTTTTGACACATTGAGAGAAGAGGTTCACACAGAAACAAATTTAACAATGACCTTCTGAAGGCAGATGTTTACAGCTAAGGATTTTTGACTGAACAGGAATGTTTTCTGTGTCATTATATGCCATTTCCAAAATTCTTAACAAATAGTGAGAAATCAGTTGCTCAAAATGTCTGACCCTGAATAGCATGACCTCTGTCTGCCCTCTGATCCACTTCAGGGGTCAGATGTAACCCAAAGAAGTCTGCACTACTACTGGTACCTCCAGCTCACACAAAGGAAGAAGATGCACTGGGTGGGGTTACCACATATTTTCAGCTAGTGATCTACAAGAGCCCACTGGAAAGGAAGAAGAGTGAGCCTTCTACTCCCATAGTGTCTTTCTACAAAACTAGATAAGTCTCACAATCTCCTATGCTGAGCTTTTTGCTATTCCATGTTGAACAGATGTTGAGTCATAAATGGTGCTAACCTCAGTTTTTATGTTACTTCATTCATGATTATTGTGTGTTTCATAAACCATGTCTAGATTCAGCAGGTCAGGAATTGTTCTGCTGGAAAAACCCTGAGGAGATAGAAACTGAAGCAGTCTTCCCTACTCTGAATGAGTAACTCTTCTTCCCAGTTTTCTTGAAAATGAAATTCCATTCTCTCCCACATTACTCAGAACAAGCCACATCCTCTCACCAGTATGGGAGGACGTAATATCACAAGACATGTTGTTGTCTTCCTTAGGACATGATGTAGCTGCTTAGGGTGTTTGAATATCTGATACAAATTTAAGCTTGACCACCTCAAATACATTCAGAGATTATGATAATGCAACCATGAAACCAGATAAATGTCTGCCTCCTGTCTGCCAGTAAACTGAGTATTTCCCAACAACAGATAGGTTTACTAGACACTCAAAAGCTTGATTAGCATTTCTTTGTATAAACAAAATATACCACACCAAACATTTGAAAAGAAAAACCCTAACAGGTAATTCAGTCTTGAAGAATAGCATCCATGTTACTCTCTGGAACTGTCAGAGTTAAGTTAGCAATCTAGGCATTCAGTACCACTGCCTGCATACAGCCATGATGAAAGGAAAGGGGCCTTGCACTGGTCATGAACAGAGCACAATAGCAACAAGGATGAGCAAGGTGAACCATGGCAAACTGGACAATGCAGACAAGAACAGGACATGATAAGCCTTGGCACAGACAGTGCATCAATAGTGGCCAAGACAACGGTACCTGAAACTGATGAATAAGCGTACCATCGTACCACAATGGTCAGTGTGCCAACATCTGGCTGGAATCACGTTCAGTGGTAGAGACCGGAAGTGGGACACGGTTAGGCGTATGCCTGGCACTACTACTACAGAGGCAAGTTGCTGCCCCAGCCCAATGCCCAGACTGCCAGAAGCAAGCATCATGCTACTGCCAGCCTCACAGTCCTGTCACGGAAGGAATTTAACTGTGAAGAAGCAGAAGGTTTTGTGATCCTCTCAGCCATTCCCTAGTTCTACTTGTTCAAATATTACACCTGAGAGACTGTAACATACAAATTAGAATAGTTTTACTGCCTAGGAAAATCTCCTCTCAAACCTAACAATGAAATAACCTGAAAGCATTAACTGCTATGAACTGTAGTTACTGGAGTTATAAAAATCATTGATAAAACGCCTTAGTGCACATTTAATTCCACCAAAGTCTATTATATTCATAAAGATATTCTTTAGGCCACCAACACACTGTGAGAAAGCTTAAAAAACTCTGACATAACAAAACATGCTGTGATTTTGCACCTTTTAAAATCTTTACTATCTTTAGCAAAACAATACATAAAATTGTCTGTGTTTATCCAACAATTTAAAAAATAAAATAAAATCCAAGCTGAAGAGGTGATATGAGTTGGATTAAGATTGTGAATGATGATTATGTGGCACTTGGGGAAAAAAGCTGTCTGCCTTAATTTAACTTTTCATTTCCACAATGTATTTCTCAAAACAAGGCAGAGATGTAGCATTCCTCTCAACTTTGGGCAAGTTTTGGGGCTTTTGTTTTCAAGGATGAGGGAAAGGTGGTTGAGCAAGCTGGATGCTTCTGAAACATACTTCTATTATAATTGTTTTCCCACTCCCTTGTTTGCTAGTGAGGAAGACATAAAAAAGCAGGCATAGCTTCAGTTTGTTAATCTATGTGCCGTATTGAAGGATAAAGTGTTTAACAGAGCTTTCAAGGGAGTAGACAAGATTTGTGGGCATATTTTTCGGTGAAAATGCCGACAGCGAGGATAAATGTGGTTTGTTTTATTCCAAACGGTAAACGTGTTACCCAGGAAAGGTAACTGTGCTTGAGTGGTTAAACTCAGCCACACCGAGTTTCAAGGCACATCTGATCTCTGGATAGATGCCGACGGCCGCGGGGCTTTGTGCGGTCCGTGGGTGCCACCTGGTGACCGTTCTCCTGCTGCCGGAGCCAGCGTGTCAAATCACTTCATACCAGCGCCCTCTTTGAACGCCTTTCAGAACTGGAATTTCAATAAATTTAACCAACACATAATAGTAACTGGAAAGTACTCCGTTAATGAACGCCAGGGAAGAAAACTTATTCCAGGGTTGGTTCAACGTATTAGAATTGCTATCTCATAAGAAAAATTATAAATATGCTTCACATTTAAAGAGAACTTTAGCAGTATGGACACTTCACCTTGCTACCTGCTCTCACAGAAATATAAGCAGAATGGAAGATTTTGTAGCACAGATATCAAACAGGTCTTCAGACAAGGAGAGACTCAGCATAAAATTTTAAAAGTTCTCTCAGAATAGAACAATAAAACCTCACATGAGCCTGAAACAATTGCAGGGATCCTCACTGCCGAGATCCAAACCATAATTTTACCTGGAAAAATCTCCACAAACTGTGCCAGAATTATTTCACAGAGGCAGATCAAATTCTGTTGTTACTGCTACCACTTCTCTTTACTGTCTGTTTTTGCTGACTATAGATTACCGTCAGTCTTATTGGGCTACATCAAAGATTGACTGATGGACTTAACACAGTTTTACAGTTGTGGGTATTGGCACTATCACTGTGCTTCTGTTCCTTCTCTGAGGGCATCTTTCCTTCTGGAAATAGAAGGCAGTGCAGGATGTTTATCTCTTAATTATTCTTCTTTCAGATGCATCCGTATTGCCCAGCCAGGGACCCCAGACCCAGTTTATCAAGGAAAAAAAGGGCCACCAATCATAATGCTGTTCCCCTTTGCATCTCTCCTGCTGCCCCTTCTCCAATGCCAGCAGCAGACCACACTCCCACTACAGTGCACAGGGTACTCAGCTGGGACCCCATCAGTGGCAAGGTAGAGGGAGTAGGAGATGGGGGCTAAAGGAGCTGAGTACTATGGGAACATGCAAGAAATAGCCAAACACACAAACTGCTTCCAGGAAGCATAGCAGACGGGGAATATGGAATCAACTTCCTTTGGCTAAATCTTGGAGAAATTAAGGGTCGTCTTCTGTTTGAGCCCCCCCTCCAAATCATGGCATTTGGAGAAGGTCAAATAGGATGTGGATTTATCAGCTGTGTAAAACTGTAGAGCAAGGTTATTTGTCCTTAGCAGGTGTGGCAATATTAGTATAACGCAAACTAAACTAGTACTGAGACCTTATCAGCATGAAAATTAGTAAGAGGTAATATTATATTACAGTAGGTCTAGGTTTTAGCTTTAAACAGGCATCTCAATTTCAGATTTCTAGGAATGTTCAGTGTTATTTTCCATTTTCTACTTTGTTAATAGCACTTTCTGATCTATTTCAAACCTTTAATATAAATGGACAAAGTATCCCAGAATAAACGGAAAAATTCACTTTCCATCTGGAGCTGTTTTGCTGCCCACACTGAAACCATTTTTTGTTTTGAGAGTCTATAACATATCTACAGATTAGTTTCAGAAAGAAAATGCTAGCATTTCTTTCCATCTTACAGCTCCCTTTCTTGATCATTTCTCTAACAACAACTTAAATTCCCTCTCACCTTTCTGTCATTCAGTCTGACCTCTATGACCTTTCCCAGGGCTCCTCTTATAAAAGATGCTGTTCCATGAAGTTCATTAGGAAACACATTTGCCGTTTATTAAATATTTAGCAAAGAATTTGAAAGGAATATTTTTCTAGGGTACCCTGCATGATGTCAGAACGCTGAACTCAAGAGCAAGACCATAAACTACCTATGGAAATAACAATAAAAATAAAATAAGCTGCCTTCCTCTTTCCCTGGGAGCAATTTGGAGTGTTACATAAAGTTTCTTTTCAGAATGCTACAGCATAAGGCTTTAATTTTCTTTACTTGTGAGAGAAGGTGAGAAAGTGTTGGAACTATATGAAGAGGAGAATAAAAGTCTTATAAAATGAAAAGAGGCAAAAAAGCAGGAGAAGGAAGATCCCATTAAAGCAGTGAGGAGAGGATAAAAAGTGGCAACATCTCAAGTTTCCTTTAAAAAAAAAAAAAAAAAAAAAAAAGAAACAGAACAGCTGAGAGCAAATACAGTGAGAAAGCTGTTAAGAAAACTGTCACACCAAGCAGGGAACACTGTTCAGATTCCAGACACCCTACTTGTGCATCACAGATACTCTTCAGTAAAATTAAGTTTAAAAACCATGTGTCATCTCACAGCTTAGAGATGGAGGGAATACGTTTTCATACAGCAGGATTTAATGTTATTTGAGTTGACCTATTTCCTTCAGTTTCCCTTTTAAGGAAAGCTTGGATTCTGCAGAAAGTGAGAGGACTCAATTCCATATTCTGCCAGGAACCTGCTTTGTGTCCCTGATCATATATCCCTACTTTTCTTTGCCTCTGTTTACCTTTTCATTCATTTTCTTGGCTTTAGTCCAGGCCTGAAGGAACTGCAAGAGTAATTGATGTCTTCAATACCAAAGTGAGAAATGTGGTGAGGGGAGGAAAGGGGAAATCAGCCTGCATTATGTGCAATTTTTTTTTTATTATTTATTTTATTACCTTTTTTCCTAACTAATACAAAAATCCAGGAAGAAAGATCATTGCTTATGAAAAAATTGACTCAGCATGAGACATTTTGTTCAAGTATTGTAAGAAAAACATGGGAAAAGAGCAGCAACCCTGCAGCTGAAATTTTCACCCACACCCACATACTAGAGCACTCACGTGGGACTACCAGATCCAAGTCCCTCTTCTGCCTGAGGGCACCAGTGACATCTTATACCCATGCACCTACCTCACCACACTACAGAGCCCTTCTTCACTGCATTCCACCAGTAAAGAATCGCATCCCAGACTTGGGATTGCTCCAGTAATAAGGACTTTGAGGGGATGAGTACTAAGCCCCATCAATTTTCAATCAGCATGGGAAAAGTTTATACTACCAGTCACTGCCCTGAATCAGGAAAGAGTAGATTTACAGCTGGGTCTCCCACCTCATGGGTGGGTATCTTAGCCCGTTAACCCACGCTAGAGGGTTTTCCACAGTGGCTCTCAGACTGCCTCCACCCTTGATGACCCTCTCAAATATTACTTGAACACAAGGAAAGTGACAACTCAACTTAATGACAGGGACATCTAGCTTTCAGCTGCTGCTTTGCTATTTTTAGAAAATGGAAGGACAACTCACATTGCAGTCATATTACATAGCGTGGCAATTGATTCCACACTAAAAAAGTGTGGAAGAAGACAGAATCCATCCCAGTTTCACACATTTTAGGTAAAGCACATTCAAACGGCTAAGATAAAAGTGCACAAGGACAAATCAGGTACCGAACTTCCTGACTGCATTCTCTGTGCTAAGGAGTAAATATGGAAGTCAGGGAACAAGTGTTTAGCTCAAGAAATGTTGGGACAGTTCATCTATAACATGACACGGGCAAAGCCTTCTGCAACTCCGTAGCCTGCCATTCCCCTTTGCTGTCTGTTTGGAAACAAACCTGTAGGCATAACTGAAAGCCTGCATGCCTTCATGCTTCTTTTACACCTCTGTGCTCCTTTTCCTTTTTCCACACTGTGAAAGTGTTTCCTTGTACAATCTGCAAAGCTACGACCCCTCTGTAAAGTATCCAGTGGAAAAAATAACTACAGTTGAACAGGTAACAAGTGCAAAGGTATATTTACAGACCAATATGTATGACTCACCAATATCGCTCAGAATTATCTTCCAAGACTGGCGTAGTACCTCCTTAAAATGTAATATGAAAAAAAATCCTACCTAATTTTATCTCCTTTCTGCAAGACAAGCAAAAGCTTTCATCAAATTATGTGTTTGAGTGACTGAGTCTGACAAATTAAATAAGCTAAAGGCCAGTTACCTATAGTGATTTTCAGGCATGCATGACGTGTTGTTCAAGACAGAACTCTGTTTTGTTCACACAATTCATGCAAAACATATCTTTCTTTATATGCTTGCTGCTTGAGCAAGTAATGATGGTCACAATCACTGTATCAAAGAAGACATGTTAATACATGATGAGCTTAACTTTCTCGGTCTGCAGTTATAAATAACTTGCAGCATGGCAGATCTCTCTGGAATGAGAAGGAGGGGTAAACGTTTTTTTTTGGTCTTTTTTTCTCTCAACATTGTTACTGCTCCAATATAGAAATCTCTGAAATACAAGGTCTGCATTCTATTCTTTGAGACCCAGCAGATGTCTTTAAAACGCTTAGTATATTAAAGCTTATAATGCATTGATTAATGATCTGAGGGATGCTGATTTGAGGTGGAAGACTCAACAGAATTTGTCCATTAGTTTTTAAAGATTTATGTACTTCACATTAGAAACCAGAATCATCAGTGTAATTATATCACAAAAGCTCAGATGCAATGCTCAAAAGAAACTCCCCAAATGTTAAAAAGCAACTCAAAAAGCAAAGGTGAAGTGCTCTTTAGTTTTCCTCTTGCTCTAGAGTCCTAGTTCTGTTTGCTCCTTTTTTTTTTTTTTTTTTTCCCCTATCCATATGGGAAAAATTTTTTTTTTTTTTACCATAGCACTGCAGGAAAAATTTTGCTTATTTATTTACTTTCATAAGAACATATTACAGATTGTCCCAATTTTAAGAACTTTTTATTGAGATCAAGAAGACAAAAATTTTCACCTTAGACAAGAGCCTGAGTTAGTGGCTTTCATCATGGGCATTCCCAATTTAAAAAAACCGTACTCTGCAGTGTTAGTTTGTGTGTTTAAAACATCACTTAGTTCAACTTATAAATAAAATTCAGACAAACAGATATGTCCATTTTGTATTCTTTTTCAGATCTGTAAGTAAAGGGGAGTCATTTAGAGAGTAAATATCATGCTCAAAATAATATATATAGATGGATATATGCAATGTTTTCCCCAGGGACCTTGAAATTTATCACAGTAACTTCTTGGATGCAAGCGAGTTACGCACAATCTTAGCACTAATGACATGAGATATTCTACTTGAACTTAGAGTTGGACTTCAGATCTCCAATTGAGATCACATCTGGAGCTATGCATAAATAAGGAGAGAAATTAAGGTTCCCTTAATGTCAATGCTACCCAAATGATCAATACATAGAAAAAGAAATACACAGAAAGAAGACAAAATGGGCTATCTGAGGTTGGTGGCATCATCTACAACATCAAACTCTGTCACACTTCTTATGCCAAAGCTCCAACCTTGATAAGAATGTTTGGCAAAAAAAAATAATAAAAAAATAAAGCCTTCTGAACGAAAAAATAGTATGATAAAAGGTAAAAAAATATAGGTTTTTTTTAAAAAAAAAAACCAGGAAACCAGAGTTTTTTAAGACAAAATCATTCAGGTTCTGTCTCCACTCAAGGCTACATGACTGTTATTTGCCTTGTGATGTGACCTACAGGCCTATGAGCTAGCCTAGGTGGGACAGTATGAAAAGTATTAAAGTATTTCCCTTAATAATATGAGTTGCACGCAGCAATTACCAGGGACTTGTGGTTCGTTCATTGCTATCTTTGAAAAAGGTATTAAGGTATTGATTTGCTTTTTTTTTTTTTTTCTTACCTGATGAACAATAGAAGTACTTGGCCTTTTCAATTACAGCATCCCTTTCCTTTAGTGTACCAACTCCACCAGTCAACTTGGTGTCATTCACAAACTTGTTGAGGGTGCATTCATTTCTACTATGTCATTGATGATGATATTAAATAATATTAGTATGGACCCTTGAGGGATACCAATTCTGGNTTTTTTTTTTTTTTTCTTACCTGATGAACAATAGAAGTACTTGGCCTTTTCAATTACAGCATCCCTTTCCTTTAGTGTACCAACTCCACCAGTCAACTTGGTGTCATTCACAAACTTGTTGAGGGTGCATTCATTTCTACTATGTCATTGATGATGATATTAAATAATATTAGTATGGACCCTTGAGGGATACCAATTCTGGCTGGTTTTCACTTGGACATTGAGCTGTTGATGGTAACTCTTTGAATGCAGCCATCCAGCCAATTTCTTATCCATCTAACAGTCCGTTCATCAAACCCTTATCTCTCTATTTTAGCAGCAGAATGTTGTGGTGTGTTACAGAACCACATGTAGATGACAATATGTATATTACTGAGAGGGCTATAATGCCAATGTTTTCAGAGTTGGACTTTGGAGTTCCAACATTTTTATTTACAAACCCAATTTTCCCACGTACAGGTTAAAAGTCCACATCAATAAGTAAATTGATGCAAATAAGAATGCAGGTAAGAAGCATGAGGAAAGGCTTTGTATTACTTTCTTTGCAGGAGGCTACTCCCCAAGACCATTCGAGTGCCCTCTCAGTTCTCTTGATACAGGGTCTTTTGCCAGAGGCATAAGCAATGTCTGTCAGACAAGCCAGGCATTCAATGAGCCCTGCAGAGAGATTTATTGATCCTGACAATTCTGAAGTCTTCCATGAGGTCATGAATTCCATACAGGAAGGGTTCACACTCAGAAAAAATAGGAAAATAATTTAAATGAAATAGGAGACAACTGTAGGGTTCAACTAGGGATAAAGGGGAAAGGGAGAAGCACATAAGATTATGAAACTTCCTTCAGGTTACCTAAGCTTGTCCTAAACAGTGTTTAAATTGTCTCAAGTACACCTGGTACAGGACTGGCACCATATGTCTAAATATGTAAGAGTGAGTTATTTTTTATATAACACCATCACACCACATTGCTATTCAATATCTAAGATTCAAGTCCATACATATTCTTTGACAAATCCAACAACTAATGTGAACTCTATTCACCTGTCAAAAAAACAAGTATTTATGGACAAATCTTGTCAAATTCAGTCCCTTAAATCTTTTCCTTCTAATGGGATTTGTGATTGAGTAAGCATCCAGGTTATAAGTGCATGGGCAATATTGTCTTTACTAGCAAATTTGAAAGGAATGGGGAAATAGAAAGTACTCAGTACTCCTGAGTAGTTCTCACAGCCTTTTGTTTTCAAGCAGTTAGGCAGTCAGTCTAATCATCACCAAGCCATGGGGCACGAAGCTTGTCTTTCTTCCATACAATACCATTCTTTGCTGGTTTGAACAGTGGCAATAGATTGCTTGACAAACACCACAAGGTAAGCCTGTGCTTTTGACTTCTGGCTCCAGAAAGTTTGCTGCTACACACACTTGCTCACAAAAACATTTGAAAGGTTGTCACATGAAGATTATTCTCTTGGCAAAAGCAATTTATGAAGCTTACTTTCCCCTCGCCTCCAGTATGTGCTTATTCCTGCCCTCCTGAACTTTAAAGGCCTCTCCTAACATTTAAGGTCATAGTGTCATCCAGATTGCTGAAATTATTCAAATTTGAGGGGGAGAGAAAATATGTACGCATACATACACACCTAACTCAGGGAAAAAAATAAATTGGGAAACAAAGAGCAGGTTGCTTTCTTTCTTTCTTGCCAGTTCTGATAATTCCAGTGAACTGGTTTGCACTGCATCCCCACAGAAAATAAGTGAGTGGTAAACTGTGCTGCAGGATCTGACACAAACAGCGAGCTTAACCTTGCAGCTGGCAAAAGGTCCGCATAATCACACCCTACATTTGTGTCAGGCAATAGGCAATAGGCACGTGCCTGCATGTGGGCCTTTGGGGGTCTTTGAGCTTACTTTCAGCAGGGCTCACAAGGAAGCACAGGAAGCTGCTAAAGGGACAGTTTTGACACTTGGAATAACACCAGCAGAATATATCTGGCTTTTCAAATTAACAATGTCAAAATCATGACTGGAAAATCTGAAGACAGCCCTGGATGTGAAAATTATGGTAATCTGAGGTATGGACCATTCATATTGGTGTGAAAAAATATGTTACATAGGCAAAATAAAATATCCATTGGGGTTCTGATCAGCTAGAGAGTCACAGAAAGATAAATAATATTTTGTCAGAAATGTCAAAGTTTTCAAACTTTCAAGCACATAAAGCATCTTTTTAGCTTTTTTTTCATGGGTGTCTTGCAAAATGATATTAACTCCTTAGCTTTTATTTCTGTCTCAGATTTGTCTGATCATAATGTCTAAATCAGATTCAGGCTTGCATAGATGTGCCAGGATAAAAATAGCTGAGCCAAGTAGCTTCCATGGCCAAGATAACAGCCTGGTGACTATCTAGCTGTGAGGCCTTATGTTTAGGACATACCACACTGGGTCTGTGAACTCTTTAAACTTCCATAATCTGGGTACATTGCAAAACCATCTCATTCTTTGCCTCCTAAGGCACAGACTCTTGAGGGTATTTTTCAGAAATGGGATAACAGATCACTCTGGGCAGTGAAATCCTGCTCAGCCACCCGAAGAGACTGCCTCTTTTTGCCAAGTTCCAACTTTTTGGACACTTGTCAGCAGCTCAGGACATACATAAGCACATATGGTGAGTGTTACAGGAGGTTTTCTTAACCCAGGCACTCCTTAAGCTAAATAGCACTTGTGGAGGAGATGTAGGCAAAAGATGATTGATGACCTGCATGATTTTCTTGCCCTATTTCCCTCATCAGTGCAGGATGTGCTTAAGATCAGCTGCCCTCGAGTCTGCCTTTGGCTGACAGCCTCTCTCCTGCTGTTGTTTTCTTCCTCTCAAACAGGAATCCCTCATCTCAGAAACCATGTCCCTGTGTTGCTCTGCTGGGAGAGTTCCCGTTCTCTACTCTCTCTGTGCTGAGGAGCTTGGTGAAAATAGTTTTCCTACCTAGGCACCCCAATCAGCATCATGCTCTTTGAGCACCTACAGCACAGTCCTCCTGAGCTGACATCTGGTGTTTTGTCCAGGAAGGGTGGCCAAAACACGCATCACTTGCTGCACACAAATTGCAGTGCAAATTACAAGTGCAAATTACAAGTGCAATAAATAGAAGTCTCAGCTCTAAAGAGGCTGCCAAGGCTCTCACCTGTCTGGGCATCCACATGCCTGAGGGTGTCATGGTAGGGGTCTTCAGGGTAATTTAGGGGAATATGCATTTCACCAAGAAGTGAAGGAAGTGGGACAAAGACTTGGCAAACAAGTATCATCTTCATCCACAGCAACCACAGCAACCTACTTGCAGGACATCAATTAGGCTCTGAGTTTTCTATGAAATAACTGAATGTCTCTTGTGTCTAATCTTATGTTATAATAGGGTGGCATATTGGTTTAATAGGCTCTATCGGCCATCCTTCAAGGAATTAAGGATAACAGAGAATGAAATTTTGGCTTTAATAAATATGATGGTAATTTAACATGATGATTGTAAAAGAAATACAAAGCAGAAGCTATAGGTAGAAAAAATTGTTCTCTATGGTACAAAATTGAGGTTTTCTATTAAATACCGATAAAAGACTCAGATATTGATATCTGTGCTGTCTGGAACAGAGGGAGACAGAAAGATGCATTTGTTTCACAGCTCTGAGAGGAGGAATTCAAAGCTTGATCACAGACCCTCATTACTCTAAATATCTATCTAGACTCAGATAGAGATCTGCAATTGGGTCTTTCCCATCCTTACTCTAAGAAAATCTTCACAGACACAGTTTTGTTTTTAATATAGTTTATCCAGCTCTTATAAATGTATAATCAATTTTTTTTTTCAAATTTTATTTCAAAGTTTATGAAATTTCATTTTGTTTCATTTTGTCTGAGGTTATTCCTTAAGTATCTGCCCAAGTTGTCTCCACCAGTACTACTTTCTTTCATATATATCTAGCCTGGGCAATTATGGCCAAGATGTGCTCAGCATAGACCTGCATATCCATGAGTACACTTTTCATATTCCTAGTCTTGTATACTAGATAAATGCCCCATGTGAAGCGGTCTAAGGAATTATTGGAGATACTGTCTGTTTATAGAGCACACCAAGACCATCTGCTATGCTGGCTACAGCAAGGAAGAAAGACAACGGAGTTGTTAAGCAGTTTGTGGATCCCTTTAGGCTGACGGGTTCCTTCCTTGGCTGCTTGGGGCGGTGTCAGGGCAGCTTTGTGGCACGGGAATGATATAAAATGATCTAATGCTCCAGAGGGCCTGGCCCAACGCATACAGTGGAAAAGTAGGTCAGAAAGGAAATCTCGCTACTACAAACAGAGCAGTGGCAGCAGTCCATTGTACCAGGCACACAGTTTATGTAAGGCAGTGGCTGGGGCTGCTGCACTCCGAGTTTCACAACCAGCAGAAGCCTGGTGCTAGAAATGTCTAGCTGATTGGAATTGTAGGAGAGCAAACATATCACCAATATTACAGTTCTGTGTTTGTGCTAATCTAAACATTTGAATACAATTAAAGAGCAAGCCTTTTCTGTCCCTCATTCACAAAGAATACTCTGGAATAGAGGCAGTATCTTTGAAGGCATGACCAAAAATTCAGTCAGCAATTATTTTTGTGGCTTCCTGGTCTTCGGCTCTATTCCCAGTTATTCCAGGGTTTCTACGTGACATCCCATGAGACTGAAGAGACCTTAAAATGACGTAATCAGCTCCTTGGCCTCTCTGAAAAAAATATAACTAATGAAAAGGATGGCTCAGCAGTCTTTCCCAGCTCTCAAAGGAAGGGTATATCAGCAGCATAACCAGAGAAAGTCATACTGTCCCCTCATTTTCAGCCATCAAAGGCTAAGGAGAGATGCAGAGAGATACAGAAAGCATTAAGTACGTCACAGAACATCTCACTCTGGTGACACACTGGGAGTTAATTGAGACTCAGTTAGATCCCACAACAAAGTATGTAAAAGTGGCTTAACACAACCTTAATTTACCTCCACCATCTTCATCTTTGCATTGGTGTGCTGGGAAAGTGGAACTAGGAACTTCTTTATGCTTACATATAAATTACTTCTCGACATCCACTGATTAAATAAACAGATTGGATTTAGATACATAGCTTCATTCAGGGAATCAAAAAATAAAATGGACACTTTTCTTCTCTGCAGCGTGAATTTTCACTCATCAATAATTCCACCACTGGCCTTGCTGACGGTGCACTTTTTTTGGTCCTTACTTTTGATATGCTCCAGTTACCAGAGCCAACACCCGAGCTGATCCCCAAAGGCAGCAGCACATGCTTGGCAGTGGCAGTACCCAGAGACTAAAATGTATTTTGCAGTGCCAGGAGCTTCAGCACTTTGGTAAGTAACAAGTTTGTTGGAAATCCTGCCCTTAGACATAGCAGCCTGCCTGGAAAGAGCTGATCAAACAAAAAAAAAAAAAAGTCTCTTTCTCTGGTAAACACACCAGGTAAGACAACATGGCGAAATATATGCAACTGAAGAAACCCTCTCGTGGATCATGTGCACATTTATTTGTATATGAAGAAAGAAGAATATTTAATTCTGAATGCTTTGAGGTTCTGTCTGAGCTTACCCCAGGCCAGGAACAAAAACAGCAGCAAAAGAACCAGCCATGGCCTGCAGTCCCTGGAGCAGCCCGTTCCCTGTGTCCAGAGACTGACGAACAGAAAAACAGCCTAACATTTTCTACCTGTCCTGGGCCTGACCCCTGACCTTTAACTTTTAACCCTCTGTTGATTGTAAATTTTCCATAGCATGGCTTTTCATAGATCAAAAATCTAGGAATCAGTAATAAAATTGCTGCCAAGACATGACATTGTAAAACCTGCCCCAACCTGTGAATTTTAGGAGCTTACTAGTGTTCATCACATTCATCAAAGCACTTTATAATTACATTTGCATAAAATGTGTGAAAAAGCAGATTTGCAAACAAGAGGTCTCAAGTAAGTAATGGCAAAAAGAAAAATTGTGCTAGCAGCACATTTGACAGGGCAGAGATGAGCAGCAAGAGGCAGGAAGCAACTGATCTCATTTGACAGAGACCAAGAGACAGGCATCCTAGCCAAATTGTAAAGTCTTAGACAATAAGTCATCTGATCAACCAAGTACTTTGGGTATACTTTCACACAATTTCATCAGAGTATTAAAAAATCAGTCATCCCTTTTCAATGGAAAAGATCAACAGAAGCTGAGATGGTCTGAGTCAGCAAAATCAATATAGAGGCAGGGGAGCATAAAATACCCCTGTTAGCCCTGGCACACAGACTTCTGATCTCTGATCTCTAAAAGTCCTCTCACATTGATTAGCAAAGGAGTATCTGTGTCAGATTCTGTCTGACAGTAATTCCTCTTATTGCAACTGCTCTACATCCCACACAGTGCAGTCACTCCACTGCGCTGTCAAAGGCAGCCATCAAGGATCTCCACAATGACAGCTGTCTCCTCGCTGCTTATTTTCATTCCAGGGCTCCAGAAATGGAAATGAAAACTCTATCTCACCTCTGTTAGCATCCAGTTCCTCAACTGAGTATAGCACAGAGATGGGTGGTGGGTTTGCCCTCACAGGGCATATCTTGATAATCAAAGTCAGTGAACAAACAGCAATGTTAATGGATCTCAAAGTATTTGAAGTCAGGTAAAAATACTCCAAAGGCTCTGTTCATACATTTTGGAGCAAATCCCTGAGAACAATAATTACAGGCTCAATTTCTGCTCCCTTCTCCCTCCATGACACTTCACTTGTGGCATACCACAAAACACATTTCTGCCTCCCATTCTATTCACAATAAACCATAAAAAGCTGCATATTTCATAAATACAACTTTAGAGCTTTTGAGGTCATGGGGTCCTTGGTTCAGCAAGCCTGTCTTGCAAAATGCAGATCACAGAAATCCAGCAGTTCTTAATGCTGAGATCATTTAGCTAAATGTCTGTTATAGGAAGTTGTTTAATTTAGGTAAGTTAGAGAAGGTTACACAGTTACACAAGCTCGAAAGAAATTCCAGTAAAGTTCACTTGACCTCAGAGGGATTAATCCAGATTTACAATATTAGAAGGAGAGCAGAGTCTACGAAGGAGCTGTCTGGGCAAATTTTTATATATGGCTGTGTGACTAGTTTTATTCAGTAGCAGATACAATTGGATTTTGCTTAACTGGGCATGGAAAGGATGATAAACTATACTACAGTATTCTGCACTGGCATGAGATACATTCATACACACCTGGTTACCACAGATCAGCTGATGCAAAGTGACTTCATTGTGGATTTTATTATCCTGCTCAGTTCCTGTTCCTTTCTTTTTCCTATTAGAATCATTACCCAGCCTAACCAAAAATTACCCTGGAATCTGTTCTTTTTTCCAGAACAGATCTGGGTTGAAAATAAATTTTCTTCATGATACTTTGAAAATACCTTTATGTTTTTATTTTTCTACTAAAAGGCTGTATTGCAGAGAAAGAGTTATGAAAATGTATTACATAATATCTTGCTTTTGTAAGTTCCAAATATGGTTTAGATAAAGTTCCACTTTCTCTGCTATGTGTTTGAGGAAAGCTGCCAATGAAAAATCAAGGTGATATTCTGAGAATAGTATTTTATTCTGAGAATAGTAGCTGGAGCTTGCACAGTGACACAGCTAGGTAAAGCACATAGAACAAATAGATGAAATGCAGGCATGTTCTTATGGAAAATATGATTTCTATTATTTTACAAAATCATAGAGCCTCTGCAATCAAGATTTTCAGGAAGAGGTCACTCTCTTAGACTACTAAAATCTAGTAACATCTAGTATAAATCAACTTAGTTGCTGTGCTTTGGGTGGCAACTCTATAGACGGTAGAGGCAGGATAAACTCAGGAATAACTATAATTTTCATTTATGTCAACATGCTTTTAGTCTGCTTTTCCCTCCCAAAAAATAGTTAGCATGCTACTAAATGTAGTTAATAGCACAGAGTGACCCTTCCATCATAGCATCTGAGGGCACCACAGTAATTAATTTTATACTCCCTAATGCCTTTGAAGTTGAGATAAATGAGTTGTCCCAGGTCATATAAAAGGCAGGGGTTGAGCTGGGAACAAAAGTCAGATTTTTTGGTGTCTAGACCTCTGCTTTATCTCTATAGCAAACCTTGGTAGTAAGAGGAGACAAGGAAAAAGCTGTTTAGGAGACAGTAGGTTACTTTCAGAGATAAAAAGCCAAGAGAACGGAGAAAGTAATTTCTCCATATAAGATGCTTTTAAGGCCAGTTGGTATGCATTTTATGGAGTTCCCCATTATTCTCTGCTCTGGAAAGCAAATAGATAAGGTTACAAAGAGTTTTAAATTTTAATATTTATTTTTAAAAGATGGTAAGTCCTTTCTGTACATTGATAAAAAAGGTTCTATTCTGTAATCACAGAATCACAGAATATCAGGGATTGGAAGGGACCTTGAAAGATCATCTAGTCCAATCCCCCTGCCAGAGCAGGAACACCTAGATCAGGTCACACAAGAATGTGTCCAGGCAGGTTTTGAATGTCTCCAGAGAAGGAGACTCCACAACCTCTCTGGGCAGCCAGTTCCAGTGTTCCGTCACCCACTCTGTGAATAAGTTTTTTCTCATATTTAAGTGGAACCTCTTATGTTTCAGCTTGCACCCATTGCCCCTTGTCCTATCGTTGGTCATCACTGAGAAGAGCCTGGCTCCATCCTCCTGACACTCACCCTTTACATATTTATAAACATTAACAAGATCACCCTTCAGTCTCCTTTTCTCCAAGCCAAAGTGACACAGTAATCCATATGAGCACACCACACTGTAGCTGAGAAAGAGGTAGTTATCTCACTAGTGCCCCAGTAATATTAAAATCTTATTTCTTTGTTTTATTTTGTTGAGATATGTAAATACAATGCATGTCCATACAATTGTCGCTTGCTCTGTCAAGCTATGAGTTGTACAATGTATTATGAAGTCAACTGGTTTCCATTTCAAAAACTTTCAGACTTGCAAAAATTGAAGTATTTACTTCGTTGTTTTTTTCTTCTGAAAAAGCTGTGAAAAAGTATTATAAGAAAACCATCTGTCCTAATACAGGGATTTGCTTTTTCTCCACTCCCAGCTAGAAAATTTCATATCAGTCAGAAAGGATGAGCATACTTCAGTTTAATTGTTTACAACACTTGGTAATTGCTCGACTTCTTGACTGCTTTAAACAAATATTGTCACTTGGATTGTCCTCCCTCTTCATCCATCTTTTCATCACCAGAAAGAATTGAGACTAATTATTGAGCCAGACTCCTCTATTGTCTATCTCTACTTCAACCCTAATTACCCAAATGAGACATTATTTAGGCACCTCACACTACATTTTGCTACCCATTGAGATGGAGAATAATATGCCACTTCTATGCTTCTCTTTTCTAAAGTTATTTGAAATAGATTTAAAAACTGTAGGTAAGCCCTTTGCACTATTTCAGTCCTGACATGTCACTTCAGATGGCATTTTCCATAGCAACTTATTGAGGTCTGTTTCAGCAGCTGTATTCTCTTTGACAGCATCAGGTTGAGAGCTGACACAAGTCCCAGGTATCAAACTATGAGCAGAAAGTATGCTTGAGCTCACCTCAATCATGTAAAAAGTAGAAATAAAGAAACGGGAAAGTGAAATTAGTATATTTCCATACGATTATCAGAGCAAATTATCTGAGAATTTTAGCTCAGATTCTCTTTCTTGAATATTTTCATAGAAGTGCATTTTATCTCAGACTCAAGAAGAAGATTTATATGTTTATTTATTAACTCAGCATTTCATTGATATCTACCTTCATTAAGATACTCTCTGTATATACTCTTGGTTTTGCTTTTTCATATCTATGTCTTTTCAGGTGTCTATTCTGTGTTATATGAATGACCCTTATTTCTTTAGTTTTACAAAAAAATGAAATCATTAGTCATATTACTAGTGGGAGTAAAGGTTTAGGAGACAATATATTGGCCTGCAAAACTTCTTTTAAATCCAGATGTCAGCTATGTGCACCAACGTTCCTGCAGTTTGAAAGGCAGAAAGAAAAAAGAGTGTAGAAGAATGCATAAATAATAGCCTAAACTCTACTTAAGTCAAGAGTAGATTAAGTTGTTCATTTTTCATACATACATGGCTTTTTTTCCATCCTGATGAAAACCCAAAACAATTCAGCATTTTACTTAAGTAAAAAATGTCATCAAATACAATATTAAACTACCTCAAGAAAATGTATTCATGAATGCAAATATAAATAACAATTCCAGTATAGCTTTTGAAAATACATTAGCTCTTTGGCTAAGATAACTACAGTTAAAAGAAAATTTGCAGTACTGTGGAGGAAGGTTTTGGGGCAGTGGGTTGTTGTATCTGTTAGCTTTACTTCAAATTTTTGAATGGTTCCATTTTTCAACAGTTTAATGATGTATTCCTATGGAACACCGCTATAAAATTTAATAAGGAAAAATATAAATTGAGATTCACATAAATGTCAAAGTACTCAAATGAAATTATATTATCTAATACAAAGCAAAACTCATTCTAATGAAAAAAAAAATTCCACATTTATTCCAAATGTATACTGCTGGAAATCAACTGTCTTTAACAGAGAGGCTGTGTAACAGAACAGAATTTTACAGCAAGTTTTCTGCAGGAGAGCTGTATCTATTTCTTATGTATTAAGGATGACTTTATAGTTTGTTCTCCATATGTTAACATAATTACCTAACAAGTTTCATCTGTAGCAGTGACATCAGTCACTGCAATTACTCAGGTAATTAAATATCTTGCAAGAAGGCAGCTTTCAAGATTCAAGAAGCCAGTGTAATATTCATGCCATCCTTTTAACATGGAAACTTTCAATGTATTCATACAGTGCAGTATTTTACTTAGCTGCATAAGAAAATTGCAAATGCCTTAATAACATGCAACACTTGGTACTTTTGATAATGTGCTTGAGGATTGCTACAGTTAATTCTTTTCTTTAGGATCTTAATGCCGATGCAATAAACCTGTCAGGTATCAAAAATAAGATTAGGTCTTGAAAAATCCATTCTGGAGAAACTAGAATATGTAATTTTTTTTTTTTTTCGGTTGTGATTGAAATAGCTTCAGTTATGCAAGGATTAGTGAACAACAACGGCATGATATTTAGCAATTTTGGAATTCAGCACATCTACTGTTCTGTTCAGGCTTTTCTGTCCAACACTGATGGCCTGTAATAATCCAGTTTGGTACTATTTCATGCTACCTAAATCACTTTCATGAGCTCTTGATTCTGTATAAAACTCTAGCCTTACTGATAGTAAAGAAACTGCCAGTTATATGTCCAATTACAAGTAAAAATCCCTTTGTTATGCTTAGGAAAATTGATGGGCAAAATAAAGATTTACATCAATAAGGACTGTAGATGGTCATATGGCTACTTGTGCAGTTTATATTTGATGGTCACATGAATGTACATTTTTATGGTCACATACTTGTGTGTAAATGAGCTGTGGAAATCATAATAGCCTTTTGAACAAGCAGCAGTAGTGGTACGTGTCACAAAACAATATGCAAACCACTCAATCTCGGCACAACTACCTCATTATCATCATATAGGTTTTTTTACTATCTACTATCTGTCTTTCTTACTCTGTTAAAGACCATTAATACTAAAGGTACCTTACATCCTGCTTTAAAAGCTCCCTGTGTTGCAATGCATACGTTCAGGCAACTCCCCTATGGTGAGTGAAAAGCATGGTTGTCCAGGAAAGTACTTCAAGGATATTCAAAGACATGTTTTCAGTGGAGTCTGTTCCAAATTGGGAGCAATATAATGACAAAGTAAGGCAATTCATAAGCCTTTTTGAGCTGCAGTACAGTGAAAGTGAGTAAGAAAATACAGTGGTATGAATCTTAATGTGCTGAGCTGCCTACAGTAACCTGCATCTGCTCCGTTTCATGCTCCTCTCTGTGCTGGTATTATCATCCTTCCACACAACTGTGGTGATAAGGACTGACACTACAATATCTGAACCATGCAGAAAATATGCTTTGATATAGCTTACCTTGGTCTCACTTGAAAATACACACCTATATTAACCATAGTAAAAATCTGTGTCACCATGTAAAGGGAAGCAATGACTATTCCTTTTCTTGCAGCAGTAACTGCTTCAAAGTCATACTCTACCTGGACAATGGTGGGGTTGAAAGTCCTCATCAACCTTACCAGTAATAGTAAAGGCACAGAAATCACTTGTATAAATATAGACTGACAAACATGGCATTGAAAAGACTTTTTCCTGAATATTTTTCTGTGTATCTTGAGCTCCATCTACCTTGTCCCCATCTTGTAATGCAAGATTTCCTTCTCTCCTTCTCCTTTGAACATCAAGCATATTGCAACAGAAGCATTTAAATTCAGATTCACATGGAAGAATCCTAAAAGCAGCAAGGAAAGGTTATTCTGAGAGGAATTAGCAATTTAAAGTTTTTAAACAAGGTACTATGCAGGACTGAAGGCATTGTTTCAAAAGGATGCAAAAGAAAAATAAGTGCAATTAAGTGTGTTTCCAGAATCTTCCATAGATTTTTGCCTCATATTATGTTAATGTTGTTACTCATTTCCTACATTGGATATAGAAGAAATAGAAAACATCATAGTGCTAAGAAATAAATTGCCAACTCCAACCTTTATAAGTTTTACTTTCAGTTATATTTACATGGTTCATGACAATTACAAACACCTTTACAAGTGCAAGATCAAAGTTTCCACAGAACATAACACAAATTCTGTTTGTGTAGGACAGACCAAAAAGTTGGATGTTTTCATGGCTCCAGCACTGTCATAACTTGTCTCTATTTTGCCAGAATTTGCAATGACACTGTAGACACCTTTGACACTTGCACAGAGCAACCCAATCATAATTTAAAATTTCACAATATTTTACTATCAATAAGACATTATTGAGACATTTATTAAACATACTTTAAAGTTTTTTCATTAGAAATTGCAGGTAATTAGGCTTCACAGAAAACTAAGGAAACTTTTAAATTCATTAGGTTATTTTCTAAGACTTCAGTGACAGACATTGTCATGCTGCAGCATATGAGGAAGGGAAACAATGTGCTAGAACTGTAAAATGTGTTCACTAAGCAGAGGAAAAAAATAAAAAAGAAAGAAAGAAAAAAAAAGGACCTGTGCATATCTTACAGTTATTGCAAAGCCTAAGATATTTAGTCTAGCTCTTAAAATGGTGATGAACACACTTCTAAGGACAGTAATAAAAATGTATTTTCCTTAAGCTTTTTATTTTCTCTATTAGAATCCGCAAAATAGCTCAGACCCCTATTCTTCTTAGGGGAACTATTTCCCATATATATCAAAATACATAAGCTTGTTTCAGTTAGGAAAGAAAGGAGGGACATTTAGAGGGAAAGTACCACATGACAATGGAAAATGTACTACATTTGAAATCAGTCTCAATGCAATTTGGAAAAAAAAGGCCATTGCTACCTCAGGCAAAGAACTACTAAAGACACAATACATATCTGAAACTAATTTTAAAAAGAGGTCAGGGAAGTGATCAAATATTAATTTCCTTGGAAGGAAAACTGCTGTGGAGATATAAAGACCCTTCTTTAAATGGGAACGCTTTTTAAATTTACTTGTCATGGCTTTCATCTTTCCTTTCCCTAACATGAGTGCAGGGCCCTCTTTCAAGAGATAGTGGGAAGGCAAAGCCCAGCCCAGTGGTCTTGTATTATCCAGCTCACCACCCTACAGGCATCCCAGCCTGGTTGCCTCTATTGTTCTCGTTCCCGGGGCTGGCAGGAGAAGTCCGGGCAGCATAGATTGATGTGCTCGCCCCGACAAAGGGAGTGCACACAGCATGGGTTGCTCCCCAATGACTCTCAGCTGGAGCATCCTTTATGGATGAGAGGGGACTTCCTTGCCTGGAAAGCTGTTGTGAAATGGACCTTTGTGAAGAGCTGTATGAGTACCAAGTCAAGCACTGCCTTAGGGATTTGCACCACCGACAAACATGGACAGTGTCTCACAGCCTTTCCAATTATTTTTCTCTCCCAAACAGTATTGTCTCTGTCTTGCCTTCATCTCTTTTTCTCCTACTGCCCAGTAGTCCTCATATAGGTGCTACTCTCTTGCTGAAATAGTGACATCTTGCTGAAATAGTGACACTTGTTTATAGTTGTCTGGCCAGATTAAGAAAGGTCACATCAGCAGACGAGTTAGGCTGGACAGTCTTAATATGTTAACTTGTCATGCTAGGACATCTCCAGCAATAGATTTCTGCCTACCCATTTGTAAAGGATGAATAACAGCAACTGCCTCTCTCATGAGACAAGTCTTTACATGAAAGCTTACCCACAGTAAAGCTATCCACTTAAAATAGATAATACAGATGAGTTCTTTGAAATTAGTTGTGCTGCAGCTGCACAGCGAATAATACCAACATGGGGCTAGACCCTCAATCTACTCAATGGGTGCGGTGTTTTCTCTTTGCTGCATGTCAAACGCAACCCATCCACGTTTCAGGCTACCCCCTGGGACACTAGCCTTAGGTATGTGTCTGAAAGTAGAAGGAGCTGACTCGGTGATCAAGCTGGTGAGTGGCACAGCTTTGCACCAGCATCAGGACTCTACAGAGCAGGAATAGCCAATGAATTCAGGTGGGTAGAGAAGATGAATCATGGCCCAGTGTCATGTTGGAGATCAAAGGGAAAGATGGTTTAACAGCAGGATAATGGAGCCCTCAGGCTTCCCTTCTCCAGTCAGTAGACAATGGCACCTCTCAGTGCAGGTAGCTTGAGCTGGGTACCAGTGAGTAGATGAGATGAGAATACACTTTACTTAAAAAAAGAGACTTGAGGAGGGGTCAATACCTCAGGACATTCTCTCCTGACTGCAGCTAGTGTAGTTTCTCTGTTTACTCTAATCTGCATGTATACTACCTGAATAGCAGTGCTATGTGGACCTTAGCTGTGGCAGAGCAATTAGCACAGAAGGAAGGACAGAGCATTGTGCAGGCAAACAGCAGAACAGCTTCTCCATGAGCGGCAAAGGAGATAAGGGAAGACAGAAAATGTTGAGGAGCAACTTTATTTCATGGAAAGCATGTGTCAAATCTATTGGGCTTCTGATTTGGAGCTGTGTACAAACTGTGCACATTGAGCCTATTCAAATACATGACATTTTTACTATTGCCCTCAGTCTCTTTCCTATTGTTTTACAATTAGTTCTTGTTTTCCTGTCTTTAATTAAACCATAAGCTGCTTAGGGCACCATCATGAGTACTCCTATTTATACAATGTTTGGCACATGGACTTTGAGGCATTGCCAAATGTGGAGAGAAAAAAAGGGGAAATAAAAGACAGCGAACTATTATAAAGTAAGCTCTAACTTAGTAGTCTATTCTTCTAGACTATATAATCTTTGTGTATTCAACTCTGGAAAAGTAAAAGCAGAGAAGCTAGTGGAAAAACAATCAAGTGACAGAAAATATAGCAACATTTACACATGCCCAGGGAAATGGAAATATAAACAGGCAAGAAGAATCAGATTAGAGAGCTCAGCCTTCGATCAGAAAGGCACCACAATGTATGCAGGTGTCTTATAAAAAAAAACCCAAGTAATTACTATGTCTTAAAATAAAATGAAAATAAATAATCAGAGTCCCTACGACTCTGATGTCCTGGATTCTGCCTGGGAGCAGGTTGTTTTAGGGTTTAAGGAGTGATCTTTAAGGTCCCTTCCAACTCTAACCATTCTATGATTCTATGATTCAGAGCGTTTTGAATCCTCAAGGATGTTATGGGACCTAGATCACACACAGACCTTCACTTCCCAGAGGAGACCCACATCCGAAATCAGCATAAAATTACACAGAGGAGATCAGGATCAAACCATGTAATTTCCTCTGTTGTTGCTAGGCTTTTTCCACAGTCATCTTATCTGCCCTTAAGTAGTGCTGTTAAGAAGGTATCTTGTAGCACAAAAACAAGCTTCCATGTATTTCTTCCTTGACAAATTTTATTGAACCATTTGAATTTTATTGAACTATTTGAATTTATGTCATGGAGAAACAGATGAAAAAAACTTTTTAGCTGGCTGAGCATTCATGGCAGACAGGGCTCTAATGTACTCCTTCAAACTCCTCTTAAATTCTTATCACCTGGTTGATTTTCTTTACGTTCAGTTTTACAAATCTTATTTACACGCCAGCCAATCCATATTGTGTTCTGTAGACATGACCTCTGCACAGTCAATAATTTTATCTTTTCACTGCTCTTACAAGAATAGCACATGATGACACCTGAAAAAAACTGTTGATGTGAAAGACCAATAGATGAAATAATACCTCTTGCTTGGGAAAAAAAAGAAAAAAAAGTCCCAAATAAGGCCCACATATGCCATTGACATTGAAGGATGAAGATATTATGCAGTATTCCTTTCCCTAAAATTAATATCTTACAGTTGAAGAAAGAGAACACCTTAAATATAAATAAAAACAAAAAAACAGACAAAAAGGAAAAAAAAAAAAGAACACCTCAAAACTCAACAGCCACAACTCTCAACAGAAACATCTGTATGTGAACATTTTATCAGCATCTGTATTTTATACGTCTTAACTGCTTTGTTTTGTTTTGGAATATGTTACTACCCTTTCCACTCTAGTGACCGCATCACTTAGCTTTAGCAACTGCTGCTGCACCAATCAACGAACAGCAGAGAATTTGCAGCGTGAATCTAAGCATTTGACTAGAAGAGTAGACAAAGATGACATGCTCCAAAAAAGCTTTTTCCTGGACCAGGAATGGATAGTTATGGCAAACAGATGGAAGGAATCAAATCCAAAACACAGTGTGTGACCTATCTCAGATAGAGTCTTCTTCTTGCATTTCATTTTGGCAAATCTCGAGTATCTCTGATGCCAACAGAATGTTCCTGAGCTGTGGATCTTGTCAGCAGGCTCCAAGCTGCAGTCCTCCCCCTCTCAGGACTTAACAGACAACATAGTCCATCAGTAAATACTGACTTGAACGCAACTTATGCAAAAAATAACATAACAGAAAAACAAAACAAGACTATTATTCCAAAGTCAAGGGGACCCATTTTTGCCTTCCAGCTATGTGACAGACTTGGTTTCACATTGGCCAGACCAGGCGGCTGTCTCGAGGCTCTTAAAATCCAGAGATGGGAAAGAAAATGAACTCTGAATAGGGCTGTGCCCTGTTGTTAATCTTCCAAAATCAAAGGGTGGAAACAGGACTCTGTTTCTTTGTTTGACAACAGTGTGACAACATCCCAAGTGAAAAATGAAAGGACTCAAAGCCCCACAGAGATTTTCTAATAGAGGTACGTGTCAGAAAGGCCGGAATCAAGACTACCAGTGCAGCAGCTGGTATCTGATGTCCTGTGCTTATGAGACACCTGTGGTTACCTAGAAAGGAATCTATTTATCAGGAAAGGAATCATCACCCTTTAACAGACTGTTAAAGATGAGAAATAAAAACTGCAAAAGGAAACAGGAGGGGAAAGAAGGCAACCAAAGAGCAAAATCTCAGACTGAAGCCATCCTGTGTGGCCTGTCTTCTTTTGTGTGAGTCAGGAAGGGAAACCATCACATAGAAAAATGTCATTGATATTAATAGTCATGAGGAGAGTAACACAAAACATTCACAGTGTAGACATTTTAAATTTACAGTCTTTGAGTGTGCCAGGAACTACCTCCCTTTTCAATCTGCCATCTCCTCTCCTCATGCAAACATACCCCAACCTGTTTCACCAAAAACAAACTGGGTTACCTTGAACAGCCTGAGAAGCAGCTCTTTGCCAGCACACCCCATTTTTAATTAAATGGCTTTGGACATGATTGCACTAATATCTATGCCAGCAGCCCAGAAAGGACTGCAACTTTTGAGGAGGAGAAGAAGTGATAGCAAGCAGCTTGAGAAGGAAACATCTTCAGCATGGATGTGTGCTGACTCACAGCACATGTGACTGCAACCAGAACCAGCAACTTGTTCCTTTCCAATTTGCTGTTCCTGCACCACTATTTTGCTCTACTTTTTGGCTGTTCCTACTTGTGTCAGACCTGAATGCTTGCCTGCCTGAAATGTTCTTTTTTTTTTTTTTTCCTTGCTCAGAAAGCAGTACCCAACTCAAAATATATCAAATCTTGTCTTTCTGCAGTATTTACAGCTTTCTGTCATCTCCAGCCAGAGATCTATCCTAGCCCAGAGGGTTGTGGCTGAAGTTGCAGTCTTTTCTCTCTAGCTTAGTTCTAGTTTTGTGCAGTGTTTGTCTTATGTCATATATATTTGCAGTCACCAAAATACGAAGCAAACCCTACCTCTCCTTACATGCTACCATACCAGAGCACGTGCCCTGAAAACACATCTCTCTGGCTGCCGTGGAGAGCTGTACCAGGCAGGTATATCTCCCAAAACCTTAGTGGGGTCTATCTCAGGTAATGCCTGTGCTGGGTTCAAATCCCTAGTCCAGGATGAGGTGGCAAGTGTCAACAGACCCCCACACCTTCTCCTGCAACAAACTGTGGCTGAACTGGGACTAATGTGGGGAGCTACTTAAGGTGTCCATTCCTGAAGCACCAAAGACCTTTGTCTGGCTTTCTCCTGCTTCTTTATTCAGGGTACTTCTGAGCCTGTGGAGGAGCCTTGGTTTAGGCAGAGGGTGTTTTCTGTTTATTTTAGATGACTGTTTGTGACTTCTGTCTGATATTTGTCCTTTCAGGAGTGGGATGGTGCTTGCAAATGGGGTAGTCCCAGTCATTCTCAGAGACTTGGAAACTAAGGTCCTCCTAAATCCTCCCTTAGTCACTGTAAATTGCTATAAGTCTTTCTGTGCCATGGTCTGTTTCTGACTATGACTTTTTATACTGTGAGAACAATGGGATTGAGATGTGGGGGAAGGCCTGCACGGACTACTGTAATACAACTAATACATTAGTACGACATGCCACTCGGAGTGTGAAAACCATAATATGAAATCCTAACAGCTACATTCTTTTGCTGTTCTGGCAAATAAAACTCAATTGCAAACACAGAAAAGTGGATGCGTATGCACCTGAAGCCCGAGTGATGTCTAGTGGAAACTGCTGTGCAGTGTGTGCCAAGTCGCCGTCCTGAGTGAGCATGGAGAGCTGCCTTTCCCACATACCTCCCTCGGGCAACAAAAGAGTCTGATGCCAGGATTTTTGCTAGCTTGGCATTACACAAAAGGCATGTGGGGTGGGTACAATGGAATTTAGGCTGGGCAGGCAGGCAGGACGCAGCAGCATGAGTCTCCAGCAAACAATAGCAACAGCAGGATCAAAACAGCAGGCAGAAAGTATATGCACAATTACCAAAACAAAGTATCTGGAGCTACAAGGGCATTACATCCTCAGCCATGTCCCCAAGAGGGATCTCACTGCTGTTAATGTACCCGCTACCAAATTAGGCATGTATTTCACAGGGTGCAATGCATATTATCCAAAAAGAAAGGTGAAAAGCAGAGAGATTTACCTAAGGCAATAAATTACAGTCAATTCCTCCAGGTTAACAGAGCAGTAAGCCAGCCAATGTCCAGGCTTCATCACATAACAAAGGCACAAGCATTAAGGCACAGAAGCAACAGGACAGAAATTCAAGGCATTTCGAGACAGCAACACAATCTGGTACAGCAGAAAGTAGGAAAATACACACAATCACAATTGAATCCTATGTGCCCAAATGAGAAACATGGGAGAAAAGTGTCATCTAAATTGTATGGAAGCCTGCCAACTTAATACTCCCTTTCAGAAGAGAGGAAGAGGAGGGGATAAAACTGGTTTCTGCTCTCTGTCTTGATTGTACAGGACAAAAACCATAAAAGCTAGTTGGAAAACAACTAATTTGTTTTGAGCAACTTTAGGGAAGAAAAATGATTGTATTGAAAATTTCAGTTAAAAATATGAACCCCTTCATTTCTTAGTATTCATGAAAAAAGCATTTCCAGTTTTAAAGCTTCTGAATGGCACCTGCTGTGTTTGAGGTCTGAGTTTTGCCCCACCTTTTTCATATTGGCATTGAGAAGAGAAGGATCAAAACGAAAATATGGCAAGTGAAAATGGGTCATTTAGTTGGCAAAACTGTGAAGAATTTTGTTGGAAAAGAACCAAAGCTGGAGGGGAAAGCCCTGACCTGTAATGCTGACTGTATCTCAAGCAGTGAATCAGAAGCATCTTCATATTGTTATCAGATTTTTTTTTAAATCATTTTATCAATCCTGGCACACCCAGGTAGCAGCATGCAGAACTGATTGCATCCTTGGCAATTTAGGATGTGCTAGCTCTCAACATTATAACACAAGAAGACATAAAAAGGACCAAGAAAATTTGACTAATTTTTCTAACTAGCCAGAATTTTTTTGCTAAAATCCTTTCTTCAGTGTGATTCTTTGGGCCAGGGCTTTGAGCTGCATACAGAAAAAAAAAAGTTTTCATGCAGTTGATAACTTTATAGAAGAGTTGACATAGCTTCTAGAGTTTGACCTCTCTTTACTGCCTTCTCAGGCCATTTTCTTGCATGTGATGCATATGCTCCTGAAGTTAGAAAATAGCTAAAACCCCAATCTGAGTAAATGAAGCTTGTCCATACTGTGTAGATGACCAATAATGCATCCTAAAGTACTACATGGAAGCTTGAATAGGAGATTGAATGATATTTAATTTTGGAGAGGCCTTGGAAATAAAAAGGCCTTCAGTGTAAATGAAAAATAACACTTGCAGCTACTTACAAAATACTCCCCACTCCTCACAGTAGAGCAGTTCAGCTCTGCCAGCATGGTACTTCCCGGCTTAACAAGCGATATACATAGAATAGCTTTCAGTTGAGTCACAGAAGAAAATTGTTAAAACCAAGGACAAAAGATGCTATACATTTCAGAAACAGCTCCCTGGTTTGATTTTGGGTTTAGGTAGCCCCTCATGTCACTGTTAAACAAGTATCTCTGAATGGAAATGGAAAGCAATTTTTAAATTTTTTTTTTTGCAAATCCTATCGTTATGATTCCTACATTTTAGTCTCTCATTATAATTGTAGAGACAAAGACCCTTAAGCAAAGCATTCGTGACTTTCCACAATTCTACCTAGCTATCAAAGAGATGAAGTACCTTTATATGTAACAATGCAGAAAGGTCCTGTTGTGACTCAAACGGTGAACATCAGATTTGGCTTGCAGAAGGGCGAACAAGAGTCAGTACAACAGCGTTCATTCACTTGTGCTTGAACATTTGGCCCTAATGTGAAACTGTCTTTCAGCAGGGTCTGGTACAAAAGTAAACATGACTGATTTAGCAGCAGTTAGGTGCAATCCTCTGTTGCTGAGACATGTCAGCCTGCCAGCAATACTCTTCTATAAGTTTAGCAGGCAGAATAGCAGAGTAACAGTTGCTGGTAAAAACTATCAAACAAGTCTTTAAGGCCTACCTGGCACTTGCTTCCTGAAATAGCTTACAAGGCTCATCTTGTCAAATACCTTTTCAAGTGCTGAAGTGTCTTATGGCAAAAGAAAGGTTACGAAAATACAGACAAGTAACCAAAGTAGCCAGCAATCTCAGTCTGTCTTGTGGGGGGTTGGTTTGTTTGCTTTTGCTAAAATGCATTTAAACTTCTTTTTTAAAATTTTATGAACAGTTTTTGTGATATTCCAGATGTCAGCAATCAATTCTCCAAAATCTGCTGAAACATTAAAACCTCTTTCTGATTAAACATTGGGGTCAGCCCTAAACTTGTTCCTACAGTCTTGAACAACAAGTGAAAAAAGCTCTTACTCAGATCTGATTTGCCGTGTGACTCATATAATCTTGACATTTTCCCAGCAGCTGGAAGGAAAAGTGAAGCAAAGGCTCATTCTTCAAGAGAGAAACTCAGCACATCATTTTGCGCAGGCAGATAGCCTGTTCTTTCGAATGATTTTTGTGCTGATGCTGTATGCTCTGGTTTATGAGCGCCAGCCGGGAGCAAGGGGCGGGTGGGAAAGGGGGAGAGGAGCTGCTCCAGGTTACAGAGTAAACAGAGGGTAAGCAGAGGCTTGACCACTTTGCCTCTCAGCTGGAGCCAGGCTGATTGCTGAAACCATTAGAGTAGCAGCCCTGGCAACAGGCTGCTCTTCAGCCTCCAGGCCACCATAAAACAGGAGCTCCTTTTTTTCCACAAGAAGAAAAGGCCAGTGTCTCTAAAGCAAGCGCTTTACCACATGGTCCTTTTGGTGGAGAGAGAAAGCCTGACGCTGTACCTCAGAAAGGAGGGAAGGGGGGCAGGGAGGGGAGAAATAAAATCCTGCTCTTTTCCAGTACTCCTGTACAGCCTTCTTATTTATAGGGAAGAAAACACAGGGAACACAACCACATCAGACAAATACTTGTAATTGTTATAGAGTTGCTTTTCTAAATTGTCACTGCTTTTCTGCAGAGCTGTGACACCAAACCAGTTTAAGGACTTCTCAGCATTAAGATGTTAACTTTTTCATCCCCAGAGCTCAAGGCATTTAATGTGGAAAAAGTACTTGCAGAAGAAGGCTGGGCACTGTGTCTCCACCATGCAGCACTCTGGCAACCACAGTCACCAGCCATTTAGTTTGAAACCTCCTGCCATGGTCAAGGACACCTCCCACTAGACCAGGTTGCTCAAAGCCCCACCCAGCCTGGCCTTGAACACTTCCAGGGATGGGGCACCACAACTTCTCTGGGCAACTTGTGCCAGTGTCTCACCACCCTCACAGTAAAGTATTTCCTCCTAGTATCTAATCTAAATTTCCCCTCTTTCAGTTTAAAACTGTTACCCCTCATCCTGTCACTATTGTCTCTGATAAAAAGTCCCTTTGCATTTTTCCTGTAGGCTCCCTTTAGGTATTGGAAGTCTGCTATAAGGTCTCCCTGGAGCCTTCGCTTCTCCAAGCTGAACAACCCCAACCCTCAACCTTCATAGGAGAGGTGCTCCTCTCACCATCATTGTGGCCCTCCTCATGGACAAGTCCATGTCCTTCTTATGCTGGGGGCTCCAGGGCTGGGCACAGTACTCCAGGTGGGGTCTCACAAGAGCAGAGTAGAGGGGTAGAATCACCTCCCTCAACCTGGTGGCCACACTTTTGATACAGCCCACGATGCAGTCGGCTTTCTGGGTGGCCAGCACGCATTGCCAGCTCATGTTGAGCTTCTTGTCCACCAACATTCCCAAGTCCTTCCCTTCAGGGCTTCTCTCAATCCATTCTCCTCCCAGCCTGTATTTATGTTGGGATTGCCCTGACCCATGCAAAGGACGTTGCACTTGACCTGGCTCAACTTCATGAGGTCTGCACCCACCCACCTCTCAAGCCTGTTGATGTCCCTCTAGATGTCATCCCTTCCCTCCAAGTTTCTTGACCGTTCTACACAGCTTGGTGTTGTCAGCAAACTTGCTGTGGGTGCATGCAATCCCACTGTCTGTGTCTGTAATGTTTTCAAAATTAGTTATTCTTTAAAACCTTAACTTCTTTATCTACAACATGCTCTGATTCTAGCAGAAGTGTTGTAATGTTGATATGATTCTCACCCGTATTTCTGCTGACATAGCTGTAAATAATATCATAGCAGCAAACCACTTGAGCATTAAGGAGTCTGCCACTGATTTCTGCCTCCCCACACCCCTCAATCTTGCAAACTCTTCATACAAAATCTTTAATATTGTCTCACTGATTTAATAAAATGACTTTTCTTTTTCCTATTTTTTTTTCAATCTAGACCATCACATGCTCACAAACTGACTTCATCAGCTTTAACAGGCAATCTGGGACCTGCACCCACCTCTGCTTGAAGTAAAGATTTAGCTCTATTACCTTAAGGAAGGAGAAGACTTCTACTTCAATAAATCCTCATGCCTCAAAAAGCTAAGTAACCATAAAGACAGGCAGGTCCCAGCTTGAGGTCTTCCTCTTTATGTTGTGTTTTCCCCTCTCATGATGTGACAGAGCTGATGTCAGACAGAGGAGTCAACTTTACACCTAAAATACCTTTTCTGGGGTCATAACTTGATGAGCTGATGAGATTTGTTGGAAGCTTAGACCCTGGGTGACCTTAGATTACAATGGTCACAGCACCAGGTTACACATGTCCCCTAATTAGGCAACACAGAACTTGTACAGAAATTGTACCAGAACATACTCCCACCAGTAGTGTAGCTATAGACAGAACAGCTGGTGGGGATGCACAGAACAGTCTAGCAGCTGAAGAACCTCCTTTCCTACTGTTCATTCATGCTTTTAATTACCAACACTATTTACCTCCTTTCTGACAGTATAGTTCTTTTTTCCCAAGGTGCTTTGAATAACCCAGTTTTCCTATTTGTAGTGAAGGCATGGTGAGGGAAAGCAATTTCTTAGAGCTCACCATACTATAAACAGGGTTTATAGGAGAACTGGGAACCTTCTTTGGGTTTCCCCAAGCAAAATGATGAGTGCTTTCACTGCTAGTCCAAACTCATACTGTATTTAACCAGCTCAGTCACACATGGTCTGTCTCCCTGCTGCAGATGCAGCTTAAAATACACACCAAAAGAAGTGATAGAGTTTTGAAATGGAGTTTGAAAAAGACTTATCTGGAAGAAATATTTTGGAATTCAGATTTTCCTTCACAGTCTTCACAGAACTGTGTTCAGTAATTTTGCAGTGGAGCCAGACAGGGATTCAAGTAGAAACAGACAAAGCAGATAAATATGGAGAACAATGTTTTCATCAGCATTTTGTATAGGTTTTGTTAGATGTTAATCTCTCTTATACTGGTTGATTGCTTACTCTAACCCCTCCTACAAGTCTCTCAATTTCTTCATTCCCCTTCTACCCTGCAAAGACTCTAAAATAAAATGTCTGCTACTGTTGTGCTCACATGTAGTATTTCTTCTCTTTGCTTTCTGTCCCATCTATTTAAAATCATAATCTATTCAAGACAGAGGCTGTCTGGTTTTTTGTGTGTGTAAATGATGTGACATTCGATACCCAAACTGAATACAGGCCCTTGGGCACTAACAGATGAACTTTGGCACTTCTTGATGAAGTGATTAATGCATCAATCTCACATTTCTGCCAGAGGTCACTGTCATCCTGGAGCAAAGGGAGATATGTGCTTGCTCTTCAGCCATCTCGCTTTACTGCTCATGGTATTAACATAAACAGCTTGCAACTGTGCATACAAGTTTCTGTGCCAGGCTGTTAATTGCAACAATTGAGGGAAAACAATCAAACTGTTCATCCATCCATATCATCCAAATTATTTTCCTCAACTGTAGATCTCAATTTCTCTGAATAAAGATACTATTTCAGTACAAGTATGTTTAGCACTTCAGAAGAAGAATTTACATAGAACAAATAGTGCAGTAAACAGTTTCCATCCTTTTGCTGGATCGGATTGAAGGGAATAGAAATTTCTCTCTATGGCTACAAAAGTGCTTGTGTTGTATCCCTAGTTCTACCATCTCAAAGACTGGAGTAATTTAGTAAGTCACAAACATTTTAGAGGGATTTGTTCAGTGGCCTGAAGTGCAATTAGGCAAACTCAACTCCTGTTGAGTTTGAGAGCCGTGTTGCTAATTGCCTCTGTGATGTGAGCACCTCTCACTCCAAAATACAACAAATGGAACTTTCCACTTGTACTGAGTAAGTAGGTAATATCAACATTATTTACATTCTCATAGAGTTTAGCAGTTAAATATTTCACAGCTGATCATAAATAGGACTTGAGACACTTGTGACTTCCTTCCATGGCTGCCCCAGGCACCACAACAGCCCCTGTGCCTACCACATTCTGCTAAGTCCAGGGCTGCTGGGCATGCCTCTCAGCCACACTCCCATGCTGTCCCAGGGACCGGGCGAGAGAAAGGCAGCCCATCACTGTCCTTATTTGCAGGTAGTTTCCAAGGTTTCTGCTTCTGTGTCCTCCACGTTTAATTGCTTAGTCCAAGAAACAGAGGTGCTATCAGCCATGGGGGCAAAAAGGCTACCTAAAGCACAAGTGGGAGGGAGGGAAGACTCACGTCCACGCATCCAGCATGCTTCCCTGATTAAGAGCCATAATGTCACTGCAGGCTAGGGCATGGAGAAAAACCTGGAGGAGTTTGGACCACCAAAGGCTCTTGCTTTTTTCTCACAGAATCCCATTATGAAAAAAAGAAGTGAGGGACAGAAAAAAGAGATGATTTGTGACCCAAGCAGCTCATAAAGATAAATAACATCCGTATTTCTTGTTTCCTTCATTCTTAAAGGCACACTAGCCATACAGAGCTGCTCTGCTCACAGATGAAGTAAAAGGAAATTAGTAGGGAAGTCCTGTGGCAGCAGTTAGCAAAGAAAAGGAGCTGGGGCAGGGGGAGGAGGGGGAAACAACAACAAAACAACCAAACAAACAACAAAAAAAACCCCAAACACTTCGTTTCTGATCTTCAAGCCCCTTCCTTTCTAAATCACTGATTTGTAGCTTTTCCACTGGTTTCCAAGAATTGTCCTCCTTTCCTTACCTACCCACTCTCCTCCCCCCTACCAGGTAACCACCTCACCAGCCTCTAATCAGCTTTGTGGGTGACTCAAACACAAACCATGGATTTGTATCCTACCAGGCCACTTTCATCCACAATCAGTATTTGCTGTATGCACGGCCCAGTTTACCTCTCAGTTCAAATCTACACTCAGCTCAAGGTCTGCCTCTTGTGCAGTCCTCCTCTCCTCTTGAAGACAGAAGGGGTTTATAACTTTCACTGGGTGTCAGTGGTTAGGTCCAGCCTAGAAGCTGAAACAGCCCTGGATTTTTTTGCTTGTCATCGTTTGGGCTGGGCTGACTTAAAAGGACAGAAATCGCTCTTAAACACTTTTTCATTTCTGTTTTTGTAATATTTCATGATATCCCTTTATAAATTGTTCCCCCTGTGAATGTGTAAGGGCATGGATGAGTACACATGCTTCCAAGATGATTTAAGAACATGTCTTTTATCACTGAAAATATAGAAGTGTAAACTTATCTCTTCTATACTTGTAATTTGTTTTGGGAAGAGAGGATTCATTTAATCAACCTAGAACTTTCTGCTTGCCTAATCTTTCTCTCTTTCTCTCAGTATTTCCCAACCCACATTCCTCTGAAAGTCGAAAGGGCCCTAAGCAATGATATGTTTGAAGTTTACCTGGCAAGGAAGGAACTCTTGGACTGAAATGTGTGTCCACAGATAAGGTGAGAAATGAACAGTTGCATGTGTTACGAAATTTACAATTTTTACTACAGGACAGCTAGACTGCATTATTTCAAATATTGGCTGAACACTATTTACTGATTGCTCTTAGATACAGCAAAAAAAATGTCATGGTTTGGAGTTGCTTTTTATTTGCTTTACGTCAGTGAAATCTTCCTTAACAGAAGACTGTAGAAAAGCTTCCTTATTCTCCTATAAAGCAGGAAGACTTGAAAAATAGGTTATGAAGAGCTTTGAAACAAAGGCAGCCTTAAAAAATAGGACTTTTTTATTTTTTGTCAACAAATTAGTTTTGGTAACTTCCACCAACTCTGAAATCATGTATGAAGTGTTTACAGTATCAGAGAAATAAGGGATTTATATCTCCTTTGAGAAATTCACAGCTAAACTCCAAAGGTAGTAAATATATTTTGATCTGATGTACTATAAAGTACATTCAAGAAAAAGAGATGACAATTTTAATCATTTAGCACTGACATATAATTCATCAAATATTTTAAAAGCTGAACACTCGTAAAAAAAGTTGAACAAATTTCAAGCTTATTAAAGTCTTCCAAAAACTTCACATTTTTTTGTAATTGCCTGTGTAATAATATCTCTACTGTCAAGTTGTATGTTAACTTCCATTTACGGTTTCATCCTATCTCGGCAGACCCTTCCTGCCTCACTTTTTGGCTCAGGATGCTCCACTCCCTTTTGTTTGAGTAGTAGGAAGTTCATAGTTCCAACAGGAAGACCCCACCTTCCCAAGACAGATCAGATGTTATTGTATGACTCATTTATGGATAACGTTGATAATATAACATACACTTGGTTTAAAATAAAATATACAAACCCAAACATCAAAACCAACTAAACAAAAAAAAAATCAACAGGAGATTTAGCTGATTTGTGAGGATTCATCTTTCCTTCCCTTGAATTTTGCAAATACATACCACATTTTCTCTTTCCTTCAATACATGAGTGTCTTCCATTTCTCCCTGGTTAATAAAGAATGAAAATTCATTTATTCTGCTTTCTCGGTCTTTATATACAACATGTATTTGAATGCAGTTTCAGTTTTTCATGTGCCTAATACTCAGTACAGCTTTATACCTGCTGGCTGAAAACCAGAGGGCACAAAACTTCAGTCAGTTGTCTACATGTTGAGATATAGATATAGACATAGACCTTATTTTTCTAGCTACAGGAGGCTACGGGTAAACTACAGAAGACACAGAAGCTATTTCATCCCTTCTGGAGTAACATTTGAAGACTGGGAGGAATACAATGGAGTATTTAAAAAAGATATGCAATACTTATCTTTAGGCAACTAAATTAAGCCTATTGTGTCTAAAGTAATACACGAGTAACATGAACTACAACCTTCTTCAGATTTGGGGAGTCCTGTGTTAGAAAATCATGCTATTTCCATGACCTGTATATTTGCTGTTTCTCCATCTGTGAAAGAATTCACCTAACGACACAAAATAATATGATACAATTAAAAGTGTTAGAGTTAAATAAAAAAATCTAGAAACTTCCTGAGTAGAATGTAATGTCGAAGCCTAAATTCTGTTATGTTTGCATGTTGCTAGACATTCAAGAGAAAATGATGCTGGTTTTTGAGTCTAAACTATTTCAGCAAAAGCAGGAAATACTTGACAGCTCTTTATAGCTTTTGCTATGATACCTGAGATAAGCAAAGATTCTCAGGGATCAAATCCAGAGCAAAACTGTGTAAAAAAACCAATAAAATTAAAAAATTTGCAAAGTAAAAGTAGCTTTATGCTAACTTTTAGAAGACTTACCAACATTTTAGAATTTTTTGGTAAAAGTGGATTATGGTTACAATCATGTCTGCTGCAGCCTAAATACCATTGTATCAAAAATTTAAATGGTTTGAGATTATAAATCGTACTTGTGTACATCAAGGAAAGAAGTCAAAGAGGGCCACTGGTTATCTCAAGGATCCTTCCTTGACACCAGTGAGATTCACTCCCTGTTCCCTCCTGCACCACAAAAGACTCATGCCAGCTTTTTAGGTGGCTCATCCATGCTTCCACTTGTCTTGGCTCATCTTCTCAGTGGGACTGCTTGTCCTGCCAGGGAAATTCCAGCTTCAGCTGCTGAAGCAGGTGGCTGTCTCCCAAAAAGACATGAAGCTCAGGCTTGTTGGTCTCACTTGCAATATGGTTAAGCTTTATGCCTGGGCTTTCACGGGCTATGCAGCTGCCTGGTTATGTAGAGGGCCTCTTTTCCATGGTTGCCTTGGCAGTGAGGAGGACATCGGCTGTGCTAAACTGGGGTTACAGCTCAAGAAAAGGCATGGCCTACTGCCCTGGGCCACTCAGTGATAAAAAGTACTTTTTCTGTTCAGTCTGAGGAGCTGGAGATTATTTTGGCATATGCTGTTTCAGTGGCCAGGACAGTGGCAAGGGAGAGACATGAGGATTTTTTGGCAGGAATTACCTGGCTCTTTTCCTGTTCTGCAGTCCCCACTGAGACATGGAGGGAAGGAGGTACAGGAGGGGGAAGCAAACTTCCCTTCCCCCCCCCAACCTGTTCTCTGCTTGACAGAGAGAGCAGAAACATTTGTTTGGCCGAGTCACATATATGCAAGTCTTTATTTGTCAGCACCACAGTTTCCCCATATATCCATGCCAGGGATGCATGAGAAAAGGAGAAAAGACAGATACTCTTGTGAAGCGTGAAGCTTCCTTTCCCATATTTGCTCCAGAAAGGGGAGGGGATGGGAAAATATGGAAAGAAGCAAGGTGTTGCGTAGCCATGAGGTCTGGGGTTGTCAGGGATGGGTATTTTCACTGGAGGGAAAAGGCAGCTGAGTAACTTGGTATTCTGTGATGCCTTGTGAGGAACAGATCCTGCTTGGCTCTTTGGCTTCAGGTGGTGGTGAGACAGCCAGTCCAGAATCTACAAAAGACCAGGGAAGTGCCCTGGCACTTGTAAATATTGATGACAAAGCTATGCAAGTTGGAAAGAGAATTGTCTGTCAGAATTGTCAGAATTGTGCTGCAGTGCATTGGGTTTGAAGCTCTGCTGGCAAGGAGGATGTTCTTCAGTGAGCCCTTGCCACTGCAGCCCAGGGCGCAGGACTCCAGCTTGTAAGTGGCAAGGCAAAGGGACTGAATCATGTGTAGAAGTGTCTGATGTGGATGGACGTGTGGGCTAACAGAGAGCAGGAACATATCCAGTGCCTGGGAGATTGCTGTCTCTCTCCTGCTCTGACAACAGGGAAGAGGAGTGGTGACAGTTACCTAAGAAACATCACCAGATAATTTTTTTGTCCCTCCCACACAGATAATGGAGCAGCTCAGAAAAGGCCATAACTGGAGAGAAGGAGTAGACAGCCCCACAGACTGTCCTCTGAGTTCAGAGATGCTGGCAGGACTGACTATACTTATTTTAAACTCACAGCTTTGCAGCAGAAGTGAGAGAGTGAAATCTGTGGCCAGAGAAGGGGCAGAACAGTCCCAACAGCATCCTTGTCCAGACTGGCTCAGGAAAGACTGCCCTGGAGGCCTTGATTAACATGGGGGCAGCCAAAGAGTGATAGGGTTTTGCTAAGCATGTGGAGGGTCCATGGGTTACCTGGGTGCATGGCTAGAACTTGTGTTGATGTCATAAGGTGACTTAAACAGCTGAGGAATTCTTCAGAAACCAATACTTCTTATGAGGAATAAGGCTGGCTCAGAGGTTTGCAAGGTGTGGGAAAGACTTGGCATGCTCAGAAAGAAATAAACATAAATTCAGTATCAATACTTTGACCTTGGAGTAATTCCTAAGCATATCTACCAGACAGTAAGTCTAACATCATGTAACATATTTCTATCCCCAGCTATTCTATTGTATCAGTTAATAATCACTGTAACCACTACAATGACAAATTGAACACCCAAATTATTCTCCATATCTGTGATCTTTATTTTGAGGTAGATTTAGTTTCAAAAAGCTATTCCAATTACATAGTGACATCTGTGTGACATCTGAAAGTTAGATCTTACATATTGTCTCAACACATTTTTACAGAATGCTAAGTTTGGGTTTACATCAGTGTTTTACCACTCCTGGTCCACTACTTACCCTTTGCCTGGAAATGATGAGATGAACCCTGCTCTCGGGGTGTGCAATGACATAAACTCATGGCACTTAGATTTACTTTTCTGTTGTTCATTCCCTGGTGATGAAACTCTTTTATTCATATTCTATACACTTGCCTGTCTCGTGCATACACATCCACTGACATGCAATTTCAATCAGCGTCTGTTATCCTGCAAAGATCACACTGGATCTGGAAGGAAGAATTCTCAATGAGGAAAACTAATCCTGTGACACTTTCAGTGTGACAAGAACCAGGACATGCTCTAACTCTAACCAGACAGTCTGTTATTGAAAGATACGTGGTCCAATTTCTTGTCTAAAATGAAGTTTTTAATAGGGACCAGAACTTTGGGGTGCTAATCTAAGCCAAATTAAGCTTTGCATATTTTGAGGCTTAATCATCACTACCGTGTTGTGTACTTCTTCAATATTATGTAACTGTTTCACTACTTCCTGTTTGTCATGTAATGACTTCTTTGCTGTTTTTTAATGAAAAACAATGCAAAAGTTAGAAAAAAAGAAGCAGTTATGAACATTAGACATCAGTTACACTTCAACAGCTTTAAATGAAACTGTTTATTATTCTTATAGGGCCAGTTCAGATGAAAAAATATATAACAATCTTCTGCCTGAAATCTATGGAAGGAGAGAAAAACTTCATGTGGGGAGTTCAAGGGGAACAGGAAGCCATCGAAGACAAAGCATAGTGCTGGAATCTGAAGATAGTCAACTGAACAGCCGGCTTACTGTTCTGTATTCTTTGGTAACTTTGGAGACATTTCAGTAAAAAAAAAAAATCAAAAAAATTACATTTTGAAGTTAGACATTACAGTCAATAGGAAAACAGCAATTTTGCTAAGAGTATGATTGACCAGTCTGTTCTGGTGCAGACTAAAGTCTTAGTAATACTCTCTCCTAACTATCTCCATCTGCATCACTGAATTCTGAACTACATAACAAAGCTTTTCCCATTTGGATCATGATTTCAACCAGAGCATTATATACCCTAGAACCTCTGGGCCAAGAAATTTATGTCTTACAAAAGTCCAAAGGATTATATTACTGAAGGAATAAATCATAGATTGTTTACCAAGAAATGTCATGGCTTACGCTGGCTAGTACCACATCAAAATTAGAAAATCAAAATGCTTTTGTACGTCCTACATCCTTAATTCACATCTATAGCAGCATTGTTTGTGGAGCAGTTTCCTTCTGGGAACATCTGAAAAGGTTACAAGTCCTTTTAAGATGACCTCAGTGCTTGTAACACTTGCATCCACTAAACACAAAAAGCCAAAAGCAAATGTGTTTCAGTGCTCCAAGCTGTTTGTTTCACTAAGATCCCACAGCAGTGACAGGACCCTGAATATCCCCAAGGACACAGGGTTTGGCTTCCTTGGATGAGGGTCAACTTAGAAGCAGTGCAGCTGGTCACCTTGAAATAAAGAGCCAGAAGCAAGGGGCTTCCCTTCTTCACCCAGGGCTGCTGCTGAGCTGAGGCTCCTGCTCTTGCTCCTGGTCCCTGCCCAAGCTGAAGCATCAGCCACCTTGCAGTCAATGCCTGTGCTTAGCTCTGTGCTTCACCAACCCAGACCAGGACACAAGATGACTTGCATGACTTTCTGTGTGAGTCTGGATGATGCTCTGGACCCGACCCTGTCCTTTCTCCTGGGGCTGCCTTCCTGGCCAGGCCTGGAGTCCATGGTGGTACCTTAGATTGGCCAGACTGTGACTAACTGTCATCACTGCCCCTGGCACATCCCAGCCTGCCTTGCTGAGGACTGAGGGATGGGACTGGTCAGGAAGGGAGGGCAAGAGTCTGCTGGCCCATCACTAGCCCTCAGTCCTTGACAGTCACCTTTAACTGGACATATAGCAGACAAGTTAAAAGGCACTGAATAAAATGATATTGATTTAATCTCTCCTCTGAAAGGTGGCGTCTCATTCTGAGCAGCCTTTAACACCAGCTCTGACCTGGTCCCAAGGAAAGCAGATTGCAATGCTGTGTTGAGACGAGAAACCCCTGTCAGCTGCGAAGGTGCAAGCTGATAGTGGCGATTAACATTTTCCAGCCGAATATGAGTACAATGGTGGAATGTAAAAGAGGTTTATGAGAAGTACCAGGCTGGCCCTGCTGGAAGCTCCATTCTTCAGTTTTTCCACAGACTCAGTACAACATGGACAGCAGCAATAAACTGGTGTTCTCACTACCCGCCCTAAAGAAATGTGTGTTTTAACAACTGCTACATGGGGTGGAAAGTTTAGCTCTGTCTCAGTGCCCGTTCTATGTTTGGCCTTTTGGCTGAGACTGCTGAGGTGCAGGTTGTGTGAGGTTACTTCACATTATACAAGTCCCTGTCCACTAGCAGCTGGCACCCAACTGCCAAGTCCTATCACATATGCACATGTGCCTCCCAGCACCACAAACACACACACAGCAGGCAGTTCTGACTTGTGCTCACTACCCAGCTTGGTCCAGATTCGACTAAATGGCTTGAACTCTATCCACTACAAATCCCTGAATCATCCTGTTTTGCAGTAAAAAAATTTCCAAGACGGAGGTCCTTTTTGCTTGTCCATCTATTGAAGACTTGGACCTATGGATGAAAAATTAAACAAATAGAATGTTTTATGTGTCACAATGTTAATTTAATCCATGCACACTTCATAATTCTTTTCATATTGGCTCCTCCCCAGGTGTCAAGAAATTCCAAACTGAATTTATCTACTCATCTGGCATATATCTGAACATTCACCTTTAAAGCTCAATTCCTCTTCATGCATGTAAAAACACTCCTAAAAGAGTTACAATTGTTTTGTGATTTTAACTTTAATATTTTTATGACATAAGCACCTACATTTTAAATGTCACTGTATTTGTGTTTATTCCACAGACCTCTGAATCTTATGTGTAATAATTTCCAAGAAACACAATAGGCTTGTTTTTGTAAACTGAGAGACATAAGACATAGTACTACCAGAAACAGCAAAACTTCCTGTTTAAAGAAGACAGTAATACAGACATAAATAATCCCAAAGCAAGATTTTATATTGACATCATATAGGAACAGGGTGCCCAAGTAAGTTGTGGAGTCTCCTTCTTTGAATATATTAAAAACCTGTCTGGATTCAATGGTGTACAACCTGCTCTAGGTCAAACCCGCTTTGGCAGGTGGGTTAGACTAGGTGATCTCTAGAGGTCCCTTCCAACCCCTACAATTCTGTGATTCTGTGATCATACACTGTGATTTCTTATAATCACTTTAAGCAGGCCACAGCCTTTTTTATCTATTCATTGTCTGTTTGGCACCTAACTCACAAGATCCACAGTTAACAAACAAACTGACCGCTTTTCTCACTAGTTTCAAACAAACTAGTACTTTAGGACCTAATGCACTCTTAATTCTATTAAAACTATCTCTTTTAATTTTCTTGCTGTATGAGAATACAAGACGTGTGTGCTCAGAACAACACTGACATTAATAAAAAGGTCAAATAAAAGTGATTATAATGGGCCAACAAAGCTGGGCTCTGAGCCAGAGGTTTATGGGCTAGCTTTGGCATAAGAGTCAACTTTCCACTCTCCTGAAAGCCAGATGTACTTGGTTGCTCTCCTCACCACTGCAATCAGAACTCTTTGATGATTCTGAAGCTAGCAAATTACTATTTAACCAGTTATTCAGTTCCTCCCTTACATCTATACCAGGAATTGGAGTACTGTCCTCTTCTGCCCCAGGCTTTATTTCAGATCTGCATAGGCAACCCTCTCTGCTAGCTCTGGAAGAGGACTAAAGGAAGGGACAATTGCATACAAAGGCCTCAACCTCTGAACAGGAGCAGTTAAGAAAATAACTGCAGCAACCATCACTGGTTTGGCACTCTAAAAGAGTGTGTTGGGGTAAGTTAGGTCTAGGAAAGGCAGAGACTAAATGCTGAGTAGACAGTGGAATCGTCAAATTGACCACAATATTAATGGAAATACTGCTGTATTAATTCTTCCTCTGTGGTTTAGGCATTTTCTTGGACAGTCTCTGGTATTAATATCTCAACCTTTTTTTCACTGTATAGCTACTGTATTGATTTTAGTGGAAGACGGACTATAGAATGAGGTGTCACTCAGACTAAGTAACTGCTTTGAATCTGTTTGGGAAGAGTTAAACCTGTATTGAGCAATGGCGAGTAAACAAAGTAACATGATGTGCAGAAGGGGATGAAGAATGAAACTTCCGACCTTCACCCCAGTGCCAAGGTTCAGGGGCACACTAATGAAGTGTTTAGTTGCCTACAGATAGTTTAGTTCTGATAATAAAATCTAAATGAATACTTTTGGGTCCTCTTATCCTCCACATAAATTCACACTCACGTTGTCATTGGAATACCTTCTCCCTTCATGAGAAATTTTCCAGGAGAAAGCAATGTGGTCCATAATTCAGATTTTAAGGGACAAAACTACTGTACGCATAAAATACCTGGACCTTTGTCAATTCCATCCTCACAGCTTGCTTTCCAGAGCTGAGTTGGCAATGAGAGTGGAAGGAGGTGTCAGAGGCGTTTGCTGCCTTTGGGACAAAAACCATGATTCTAAGAATGAGGTTTTTTCTAGGTTTTCTGTCTTCCTGAGAGACAAGAAAGCAGTAACCATTTCACATTTGGGGTCTGTTAACCATAGGCACTTAGATATTATATATAAAGGTATTACCTAAATATGATGTGAAAAAAGGCACATATTTTACCTACAAATAAGATACGAAAACTATAGCGACAAAAATACCCATTCCTTGTGGTGTATTTATTTTCCCTGTGGGTTACAGACTTTTTCAATGCATATTAAAAAAAAAAAATTAAAAAGGCATGAGTGCAAAACTGAAGTTGCTATATTACTGTCAGTCAAGCTGTATAGTATGGCTAATTTAAAAGGTGTCCAGTCTGCTTTAGAGATTATTTTAAATTAACTTTCATTATTTTAGGATATTAAACATAACTGAAGGTGGAAAAAAAAAAGGTTTAATGTACGTATTTCTTAAAAAAGATATCTTTTTCCAAAGATGAAATATATCCTAATAATACCAGTCAGACTTCCTGAATTTTGCCAGTGTGAATATATCCATCAACTTCAGTACTATTTCTTGCAGTCTTATCCATCATTGGTCTATAGGGAATTTTCCTTTTATTTTGTAGAAAAGGGATATAGTCTTGGAAAGCACTTTGGGAACTTTTAGGATAAAGAAGAACACGCTTTCTCTAGAATTTGTATCTGAATCAGCCAGAGGGAGGCTTTCTTCCTTGGAGAACAGCACTTGACAATCTTCTTAGAGCTTGATATTTTTCCAACACTCCCAAGTCTGCATTTAAGGTGATAGGATTACCATCCTGAAGCTCCAAACCTCCTAGCTCAGCTTGACTTTTGTGATTTCTAGGTTTCAATCTCTGCCATACAGCCTGATGAAGAGCTGGAAGCCACCAAGCTTTAATTTCTAGATTTGTCTTATACCAAACAAAATGTTTGGTGAATGAAAAATTGTACTTATTCAGATTTACCTGTTTGACTGATTATACCCATTGTCCTGAGACAGAGTAAATACCATTTTTTCAGCATGTTGTATTTCCCAAAGAAAAGAAATTCTCACGTGCCCAACATGAAAATTCTCAGATCTGTTAATCCTTTTACTGTCAGTAACCAGCTGTAAAGCTGATCAAGTTAAAACAAAACAAAACAAACAAACAAACAAACAAAAACAAACTCAAAATCTTCCTCAGAAACTTATTCCAGCCTATGAATTTTTCAGTCCTGATTATGTTTAGGTCTGGACTAACAGATTTCAGAAATTAAATCCCTGTAAAAAAGTTGTCAAGGAACTTTAGATTTGCAAATTTCCAGACAGCTCTCCCTTGGAATTAATTTTAATCACCATGCTATACCTAGGGTATGATGCCTTAAAGCTGCAAAAACTAAAGGCATTTCTATTTCATTACAGTCATATGATAAAGAGCCTAAACTTTTTAACTGTCAGTGAGACTTTATATGTGACCTGTAAAGCCTAGAAAGATAAATTTATAATGGAAACTCTGACAGAATCAGAATAATATTTTAGTATAACTACTGATTTTTTTGACAATTTGGCATTTTTATAAAAACAAGGTTTTTTATGTTTTTCTGAACTCACATACACTTTAAATGTCATCCTGTAATTTTCTCCATGTTAGTTATTTTTCTAGTGAGAAATTCATATCTTTTTAGGTTAAGATTTTCCAGAAATAAAATATTTTTTACTAAATAAAATAACATGACTTTAACAATAACATTATTTCTATCTTGTATACTCATGGACTTGTATTTGAAGTGTAGATAGAAGCCTAGATACAAACTGGTGGAAGCATATTTACTGACGTGAGCCCTTTTCTACAGACAGCTCCCTATTCATTTACATCTATGAAATACGAATGAATACATTCTTTAGTGTATTAACTATGGTATATTGACAATTGCAGAAATACTTCACTTTGAAAGATATGGTTTTGATTGTAATACATACTGGAGAAATGGACTGCAAAACTGTTAAAGAGCTGAGTTACCATTCTGTTTGATCTCAGACAAGAGGCTGGGAAAAATCCATTTCTCCTATTTAGCAGAGGACCGCTGAATCAAGGACCTAGATGTTCACTAGCAAGCCCAGAGACTAGCCAATAGACAAACCCCCCAAATCTGATCTTTTTTCCTAATTATTTTACTTGCTTCTACTCAACCACTATTTTAAGTTACCTGGATAACAAGGTGTTATATAACTTGGATATGAGAAAAAAAAAAAAAAGTCATCCCAATCAGGATAGTGAAGTAATGGAACAGGTTGCTGGTAAATGTTGGGCAGTCTCTGTCCCTGAATGTTTTCAAGATGCCCTGAACAGACTTCTCTGCTCTTTGATCCCAGAGTTGGCTTTTATTTGGGTAGGAAGTTAGACTAGAGACCTCCTGTGGGTTTTTCCCACCTGAGTGGGATTCTCTTCCTATTCTGGGGATGTAGCGAAAATGGAAACGAGAGTTTGCCCTTGCCCTCCAGCACTTCTTCCACTCTCTTCTAAACATAATGGCACAGTTCCCTTTTCAGCTAGCCATAGCACATAGAGACCTTTTGTTTCAGGTGTCAGGGAAACCATACCTTACAGTATATAACAACACCTTTGCAATCTCTTCTAGTATGTGGTAAGTAACTGGGTCTAATTTCTGAACCCTGTGAATCAAAAGGAGTGTTTCATAGTCCAACACACATAAAAGCTAAAGCTAAACACCTATGTATTGAGAAAATCAATGTATTTATGCTCAGTCCTGAAACAGGGGTCCTTTGAGGGAGGTGCTGTTATAGCTGTGAATGTCAACACATGAAGGTTAAGCTATCATTTGAAAATAAACTATAAAGGAAGTTGGAAAATATATTTTCTATTATAAAAATTTTGTGATGTGTTTGTTGGTTTGGACTTTTTTCCTTTAAAAGCAGAAAGTATTTTTGGTATGTTTTGATGCGTACTTAGCATATATTTCATTCAATCATATCAAGCAACTTGATGATTAAAACAATCTAGTGCTTTGACCTCATTCTACTAGATCATACATTGCATGTGTGAGAGATTCTCTTGCATAATGTAACCCTCAGTTTAAGAACTGAGGAATACTAGCCATGTTGTTTCTTTTTTATGCATAGCTGGTGTTCTTAACAAAAAGTTGGTCCAGGTTTTTTATCTTTCAACAGGTGCTGGCTTCAAAAATCAGTACAAACTCTTTTTCAAAAGCACCGGAAATAAATGATCAAGGAAAAGCAAGCTAACTGATCTTACTATACTGCAAGAAATCCTGGTTATGGGGCTTCTTCTAAAAGACACCTTGATTTTCAATGAAGAGGGTGGCTTGACATCTTCAGAAACAGTCTGGTTAATGAAAAACACAGTTTCTACATCTTTTGACTGACTGAATATCTACACAAGGATTTTCTCAGGCTTTTCTTTTTGAAAGGTTATTCATAGCCAACAAGTTGAGGGAGATGATTCTCCCCCTCTTCTCCACTCTCGTGAGACCCCACCTGGACTCCAGTTCTGGAGCCCCCAACATAAGAAGGACATGGACCTGTTGAAGATGGTCCCGGGGAGGGTCATGAAGGTGATTGATCAGAGGGCTGGAGCACCTTTCCTATGAAGGAGAAAAAAAGAA
>VXBJ01007490.1:1206999-1240001 GCA_013400055.1 Nycticryphes semicollaris | reverse complement strand
TTTTTCAGTCAGACCTGTTCAAATGACATTTTGGTCTGAGACAATTCCTCCTGCTCATCAGCATATAAATCTCCACAACTTTCTCCAGTCATAAATATTTGTTACTGTATTTATTCCCCTTCCCTTCCCTTCCCTTCCCTTCCTCTTCCCTTTCCCATCTCCTTCCCTTCCCAACTATGCTCCAGGACTAGAATAGTAAGTATGGAATAGGTCAGTAAATCTGTAAAAGATTTCTACACACAAAGCTTTTCACAATTAAGCAAGAAACTAGGTTCAAATCTTCAGATTCCAAGTTCAGTGTCCAGCTTCCAAGATCACTCCTCCAAACAAGCTGTTTAGACAATCTATTTAGAGTACATATACTCTCCTTTGAGGTGAAGTCCATCTTGTTTTAATAGATAGGATTCACACAGATTTATTTACTGCCACTGACGTGATTTTTTTTTCTTTTTTTACACAGTAAAACACAAAATACACCCCTGTCCTCTGTTAGACCCTGAAGTCTTTGGATAGCTTCACCTTTGCTTTAACCTCACTGGTGACTGAGGAGTTAGGTCAGAAATATGTATGATCCTGGAGCTTAACATGTTGCAGCTACACATGTAAAAGGACCCATCAAGCTCCAGGCCACATCAAGCAATAAAGTAAAATATTAGGTTTGGGATATTTTGTTTGTTTTTCTTCTTCTTTATTATTTAAACCTATATGGTTTTATTTACTATCACTGTGTTTTAAAAGTGAATTTTCTGTTTTGGGACTGAAGAGTCTCATCCATCTTAAAAGATCAATGGTAGGAAGCAATGCTTGCCTACTTGCTATCAGATGTGGAAGCAATTTGTCCTGCATAATCCTTTTTGGCTTCTAAAAGCTGACATTGCTTTTGGATGTACCTATTATGTGGCAACCTAACTGAATGTTTAATATTATTTTTTATTTTGTTTTCTTTAGCATGTTTGTAGCCACATTAGAGTTCGCAAACAGAAGAGACCTCATCTAAATTCACATCCCTAACTATCTGAATGGGTTCTTTCAATTTGTTCAGTCCCACAAGGGTATTACAAATACTTCTCTTTTTTTTCAGCTTTCATTTCCTCCCACTTGTCTTCCACTTACACAGAAGACTATTTTTTCCCACTGAAAATGTCAACATGCTTTGTTGGGCCACCCCTGAAGAAACAAAAATTGACCCAAGGTGTCAAGTCCGCTCTCTTCCTTTTCCTGCTCTCCTTCCCTCTCCCATAAATTAAAACAAGGTTAAATAAACACTTTGTTGTGAGTCTTAGTACAGGTAGAACTCTGTCAACATTTCTTTATGCCTTCTTATACAAGGTTTAAATACATACAGGAAAGGTCTATCAAAAAAAAATCTCTGTCATAATTTCTATGAATTGACTTTTATTTTCATTATTAATTATTTTAATATATTATAACCAGAATCATAATCATTTTTTTATTATTCTTTATTCTCAGCCTCTCAAGCCACTCAGCTAGATAATATATCTAGTNCTGGCCAAATAAACAGTGATTTTATTTATATATATGTGTGTGTATATCTATATATATATAGATCTATATATCTATAGATATATCTATAGATATATAGATATACTCATCACATATATATACTCTTCACCTGGATCAAATATTTGCATGAAATAAAAAAAAAAAGAAGAAGAAAAGATCATGGCAGCACTTGTGAAGGTGCAAGTTACAAAGAACAAAAAAACACACCAAATACATTTTCCTTGTTTTAGGTTACGACTATGTGAAAATAATTTCTGCTTGTCTGCGTTGATTAAGTTGCTGAATAGTGGGTTTTTTTCAGCTCTTTCTATCTTTCCACATTAGTATTATCCTAGATTCTTCACACTCCTGTGTCTTCAGAGTAGAGTACTTGACAGATAACTCCCATTTAGGTTTTGGAGAGCCCTGAAGAAATCCTGAAACATGGAGGTCTTTCCCATGCTGGTTGTTTGCTCTACTGTTTGCTTTTTATAAAAGGTATATTTCAGTTTATCACATTTCTTTAGGCAGGTTGTGTGCAATATAACAGTTTGTACTTTCTTAATGGTATAATTTTGTTCAATAACTGGAAGTTTGTTTTTTTAATAACATTTGAATAACACCTTTGGAAGTGGCTGCCTGGTTTAAAGGTATTGCTGGTAGAATAAAGGTCCTTTCATAGCAGTGCCACTAGAATTTGTGTGTTCCTATAAAACGGGAAGACTGTGGTGAATCTCAAGCTTGAAGATGCGGGAGAAGTAGTTTAGTAACCAAACCACCATTTTGTTACCCATTAGCTGACCTTGGTGATTGCTTACAATTGAGAACTATAGTTCAATGCAGGACAGTGAGAGCTCATTGGAGTATTACAATCTGGGGGAAGGCTGGTAGTGAGTTGTCCCCTGTAAAGACAGCTGAATTATTTGCTATTCCAGAGCTGCTTACAAAATCAACAGTGGAGTCTTAGTTCATACCAAATCTCAACTGTGAATTCTTAGATTATTTTTTTTTTTAACTAGAAAGAATTTGGCACAAACAAATATTTTCCAAATGCATTTATGAACAGCTGAGAAAGTAAAATGATTGCAGATAAGTTCAGGGAAAACTATCAAAATTAAGAGCATCAGTGAAAAGAATGAAAGACAATGCTGAATTGTAGGAGACATTATGGGTACCAGTAGGAACTACACTCTCTCAGCATCTTGAAAGATTAGGCTCAAAAGAAATATATTTGCCAAAAGAAATTTGAAAAGGATGTGTAAAATATTAAGAAAGGCATTATACTAAAAGTAAGAATGAATGGTAATGATTGATCAATGACATTTATCAAGGCAGCACCCTTCAGCAGCCAGAATGTTAAAGTGGAAAAGAACTCTGAAATGCTCAGATGCATTCCCACAACACCATTCAGTTTTAAGGCACGGGGCAAGTCATTCCCTTGATTCCTCTCCCACCCTTACCAATTTTGAAGAGAAGTGATCACAGTGCTGAGGGTTAAGTGAGCGTGTATGCTTTTGTAGAGCTGTGATTTGAAATGAAGGCAGACAAAGATTAGTAAAACTTGCCGCGTAGGATCATTTTCACTTTTTCACAGCAGGGACAGATCTGCAGTAAATGTTTGGACCCAGAACAACCAGGCCATGATTTTCACTATTGCCATCATCTAACCTTAATATAAACAACCACCACCTTTATATTTAATACTATTTGATAATAAACACTAGCTGATAGCAAATTGCATTTTTTTCTTTGATATTTAGTCTTTCTTAAAAAAGAAAAGGTCTACATGGAATTGGATTTCAGCTTCTGGAAGTTGATAAGGGTTCATTCTGTTTCACTGTTTTGCTGGCTTGGTGTCTGGATTACACAGAACAAGTCAGGAGTCAGACTAAAACTCATTTACTCTGGTGAAAGAATTCTGAAATAATTTCTCCATAACACCCAGCATGATCGGTGTGGTAAACTAAATGAAATGGCCTCCTTAGTTTTCTGGGGAAAGTTTTTGTCACAAAAGGCCAAAAAAGAAACAGAAAAGGATTTAACAAGCTAAGCAAGGAAAAATTGATAAAGGAATTGCTAAACAGGTGATATATATTATCCTGCACTGACAATCTTTAAGCGAATGAACTGCAAAAAAAGGACATTAACTGCTGAAAGTGATTGCAAGTAGCAGTTATTTTGATTATAGCTTTTAATGGATATTGTTCCTATTGGTTGGTGCACAACAGAGAAAAGAGACCAAATAACATGGGCAGAGGTCTAGCTTTTTCTATTTGTATGCTTAAACAGAGAATATAATAATAATAATAATATTGCTACCTACTTGCTTTTTAATTTTTATCACGATACAGACATGCAAGTAGTCTGAGGTCTACAATGATAATCTAAATTTACTGTGCTACAATGTTTTTAACTGAATTTTACAAGATATACAACTCTGCAGATAATAACAAACTGAGATACTAGAAATACAATCTAGACATATTGGAGAAAAAAATAGAAATGTATTCAAGCAGGAAGCTTTGTTTTAAAGATGTGTCTCTAAAAATTCGTAGCTGAGAAGAATTTTGAGAAAAATAAAAGTGACAGACTTACTGAGAAGACTAGGAAGAATGCTATATTTATATGAATTTACATTACAAATTAAAGGAATTTAGCACATGGCTTCCTGATTATCAGTTCAGAGTCAGATTACAGTCTCATGCCATAATGAATCTTATTCCACACATACATTTCATTGAGAAAGCACAAGCAAAGATTTGTTGTGATACTTCAGGAACTGGTGGCCAAAGTGATTTAATTTGTACCCACCGCATTCAAGAATCACGGTGAACAAATACTACTGTAGTTAAAATAAGAATCTAGGCCCTTTATGTGTAAAAGAAGATTATACATATGCAATACTGCTGACATAAACATCGTGAATTAGAACAGAAGATTAGATCTGCTGGAACACCACTGAAAAATACTGAAATACCAGAATAATGTAATTCTTGCCTGTAAGAACTAAAGTACTAAATGACATGCAGAATGTAAAATGGAACAATGTATTTTAAGAAACCAATATTCAAATTTTGAATAATTATGGAAAATTTTATTAATGTCATCCTTCCATATGTCAGGGAAGACAATAGTAGAGATCTGTTTCTAGTGGCAGTGTCTGATTCAGATTTGGCTTAAATTGGCTTGATTTGGCTTTTCTTGTACAACCTTCACCCATATCAGTATCTCTGACATAATAAAATACAGATAGAAAGGATTTTGATACAATAGATTTTGATTGTATTAGTAACTGGATAAAAAGGAAGGTCTACATTTCATTTCACAATGTTAAGAAAGTGTGTGCATTTTTTCTCTTTTTATATTTTCCTTATGTTCAAAAAGCCTCAATTTGTTACAGGTGTGGTAAAATGAGAATGTTTAAATGTTTAGATTTGCAGTTACTAATTTTCTCATAATGAGAAGTAAAACCAGAGGAATGACAGTCATTTCCAATTGCCAATGGGAAGACTGTAAGGACTAAGATAACCATGAAAACTCTGTAGATGCCTAAAACAAAGCAGATTGCAGGCTTGAGACAAATGTTCTCTCACAGTGATTAAGTCCCACAGAAAGTGAAATACTCTGATTTGTCTTGGTTGGGTCTTACCACACTCTTCAGTTCCCGTTAATTTCACCAGTCAGTGCACCATGGCTCAATCAAAACCCCAAACAAATATACCTTACTAAAATTTTTTGATTATTGAAGAACACTGACCACGATCTCAGAAGGGAATACAAATTTTTTTCCCATGTCAAAGTTTCCTGTAAGTGCAATTAATTTGATAACAGTTGTGCATATTCCTCTTGGCACCAGTAGAACTGCTTTCTATATACTGGTACAAGTACATAGAAATTGTTCTAAAACCAATTTTTTCAGCAAGACACTTCGGCCCTTTCAGAAGAAAGGTAATCCCTTCTGTTGTAATCCTAGTTTACAAAAACCAAGGGACGCCAGCAAGAATAATTGCAAGTGATAGCAAAATCACAAAGTACACAGTAACAGAGAATGCTTATTTATTCTTGGAGGTAAGTAAGGGATTCTTTTCTTAGTCAAAACCAGTCCTCAAGGCCCACCAGTGTATTCTCAGTTAAAAAATAATATTACATTAACTTAAGGAAATAAGTAATAAGTTATCTTAAGAGAAAACAAAGTTTGTGCAGCAAATGGTTGATTTGTACAGAAATTAATTTTTCTAATAAAGAAATCTGTACACTTGTTCAGTAGAATTGCCCTTCCAAGTCTGGAACATTTTAACAAAACAGAGTGACAATACCTTCAGCAATAAGAAGGAGAGAAAGTGAATATGTTTTAAAGGCCCGCAATGTTTTGACTAATTTTATTTAAATTTGTGTGGTACTGTCAATTGAGTGCATTCCTATGGTCTCGTGGGGTTTGCATGGTTCCAGGTTTCCCCTTCTGCAGAAGGACCAACCATAGTCTCTACGAGAATAAAGCATCAAGGAGTAGAAACTTGCAACACTTTGTTATTTACGTGTAGCTATTTCTACACAGCAGACCTTGGCCTCCTGAATGTATTTGAAAAATTTGCCATATTATAGTAGTTTCTTTTGTCTGCGCAAACTGTTTTAAAACATTAAACTGCAAAATTAAGGACAATGTTTACAGAGAAGCAGTATTCTGTCAACCAGAACTAGAATCACCTTCCTCTGTCCATAGTGTTTTATCAACTAGAAGAGCACTCTGTCTTTGTATAACCAAACATTTCATTACAATATGTAATTATGCTACTTCTCCTGACAAGTCTGTGGACTTTGTGCCTTTTTAGCAACGCATAGACAAATAATACCACTCAAACAGTAACTAGCTCTACAAAGCATTCTATTGCCCTCTACAACTACCTGAAAGGAAACTGTAGAGAGGCAGGGATTGGCCTCTTCTCCCAAGGGAATAACGACAGGACCAGAGGAAATGGTATGAAGCTGCGTCAGGGGAGGTTTAGATTAGATATTAGGAAGAATTACTTTACTGAAAGAGTGGTCAGGCACTGGAACAGCCTGCCCAGGGAGGTGGTGGAGTCGACATCCCTGGAGATATTTAAGAAACGTGTAGACGTGGCTCTTCAGGGCATGCTCTAGTGGCCAAGATTATTGGTTTGTGGTGGGGTGTTGTGCGTGGGGTTGTGGGTGTGGGGTTTAGTTGGTGGGTGGCTTTTTTGTTTGTTTGTTTTTGTGCGGGTTTATTTTTTGTTGTGTTTTTGGTTTTTGTTGGTTGGTTTTTATTTTTTTTTTTTTAACGTGGTTGGACTCGATGATCTCAAAGGTCCCTTCCAACCACTAAGATTCTGTGATTCTGTGATTCTGTGATTCCATGCTTTGCTATGCATCTTCTGTACATGTTGGCCCACGTATGTCTGCAAAAGCCATTCACGGAGAGAGAGACTAGAATGTTATTTACGGCTTCACATTTTAAAACACACAAACTTTTTCATTCCTGAAGTAGTTAAGCTCTTCATTTCTGTACTACTATACATTGTTAGTTCAGGCTCTCAGTTCCCCAGCAAAGTGATTTGTGTGCAATCTCCCCAGTTCAGGTGTTAGTTAGCAGTCAGATATTTAGCAGGGACTCCCAGCAGAGGCCTGTAAAACTGACCAGATTGCTGCCTCTCCATAATGACTTCTTTTCAGAGCACAGTCAGGAACGCTTCCTTGCTATTCATCAAAGGTGCGTGAGTGTTTATACTGGCAGCAACCTCTGGGATGAAGACCTGCTGGCTGTTTGAGTGCAGTGTGTAATGTGCTATGAAAAGGGAGTTCAGAGCATGAGGCCCAAGTGTGTGCTCTACAGGCCAGTATTTTAGCAACAACTTATGGAAAACCAGGATTGTCAGGTCAGGCCTGGACTGTGATGTCAGAGCTATATTAGCCTCCATGAATCATTTTCTCTCAAGCAGAGCCTGCCACAGTCTCATGGATACTCTCTTAGGCTACCCCTAAGGCTTGCTTTCAAACCCCACCTGGACCACGCAGCAACAGGCACAGTGAAGAGCCCAGGAGCAAGTGCCACATCACAGGCCACTCATACACTTCTTCAGAAATGCCCAGACTCTGAAAAATTCCTTGGTGACAAGCCTGAAAAAATATGGTTCTCTGACTTTGCATTTTTTACATTTGCCAGAGATTCAGCCTAATCTTAAACTCCTACAGTTTTATTTCAACACCAAGAAACCAGAGAAAGTTGTTGAAAAGAGAAATCTACTCATTGTCATTAAATTTATCACTATATCTAACTGCGACCAAGAAAAACACTTAAAAATACTCATATTTTCAACCCCTGTATTTCATGTCAGTCTATTCTTTAAGGCTATTTACCCATAAATTTTGTGAAATAACAGTTCTGTTACGCTTTGGCAACCCACCGTATATACTTTATTTTCTTTTGTTTGGCTTAAGATTTCTGTCACCAGGTCTCCATCATACCACAGATTCACTATAAGCTCTTTCTTACATTGTCCATTTACAAATACCCTTACCCTTGAAGTCCTATTCCCATGTGTTGCCAGCGCTTGAAGAGAAGATTTGACAACTATTTGAGAATTGAAAACATTGAAAGTTCAAGCTAACTCCCAAAAAGTCTGAAGCTGACTAAACTGTTGCAAATAAATGCTTCTTTTACTGGATGGCTAGATTTCTGGGTTTGTGTGTCTTCCTCTTTTTCTTTCTCTTTCTTTTCTTTAACACTAACAAAAAAGAAAGGGGGGAGAAAACCAAAAAAGGAGATAAAAATGGGAAAGGAGAGAAATAGTAGCTGGAAACAGTAGCTGGTTTTTAGTTGAAAATAAAAAAATATTTTTTTTAATTTTTAATCAGCTATGTGATGACAGTCTTATGACAACATAAGACTTTGACTTAACCCATGCAAAACTTGAGAACCTACTGTAACTGTCTCATGTGGTATTCGCAGTAAGAGTAAAATGGAGGGAAGACAAAAGGAAAGGATTAATGAGACATGCTCGATCTTATGTGCCATCTTAATGGTCTGGGATCTTTTCTGATGTTTTCTATTTGCATTAAAACTCATAAATTCTGTGTTTAAATTTGAGTTCTGGGTTGAATAAGCCCCAAGACTCACAGTGAAGCATAACAAAGACTGCAAAAATTTTATGCAGCTGTAAATCAAGCCCACTAAAGATGCCTGCTATCACCACCTAATAAAACTTAGATTGGCCAGGTTGTCTTAAAATGTGACTAGGCTGTCTCAAAATTCACTCTGTTCCATCTCACTCAAGATGAAAATTAGTAATACTCTAAAATTAAATAGATTTTTACAGTTCTAATGCATAACAGGAAACTAAATAGCGATGGTTTACTGCATATTTACTCAGAATATTTTGCACTCTTTTAAATAAAATTCTATTCAGAGTTTATCTTTACATTATTATATAAAATATACAGTAATATAAAATAGAATATATAATACAAAATATGCCATTTTTTTACAACAGAATTAGACTATAGCAATCAAAGCAATAAGTGACTTTTTCAAAACCAGCATGGGCCCCACCTCCATAAATGGTTGTAAAAAAACTGGCATCACTTTCTTCACTTGTAAACTCTGAATAGAATGCAGAGGGGTTGGACTAGATGACCTTTAAATGTCCCTTCTAACCCAAGTTATTTTATGACTCTATGGTTCTAAATTTATCCTGAAGACCTTAAGGATTCATATTGACAGCTTTTTGTACAGTCGAAAGCCCAAACAGATCTTAAAGTTCCTGGAATTATTGTTGCCCTACGTGGAGATATAAAACACTCAGAGCGTTTTTGTCAGCAGTTAAAAAGCAGAAGTAGAACACCTGGAGACAAACTAACCAATTGGCAAATCCCTCTAGTTTCTCCCAGACTGTACAACCAGTTGTTTTTAGCTTTCTCTATACTCTTGCAATTTCTCATAGACTTTTTTTCCTTACCACTAGTTGTAGAAACACAAGTAAGAAAAGTTGTGGATTGCTATTCATGAATCTTACACACCTGGAAAAGATAAATCATAAAAGCAGAGAGTCTGTTCTTGTAATTATAGGTGACACAATATTTCGGAGTACTCCTGGAATCAAAAATAAAACACTCAACGAATTCCATCAGTTGAGAAGTAGTGAGGAAATCACCATTTATTTTTATTTTTATTTTTTAGGAGAAAGAGCCAAGTATAAGACAATGCTGATTTATACTTTGCCACAGTGAAGGAAAAAATAATTGAAGTTTTTTTTATTTTTCTCTATTTGTACAGGATTTTATGATGAACTAGCAAGCTTCTAGAAAATGTGGATATATATCAATTATTTATATGAAAAGTAACCACCACAGAGTGCAATATTAGTGGTGGCTCCAGAATAGGTTTTAGGTCTTTGGAGGGGGATGTGAATTTAAATCCAAAGTTGAATTAGTTAGCTTAGTTACTGCCTTACTTAGGCAGCAAATTCCCAGGGTGCCTCAGCTGGCATCTTTAAAATCCTCCAGCCACAGGAACATCCTGATAATGTTTCAGCATCTCAGCTGCAAAGCCATTTCTGAATAACCCAGGGCATAGATTGTATCTAAGCATGAACAGGCTCCAGAGACTGGGTATTTCTCTTCCTACTCTTGTAGGTATTCTTAGAACATGTCTAAGTTATGTCATCAGGATTCAGGACAAAATCCAGTTGTAGTTGCTTCTCTTTAAAAAAGAAGTCAGTCAAAGGAACTGGTATTACTGTGAAGTAACTGATTGTGAAGGAATGGAAAAATGCTCCCGTTTGACCTGGAACAGAGAGTTCTTAGAGAGTATGGTGATGCAGCAATTCTGTCTCCTTCCAAAATACAGAATGAGAAATCACTCTAAACCACCACCTTTAAGTCTTTAATGAAGAATTAATTGCTTAAAAATGCAGAAATGAAAAGCAAGCAATCTGCTGTGTCATTTGCTAGTTGTAGACCAACTGATAAAACCACATTGGAAAGATGAGTTTTCTCCAGGAAGATTTATGTTACAGCGGGAATGAGAACTGTGGATCACTGGGGATGAGTTTAGTTGTGGAGGAAAGTTAAAAAAAGAAAACACTACCATCTGTGACAATCACAGACTGACTATGGTGACTGAGGAGTAAGGTATTCCACACACTGTCAGGAAGACTCAATACGACCCATTAATCCTTTTTAAGAAATACAGTGATAGTTGTAGAGCCTTTAGTCCTCAATCATCAGTACTTTATTTTCAAACTGAATACAATTTGCATTTTGTTGCAATCACATCATCATTTTATCATGCCCTCTTTCTGACGGATTGTGACTGTGGTCCTTCCTGATTCTCTCAAATGTAGATAAGGTTTTGTTGAATTGTCAATATAGGTTTTCTATTGACGACTGATTAGCAATAGTTTTCATTTTTTACAAATTTTTGGCTGCTTTCCTAGTGCCTCCTGTTCTAAAGGTGTATAAACGTGTCATGGTTTCATCCAAAATTACCAAAACCAGACTGACAGATGGCCCTTCCTCCCTCCCAAAAAGAAGGGAGAGAAAGAGGATAAGGAGATTTACAAGTTTAGAATGAACTAAACTACTTTAATGAAGTATTAATACTAAAATTAAAAGAAAAACAAAAGGAAGATAATGACATAGATACACTATATACATAACCGTATCAAGATCCCAGGATGACGATCGTCCCAGACTGGACTTGTGATCGACAGGAGCTGGCTTCCAGATCTGGAGTCAGGAATGCTCAGATCGGGATCAGAGGCAGACGAACAGACAGAGTCCTCCTCAGACATTGGCCATCGAAGAAAAGGAGTTGACCCCTCAGCTTTTATACTGAACATAATGCGGATGGGATGGAATACGCCAACTGGTCAATTTTGGGTCACCTGTCCTGTCCGCTCCTCCCTACAGGTGTGACCTCTTGACGCTTTCCTGCTTCTGATCCTCCAACGAGGCAAATAACAAAATTACCTGACCATGGTTGTTATAGCAATAAGTATAAGCAAGAGCCTCTCTGCGTACCATTCCTTGGCATAATCAGGTCTTATCCCTGTGAGAATGAACAAGTTTCTGAACAATATGCTGTTAATTTCAGACTTTAGTTAGGTAGAAGAGGCACAGACAAAAAAGTAAATTGTAAATCAGAAAATCGGTTCTGTTTTACCTCAAACGAGGACAAAACTGTGTTGTTACTGTTATGCATAAGACTGGGGGTTAGGGTTTGTTGTGGTTTGTTTAGAATTCTGTGACCCAGTTACATCATATCTTCTTCCTTAATGACTATGTAGGGTTTTGGCTTGCACAGAGGAGGTCTAGTAAAGTTCTACTTAGACAAAACTAGGAATTCAAGCATTCTGCAAATATAAGAAAACTATTTCTGTTTAGTTAAAAACTAAACTAAACTTTACTAAAAGAACTCAAGTCCAAAATTCAAACAGAATTAAAACTCTTTATATACTAGCTTTCAAAATCCTAATTATAAATAAGGAATTATCATTGCACCAAAAATTGTCTTCAGATCCCACATGGATTGCTTTTGTTACTTTTCTATTAAATTCTTATTATGATTTAGAAAAAAAACCCATAAAGTTATTATAGATAAAGGATACAGAGGAAGAATGATTGAGTGAGGGTTCATTAATGAAAATAAAGGAATTCAGGAACAGAAGATCGGGACTGCTAGATATATTGGAGTTTTTTGATGCTGTCAAATGTGAGGTTTTAGATGGAGATTTATCATTTTAGCACAAGATTTCAGCCTTTTGGCTCTTGTCACGTTCTCCTAGCTTTTTCCTCTTTTTTTTTGACTTGACTTTCCAGTTTTCCAGTTTTCTTCTTATCAATGTAGCATTATTTGCTTTTTTTTTTTTTTTTTCTCTTTTACCTTTTTGGTCTTGTTCTCTGTATTTAAGAAAGATATAAATGATAAAACTATTTTCCTACCAGCTAGTTTCTGAAAAGTACTACTCACATAAGTACTTGATGTGATAGACATACTTACTTAACTGTATTCTTACATTTCCCAGGAAAAAAGATGTTACATTCATGGTATAACTCGAGAGGAAAATATTTCAAAGGTATGAAGCAAACTAGGGAGACAGTGTGCCATTTTCAGCTGGGATAGAGTTAATTTTCCTCATAGTAGCTTGTGTGGTACTTTTGGATTTGTGGCTGAAATAGCATTGATAACACACCAATGTTTTAGCTATTGCTGAACAATGTTTACAAAACATCGTCAAGAGGGGATACAGATGGTTCAGCTGATCCCAACTGACAAAAGGTTTACGATACGAAGAGGCATGGCTATCTTATTTTAGTCTTTTCTAGAGAATCAAAAGAAGAGAATACATTGAGAAATTAAGTCCTGTTTATCCATGGTAACTCTATCTCTGGGTAAGACTTTCTAAATGAGAAAGTATGCAACCAACATCTGTTGGTTATCTTTTCTGATTCTTACTAAGTGAGAATCAGAAAAGATAAAGCCAATCCTAAGAGGCATTTGCACTATGTAATTCTGGTTGATTTTGTGCAGATTTTGGAAAATGAAGTGCAGAGTTCTGTGAAATATGCTTTTCTTTTTTCTTTTGGGTTAAATCTTTCACAGATACAGATTCTGACTTATTTTTGTCTCCACAGAGTAGATTCTCAAAATAAGCAAGTAATACTTTAAAACAAAACCATTCATAGAAATAGGAAAACAAAGAAAAAAATAAAGAAACCAAATAGAGGCCAAGCCATGCTGAACTAACAGCTATAGATACAAAATTAAGATTCCTAAGTACAAATAAATCCAGTTTTGACTTGCACAGAGAGTACTGAACTCAGTCAATGGAAACTTCAAGTGAGAGTACCACACCCCTTACCTAGTGAAACCAATCCAGGAAAAAAATCTAAAACCAAACCTACAGCTTACAAAGTCTTCCTAGTATATAATCTACTTTATTCTAAAAAGCAAGGAAAAATTTTACCCAGATTTTTGTCAAAAACCTTTTTTTTTTCTTTTGTTCTCTATAACACATAATAAAACACATAGTGACTCTTCCATCCACAAATCTGTTTCTCACTGAAATATTAATTGTGCTGGGGAGAAAACAAACTAATGTAATATTAGTAGTTTGGCACAGATCCCATCTGACACCTTTGTTTCTAACATTAATGAAGAGTAAGAGATTTATAGCTTCCTAGAAGGAAAGAAGAAACAGAATGCCACTATGGAAGGAAAAAGGCTTGCCCCTCAATATATATTATAAAACTTATTTAAAAATAAAGTATGTATACATAAGAAATCATTTGTGACCTAAAACTTTATGGGATAAAGAACTTTTTTTCAAGCTTTTTTTTTATAGCACTTGGTACCTTGATGTAATTTCTAGGACTTGGCTAAGAATCTCAGTCCTCCCTCTATACAAATTAAGATATGTGTAACAATACAGTTTTTTGCCTTAGGTTATTTTCTCTAGATAAGTAGAGCAAGAATTGTAAACAGACTTAAATGCGTAGTGTTCATTTCTATGTTGATAAAACTAATGTATTTCACTGGTTTGTGGAAATTGAGTACTAAAACTCTGCACTTCAATGGCACACAGATTCAAATTGTATTATTGTCATCTCAGGGAATGTTAAGATTCTCTCCACTGACAACATGAAAGGTACTTTGGACAAGCAACACACATGGTCAAGACTGCAGTTAAGGCAGAAAAGGTCATGAAACAATTTAACAGAAAAATGTTTGTTGGCTTTTTTTCAGATGCAATACAATTCCAAGTTTCAAAAATCAAACTTAACCAAGAAAACATTGCCTCACAATGTCAGTCTATAATAAGATACCCAATATTTGTTGAAAAATGCAGTCTAATGTGATTAACAAATATTAAGGTGGTGAGTCAGCGCTTACTGTCAAGATACTTGGAGACCAGCTGAGGTCAAAAAAAGGCTTCCCAGACACCAACAAAGCATGGCAAATCACTGGCCTGCATTGTCCCTTTCTTAATCTTTAACCTTTCTTCCTTTGGAATTTAATATTCTTAGTTTCCACAGGCTTTTTTTTTCTACCTAGCTAGCTTGTTTAATAGCTTAAAAACGTAAACCAAACCACCTTTCACTTTTGAAACAAAGAACCACAAGTCAGCAAGTCAGTAAGGTATAATTTCTAGATGCTGTTAAAAATAACATTGTTTTTAAAATAATTCCTTGAGGCTTCTTTTTGCTTTAACTGTGGATTTCCACTATATGTTGCAAGTGCTAATCCAACAATATTTTGTTCTGGTAGTTTATATTGACCCTGCAGAGTGTCTACAGTTGAAGAAATTTTCTATGGCCACTGGTTTATCTTATCTGCATATTGTCCTCTGAGTAAAAAATAAAGCAATTTTGCGCTATTTTAGTTATTACGATGTAATTTTCTGACTAAAAAAAAGTATCTTTTCATTCTATTTCAGCCTGTGTCACATTCAACTAAAAAATAGTCATATACCTGTTATGCAGACACATGTAGTAGCAAAATATTTCTACAATAATGTATTAGAAGTTACTACCCATACTAGGCCCATATTCTGCCTTTCATGTTTATTCTGAATACAGAAATAATCTGAGGGTAACATGACGACTGTGCTAGAGACAAGTCATTTCCTCATAGCAACTATCTAGACTATCCTCTTACATATATTTTCCTTTGTACCCATGCCCCCTCTGCCTACATGTCCTGGGAAGTCCTGGTGTCCACCTTCTTCCTCTCCAGCCTCCAGAAATGCTTTCTTCTTGGGCATCTCTGTTGCTCTCCATTTTGTGACACCAACCAAGAAAGCAAGGCAAGCAAAGGGAAGAGAATGAGAAAGAGTTGAAGCCTCCTGCAGCAGCAATATGTTGGCAACAGCATAACAAATAATTTTGAGTGTGTGAGAACAAAAGGTTGGTTAGTCATGAGTATAAAGAGATTGTGAAAAGACAGCAAGAATGGGAGGTGGCTCTCCTCTCCTGCTACCTTTTATTTACCGTATCTTCATAACCCATCAGTATATACAACAACTCTATAGACAACTGCTACCTCCTCTTGATTCTTTACAATTAGGTTTTCAGTCAGCCTCAGAAATTAAAAAGAGATCCAAGAATAAAGTCGAGAGAGGCTTCTTATGCAGGTGAAGTTTGCCTGTGGTGCAGTTAAAATTTAGCTTTCATTCCTAGCCACTGTAGTTGGTATTGGCCTGAGTAACTATCATCCCCCTCAAATTCCAGGAGAGGGGGAGGCTTTTTAAATCATGGTTCTCACATCAGGGGTCCTAGTGAGAACGTGAGAAACTGCAGAGTTGAGCCACAGAATGACAAGAATATTATCCATTATTTTAAATATTTTAGTAAAATTTATTAATATATGGAAAATCTTTAACTACAGTTATAAGTTACACTTTGAAAAAGTTCATTTATTCAGTGCAGAAGATTAGCTTTCAGAAGAGAATAAGAATAAAAGTCATGCCAGAGCCAAGCCAGTAGGGTCTCCTTGGAAACATTCCTGTTTGAAGCTTTTATTGGTTGCTGATATAGCATATTTTGCTCTGTAGTCCAGGAAAAAAGAATCTATACGTTAATGAAGAGAGTAGAAAGACAAAGTCAGAAAATACAAAGCCTGTGTCCTACGTGCTCTGTGAATGCATTTTATCTTGTTACAGCAATTATGGGATTACAGTCCCTGGTCCCACTAGTATTTGTGTCACGATAAGGGTAGAGTTTATAATTCAGCTAATGAGTAGCTTCAAGTTTTGCTATCCACACAGAGTAATAAAAAGCTGATCTGCATTGTTGAGGTCTGGCTAACCTTACGGTAGGAAAAGGATTTTATCAAGCTAAAACAAACTGCTGATGCATAAAAAGAGTAACAACTCATTCTTTCAGCATAAATCATGAACATTTCAGACAAAGTATAAATCAAGTTTTGGCCTATTGCTTTTTTTTCTGGTATGAAGGTCATGGCACTTCCTGCTGTTGTTTTTTTTTTCTTGTTTTTGGGGTGAGAAGACCATTTTATTAGTGACCTATTGTCAAATTTGAAACAATATTTTTAGAGAAGGGTAATAGGAAAATTACTTTTTCTTTATTAAGAGAAAAAAAAAAAAACAACAAAAAAAAACCAAACCAACAAACCAACCCTGAAAATTTACATAGTTTGAGAATAAAGTATTTTCCTGCACAACAGAAACAAAAATTCATATACAGTTCAAAAACATCTAACTTTAGCTAACTTTAGCCCAGGAAAAGAAAACACTACTCTAGAGTTTGGGACATAAACTTGGGCTACAAATTCTCAGTAGGTATATTTTCTGTTTTATATACAAGTCATTTCAATTCTACATACTTCTAAAACTGACTCAAATCAAGAAAAAGCTTTGAGTAGGACTGGTTACTTTAAAGATTTTTTTTTAAATTATTTTTCAGTCAATTTAGATTTGCATAGGAGCTGAAATCTATACTTGTATTTAACAGTGAGGGCTATTTTTCACTATTGTGTAAACATGTCGTCATCCCCCCCACTTCCTTCACCTGAATTTACACATAAGAGGGTTCATCTGTTCACAAATGCTGTTGTTATTGGCCAGAGACCCTTATTCTGCTCCGTAGAGATTGTCTAAGCCAGACTACTTGCTCCATTAATATCCTCTTAGCACAGGACCCAGAATACTCTTCAAAATCAGATAACAACACACGTAAGACCAGAAGATCGACAGCCACCAGAATCACGTCACAGGAATGAGCCAGGAGGATCAAGAGCATCACCAGCATTGTATTCCCTTGTGGTAGAAGAGGATTTAGGAGGTAAATTCCTAGATAATTCCATTACACATTCACCTCTAAGCCTTGGTTGCTTGGCAGAGGAGATTGTTATTTAGCAGTTAAAACTGAGGAATGAGATCTATAGGTTCTGGTTTTTATTATATCTCTACCAGTTTACCGTGTCTTCTTGCATACCATTGCTTCCACAGCTTCCCACATCTGTGAAGTAAATGAAGCTGCACAGGCTTCAGCTCACACATGTAAGAAGCTGCAAAGAGCCTTGCTTTGCCACAGACACGCTAGCCAACAGCTGTGATTTCCTCAGATTTTCTATGTTCATACGTTTACCAAAACTGAGATTATTTGATTTATCGAGTAATATAGTAATAAATTTATCAGGCCACTATACATAGCAGCAAGGCAGATTACAGAACAGGGACTCTGTGATGTTTCTTCTATATTCAAGAGGGACATCAGAAGATGGCATTGTGAGATGTATGTACCTTACAATCCAAGTAAAGTATTGCAGAACCTATAAGCATGCTTAAATTAGGTTTGAATACATGACCTAAATATTTACAGCTGTATAAATGCAGCAACATTATGGGTTTCATTTACTTAATAGTTTCCCCCCAGCTGGATGTGTGAAGACAAAATTAAGGCCTGTGCTATTGTGATTATTGCACCTGAAGTATCACAGTAAGGCTGTTCAAGCCTAATACTGACATGACCTTCAGTTACACCTCTGGAAAAAAATCCAGACTCATCAAGGGCTCAGAAAGAGAGAGAAGAGAGACAGAAAGGCAAAACTGCACCTATATTGAAGCTTCTGACCCACTTTAAATAATCAATCCAAAAAGAAAAAAAAAAAAGAAAAAGAAAGGAAAAAAATGAAACTGCACAATTTTCCTTAGCACTCCAGTCTATTCTAGTTTTTGAAATGTACATTAGTTGCTTTATTATTGGCTTTAAATATTCTACTGGATATTTAGAGCTATGATGTTATTATCGTTTATTTTGCCTCACCCCCCCTAATTACATCTGGTTTTGGATGAGGATAATTGTTTCACTGAGATAACTGTTTTCTTGTGCATCAGAACTATATAATTTGTGTGAATTCCTAGCAGTGTGTATAGTCCTGTAAGGCATACAGTTATGTGTAACCTTGTCATTATTTTCCACAATAGCACATGTAAGAATATGGCCAATTTTACAGAATAAAATATATTTCAATGGAATCCATGTTCTGCTATTATATTAAAACTGTGACAAGTACCTCATTCATAGTCTTATACAACTAATGATGCGTACATCATATATCCTTAATTTTGAGAAACTTGCTTCAAATTCAGTGTTAGTTACCTACCAGGTATACTTTGGTGTCCTCTCATTTTTATTTTTGGAAACCTTTTACACAAGGAATAACGAGTAATTGAAGAAAAGTTTGAGAATGAACCAGTCATTTCCATGCGACAAATAAATCTCACACAATCTTAATCGTCTTTTGGGAAATTTCTCAATTTGAGTCTTTAGGATACATTTTCCCAACCTTTCCTATACCACTGGGTTTTATCACCATTCACAGGTAGATTTTGATTTCAGAAAAAAATGGTTTAAAGGATCATGGTTTTGCAGGAATTTTTTTTTTTTTTGCATAGCTTGTTCTTAAAAAAAGTACAGTTTTGCACAACTGAATTAGAAGAAGAGATTATCTACTCAAGCTCTCAATTTAACAGAAATGTAGAAGGGGTGGAAGAGGTCATCAAAGCAAACATTACTTTTTTTTTTATTTCTTAGTAACATAAAAAATAGTGTAGCCATTACTTGTGAACATGTCCTCACTTGTGTCATCAAGGAGGCTGATCAAGGCTGATCAAGGAACTTTCCAACTCTCCTCTGGCACCTGGAGGTTTGCTTTCAGATCTCTTTTCTAGGAGTGAGTTCTGGAGGGGTGCCACAGCTCTCATCTTGCAGACCTGAATGCCAATCCATGCCATTCAGGAAGAAATACTTGAAAAACAGTTACCATGTAGGTATTCTGACTCCAATAACTGTCTTAACAATAGAACAACCTTTAAGTGAGGGCCTGAGAAAGAAAAAAGTGGTTTGATCCTTCCAGATGGTACTGCTATTTGAAAACACTGCATGACATTCCCATCTAGTAGGTGCTCACCAAAGGTTAAATTTTCTTTCATTACCTCAAATGATGGGGATTTGTGCTGAGATATTGAGAGCATTGAGTTTCAATATGCTAGTAATTCAGGTAATAAACTCAGAGTATTACCTTTGTGCATTATAATGTTTTCATTTCTTTAGATTTCCATCTCAGTGGTACAGAACGTGAAGATGTTTTTACAATATCTTTTTCATTTCCCAAGACTAAAATATGTCACATTTCAATTATTTGTCATACATTTTAATATTTGCTGTTGATTCTTGGCAAACCTTAGAAACAAGTGGCTACGGGGAAATCCTGGTGGATTTCTGCTAGGGCTCCAATTACTGAGAGCTATGGAAGACTGCAGTTACCTTTCACATGACAAGGTTTCATGAAATGACAATAGAAAAGGAGAGCCAGTTGTCCCATTTTTTATCTTCTCACACCACATAGAAGTTAAAATTTCACTTTAAACTGACTGAGAAGAGATGCTGCTATACATGTGAGAGAGTGGAGTGCTGTTATCAGCCCATACTTTGTAATTAAAATTCTTTCCTAAAGATCAGATTCTTCTGTGGTAACAGGTGTCCAAAAGTAGTCTTAACATAGGAAGACAGAAGACAAATTATACTGCAGATGAATTGTATTATAGAAATATTTTACATTATTCAATATATAAAGATTAATAACAACAGCTTTTAGAAACTGTATTTTTACAGTGCTTTGTCTGTTTTGTAGTCTTTGGGATAAGTTAGCATAAATACAGGAGATTAAAATCTCCTACATTATCTCAATAGTTTAAAAGACTAAGACAGTTAAATTTGCTAATTCTGAAATTTTAAAGGCTTGTGGTTTTAAAAGTAGGTCATGTTGGGCACAGAAAATGCCCTTCAGCAATTTGGACTCAACAATGCCAGAGCTTTTCTTCTTTTAGTATAAATAGCTTGAAATAATTCTACATAATGATAGAACTTTTATTCTTTTATTCTTCTAGCTTTTATTTCAGTTTGTAAGAGATTGGTGTCTGCTTCCCATCTACATTTGGGAATAGTTTCATACAATCAGACAGTATTTTCAGTGTCTTCATTCATCATGCTCAGAAGTGTGAAGTTAAAATTCAAAGGGGAAGTGAAAACATATGTCACAGGAATAACATAAAACCTTGATAAAAAACATCACTTCATTTTACTTAAAAGAAAACTTCTAACAACATTAATAATCAGACTGACTTTTCCCCCCTCCTCTTACTCTATTTGATTTTGCTTACCTCAGAATAAACGTTCTTCTCAAAATGTGGTATTAAAAAATGCTGGCATACACAAGTTGAAAATAAAAGTCACCACCTTAAGTCAGAAAAGTTGCTAGAATGGCTACAATTTCTTCTGTGACACACTAGATTCTTACAAAGAGTCCAAATGAAGACTTTTGGTGTCTTGAAAATGCTACATTTCGTATAAATTACGGCATCACAGGAATAACATTTGGAGCTTTGAAATTTACTTCAATGGAGCCAAGATTTTAGCCCATATCCCATAACTATTTCGGACAGAATGGGAAAATGATACTGCAGTATTACATCAGTTGTGAGACTTACATATAATTACCTAATATCCCTAGCTATTTTTAAAATCAGTTTACTCTATAGAAGAACTGCTGGGGGCAGCATTCTTATTCCAATAGATTTCAACTAAAAAACTTTACCTCTTCTCTCTGTCATACCACCTGACAGAAATTTTCATTTTGCAGTGAACTAGTTGAAAAATAAACTAAGTGGTTAACTGTTTCCTGTACATATCCAATCCCTTGATTATACTGTAAAACCTAAATACTAAAGTTGGGATAGAAAGCATATCATCATGATTTTTAGAACAAATGGTAAGATATGAGCATGAAAACCTAAAGAAGGGCCAAGATTTTAAAATCTATGCAATTTTTTTTTAACCTCCTGTTACATATAACACGTTTTGTGACAGCCCTATCTAAAGAACTAATCACAATTATATTATTTCTGGAGTACTGTGTTCAGCTCTGGAGCCCTCAGCACAGGAAAATCATAGACCTATCGGAACGGGTCCAGTAGAGGGTCAGAAAATGATCAGAGGGTTAGAGCACCTCTTCTAAGAGGACAAACTGATACAGCTGGGGTTCTTTGGCCTGGAGAAGAGACTTTACAACAGCCTTCCGTTACTTAAAGGGGGCTTATGGGATACATGGAGACAAACTTTTTTAGCAGGACCTGTTGCAATAGGAAAAAGGGCAATGGCTTGAAACTATAAAATGGAAGATTTAGACTAGATGTAAGGAAGAGATTTTTTACACTGAGGGTGGTGAAACACTGCAACAGGTTGCCCAAAGACATTATAGATGCCCCATCCCTGGCAACATTTAAGGTCAGGTTGTACGGGACTCTGAGCAACCCAACCTAGTTGAAGATGTCCCTGCGTATTGCAGGGGGGTTAGACTAGATGATTTTTAAAGTTCCCTTCCAACCCAAACTATTCTATGATGATATGGTTCTATATTGTTTATGTGGAATACAGTTATGGGTGAGATTTTAAATAAACCTTTGAAAAATTCTGCAGATATTAGTATCAGATAGGGAATTCTGGAGAATGAGCTTATTCTTGCAAGTTAAGGAATTGTCTGCTAGTTATATAGATTTAGATATAGAAAAGGAAAGGTAGGGAGTTATTGCAAACATATGTGCAGATGACATACTCATCTTTCCTCTACTCTCTGCTTTTCTGTCTCCTATTCTCTCTCTCTCCCCTTTAATGCTTTTACAGTCAGGTACCCCTCTGTGCTTACCTGGCAAATTTCTCTTTCCTCTATCCACTTCTTTCTTAACATCTGCTTCTTAAAACAGTCTCCTCTTACTTCATTCAGTCATCAGTAATTTCCAAAACACGTTACCCATTTTATAGAAGAACATTTATGTTTCTAACTTCACATTGCTTGGATGCTGCTCACCACACAGGTATGCATAGATTTACCTTTAAATACTCAGGCTTTCTGAGCACAACATGAATACAGGTCAATGAAGTTAACAATGAGCATGAATATTTGCAGCAGCATCACCCAAAATTTCTCTTATACAAATACATAACAAGCATCTGTTTCACATAACTCTGCATACCATTCTGCTTAAAAATTAAAACTTTCTGGAAAAATAATTTGGGTGTTTGATTATGTGTTTAGATACACATGGAGCTGGCAGTCAAACATGAGTCAGACTAGGTTAAAGGTGCCTGCCTGATGATGTGCAATATTCTCCAATGTCAATTTAGGTATATGTTGTTTTTTTTTTTTTTTTAACTGCCTGTTGTAATCCCATCTAAATCTTTGCTTTAAAGAGAATGTATACCCAAGAAGTCTAGTCTCCTTTCTATATATCAAGTTCATCTTTATTCCAACAATTAGGACCTGTTCTCTGGGTTTTCATTTGAATGTTTAACTGATTCTAATTTTCAGAGCAGATTATCATAAATATTTCTGTACTTTAAGAGTATGAACCTATGAAGGTAAATCCAGCATAGACAGCGCCACTTTACAAATATCCTGTATACACTAGCACAACCATCTCCTGAAATTTGCTCAGTGAAACATTATAACGAGCTTCTATTACGTCTGATATCTAACAGATGACTCAGCCATGTTGCATGACTATCATCAAAAATACTGTCACTTAAAATTATGAAAATATCATTGTGGCAGCATAAAAGGTTTAAAATATACATATTTAAGGTTTCTAAGTGGATTTCAATTGTAGATGTCAAACAGTTCAGGTTGAATCTGTTCATATTACCCTTACCTTTACTGTTTAATGATATTTAAATTGAAAGCTGTAATTTCTTACTGTCTTAATTTTACCTTATTTCTAATTCCTAACACCTTAAACAAAATAAGATTTTTGATTAATCCTTAAAAATGCCAAAAAAAAAATCAAATTTTTAAAAGCATTTGAGCTAATCTCCAGGAAATATTTAAATCCTCTTAGTCAGTGAACAAGTACTTTGGTAAAGTATGGATTTTCAATCTAGCATAAGAATTTCAAGTTGTTTACACATGGAGGATTTCAGTTGCAACCTGAGAGTGACTTTGAAGAAAACCTGATTTTCATGCCAAAGACAACTGGGTAAGTACTTCTAATATCAACAGGGTGAATGAGTTAATGTAGTTTAACCTTTTTAACGTCCTGAAAGAACATTACAGAAAGTGGGAAAACCACTTAAGTGCAAGCACAAGCCAGATAATATGTGTTATTTTCCTATGTTCTGTATGATGAAAAGTGAGTTTGAAAAACCTAGGTAAAAAACCTTCAGCTGGTTTTAGCTATTTTGCCTAGTGGCCTTTATTTGAATGATTGTTAAATAAAGTTTTTACATCATATATAGCATTACCTATTAATTGTATAAGCATTTGGGTACTTTTACCAAGTTTTCTTCAAACAGCATTGCGAAGAACTTCATCTACTCATCATCTTCTAGGCAGAAAATTCATAAGTTTTGAACATGATTTATTACTGATCTGAACGGTGCAATTATCCTTGTTTAAACACACACAGCTCCCCTGAATTCACTGCTGGATTACCTCTATACAAAAAGTTATTACAGATCCAGAAACAGAAGACAGAAAACTTGATGCAAGCCAAACTCATTTTATTCAGTATTTTGTTAGGAACTGAACTAGTCACTTGTAACCTTCATTAGCTGAAAACTTTGTTTAGGAAGAAAATCTGTGCACATTAAGTGCAATAGTCATAAGGAAAATACTGCCTTGGATATCCAAACAAGCTTCTAAAAACCAAGCCACTCTCCTTTTAGCAGATCTAGACTTTTTAGATAACATGACTACATTTCCCTATTGTCACATAAGCCACACAGCCAGAACACTGAAATCCTGCCTGCTGACTACACCAGTAGTCTGTGTTTTTCCTGGCAATTCAGTGGGCCAGCCAGCTGCACAGGAGCATTTCTCTTTTACCAGGCAATGCCTGAAGATGTTAAGAAAGTGGGAAGACTGGGCTGTCAGTTCCCTGCCGTCTAGCAGCTTCAACCCACCCCTTGCTTGCTGCATTAACTGCAGTAGCCCCACAGTCATGTCACCTCAGTGTCATGTTGGGCAGTCTGAACCAAAGTAGTCAAAAAAAGGAAAAGCAGCAGAAGGAAGAGTGGTTGCTAGAAAAGTGAGGGTAGGCTAAGAGTGGGAAGGATGGAGCTTTAAAAAGCAACTAAGCACCTTATGACCAAATTTAGATAGGCTAAGCGCAATTATGGAATAATGATGAACATAAATGTAAGAACGCAAGGGAAACCAAACTGTTCAGGTTATGTATTACATAGTTACTGAGTCAGAAATCATCCCTAAGCGTTCCAAACCTATCAGCAGGCTTAAGATAAAAAGTTACTTGCCATCTGACAGATATCGTAATCACCAGTGCAAGTTACTCAAGAGTCTTGACAGTTATTTAAAGGAAGCAGTTTAAAGTACTCAGCTCAGGACCATGAGGTCTTAGAAGCTCTCTAATGTGGGTAGAAGTATCAAGAAAGAAGAGGCCTGAGTTTAGCAAGCCCTGGATGTAGATGAAAACAGAGTCTGAGCACTCATATAAGACTATGAGGAAGGCAGTGACATGATGAGAGGCAGAGAAGAGCTGGGAAGAAGGCCTACTTCTCGAGACAATGGACTAGACCATAAGGTGTAAAATAAGATATGCAAAATATATAAAAAAAATAACTTGACAGATGTCAACCAAATTAGAAAATATTGAGGTATAGATACAACAACTGAATCCACAAAGTTAGTAAAACTATTTAAAATTCACTTACAGAAAATCACAAAGGACAACTCAGTCTCTCAGCACAGAAATAAGAATCCTCTGGAATGCAGAGAAACATTCCCAATCCAAAAGACATAATATAAAACAGGGCTACAACTTAACACTTCAGATAGAAATGCAATGATAATACTAATCATTACAGTTTCATTTGATGGTTTAATTTTGTTACATCAGGAGATATCTTTTCATATCAATAAGGATCATGCTGGAACACTCATGATGTTCCAAGGAGGTTTCAGCTTTTCGGTTTAGCTTTAACCATCCTTTAAAAATCTTTTAAAAGCAACAAAAAGGATTGTAACTGGTGTTATAACATGAAATATTACACAATATGTATCAGTGTATATTCATAACATATGAATTACATCTGTTTTTTTATCGCCTGCCAAGATACAAGGCACCTTAGGAAATGTATATTGATAAAGGAGATTACCCTTGGCCCCATCCCTGCCTCAACCACATATCCTTCAGCTCTGCCTTGAACTTTATTTTTAATTATGATTAATATGTATGGAACATGCAGAGTACAATTATGCCCTGCAATGCAAGTGTAGGCCTCCCATGGAGTTCAATGGAAGATACGTGCATGTGTCAGAGGACAGAAATTGGCTCAATATGTTTAATAAAAATCACCTCTTTGCCTCCAGGCAGATTCCCGTTTGTAAACCTAGTATCATTCATGATTAATAATGCACATGTGTTAAAAATGAAAACTCTCTTTCTCCCTATCATGTCTTTGGACTCGTTGTTATTAAATATGTTTGTAATTAAAATCTTCTCCCCCTGCCTTCTCCTTGCCAGTAGCAGATTCTCAACACTGATCCCACTCTTATGAGCCATAACAAATATATCTAAAGTTAAAATCATCTTCACCAGCTGTAGAAGTCCTTTGCCATCCGGTTTTCATCTTCAGTTCCTGGAAATATTTTGGTGGCAGATATGACTCCTCCCCAATGCATCTCTCAATCTGACTGCCACTCCTTTGAGCTGATTCTAACAGGCTGCTTTAAAGCAGGAACAAACCAGAGTACTCAGGAGGTCAAGAGTTCTTTTGTCACATGCAGCTTGAGCCCACAGATGAGCACAGTGTGAGAGCAAAGTAATCAGGGTGAGGCAAGCTGGCAAAAAAATGGGCAAGACTGTGTTTTTCATGCCAGCCTATGTATTTGCCACCTTGCAAACTGCTTTCATGAGCTCACAGCTTTTACCTGAACTATAGGGGGGTTTTGACAGATTCTCCTCATCCTGGCTATTTCTAACAGGTAAAATATTGTCAGTGCTATTCTTTCCTGCAGTCACCATTGGTAGCCTGAATACTGCTAAACTAGAATCCTTGAATTTCTGACTATTACTTCTAACGTATATACTGGAAAGTAAAGACAGATGGCCACCATTCTAAAAATAGAGAAAATGCAACTATTTGGTTTCGTCAAGTCACTGGTTTACCCAAACGCAAATGTCAGTCATACTTTGGCCATAATCCTGGAAAGAGTCACAAACCATGAATTAATGGCTTCCTCGGGTGCACAAAGTTATAACAAGGCCTTTTCAGGCTCGATGCCCTCCATGGGTGTGAGAAGGAGGAATGTTGATCAATGAAACCCAGGGACTAATAAACAACTATTAAATTTGCCACAGCCAGGAAAATTAAAACTGTATGAATAAATAAATAATATTTCCCTTTTATCTCATCCCAGAAATGCTCAAACCCCATTTTATTAATAAAAGAGTGAATAAAAGGGGAGGTCAGGGAAGACTCCTTCAATACATTAGAAAGCTCTAATGTAACTCAGTTGCAGTATGGTTCAGATCAAGAAGTGTATTTCTTGACATTTTAAAAAAAAATAATCTTTGTGTACACTCAGATTGTGCTGATACTTAAAAGTGCTAGTATTTGCTTGCAACAGAAGCTACTAAGACCTCATATTCATCTCTACAGTGAACGCTCTAACTGTAGGTCATACAGAGTTACTTGGACTGGCCTGAAGCTACCCATCACAGGTGCTACAATGGAGACCTTGTAAATAAGTGGAAACATTTACAAATCTTCCAAAAATGACAGTACTTTCTTACTGTGCCAAGGAAAAAAACAAACACACAAACAAACCCAAAGCTACAAACCAAACCAACCAATCAACAAAACCCAACACACACACACACACAAACAAGCAAGCTATCCAACTCTACTTGGAAGACAACAGATCCATGGAACCACATATCCTGTTTTCAAAGACACAAGTGTGTTCTGCCAGGCTCTGGATCTGCAGAACAAAATGCAGTAATGACCTATTAGAAGTTTCTCAAAAGGAGGAGAGAATTACCCTTGAGAGACTCTCTAGGAAGGATTATGAAGAGTGTGAGACAGCAACAGAAAGAGATGCATTTGCTTTGGAAGAACAGGCTTTCTCCATAGGCCTACTCAGATACAGGAAGGACAGGCCTTAGATAATGTTTGGTTTGCTATTTATAGTTTCACTTAAAGCATTTTTTGAATGGGTTATAGAATCCTAGTGTCATTTATGTTGGAAAAGACCTTTAACATCATTGAGTCCAACTGATTACTTTATTACAAGTGGTATTTTGACCACTGATCACCAGTTTTTCTTTTGGGGAAGAGAGCTGTAGGATGAGAGCGCATGTCATGACAAACTGGAAGCTAAGACCCACCTTAAAATGAGACAATTACATGAGTCAGATAACCACTTCTGGCCTGAGTCTTGATAATGAGGACATAATGAGGAACAGAGAAAGTCGTAGGTGCATTCTGCCTATGGAAAAAAAAAAAACCCTGTATATAACACCTTGTGAAAACAGCACATATAGATGCTATGAGGGGTTTATCACCCTTCTAGACTATTTCAAATCTTGTTATAAATTCTCTAGTAAAGATGTATAATTCTGTATAAGCTTTATTTTGTAGTAGGATTTTAGAAATATACCCTACTTTTACAGGATTCTGCAAAACCAATTGCCCCCCTTACTGCCCAAAACACCAGGGTGGAATGCAAAAAGAAAAGTTAAGAACCTGTCAGAAGACCAGCATTCACGGACTTTTTGAGTGTCTCAAAGGGATTTACTCGAGCTCAAAATTAGGCCCAGTGTACCAAGTGCAACATGTTTGGAAGAGTTCCTGCTGGCTGTCACATACCATATAGCTGTTCTGAGCTGAAAGCTGCAAACATTAAAATGTATTGTTAATGCTTGACATTGTAAAAATATATATTAATAATAATGATCATGTAAAGCAGCAAAGAAAAAGAGAATTATTTTTAAAAAAATGAAACATTATATGATCAACTATAACATTTCTTTTGCATAAGGAGAAAGTTACTCTTATCTTCTTTTTAATAACAATATTAAGCATTCCAGTAATGTTAAGTGCAAACAGCTATTTGAAACTAAAGATGACAAGTTACATTTACTATGCAATCAACACAATCTCCAAGGAAAGACTCTTCTCATATTAAATGCAACATTTGGTTCAAGTTCCAAGAAGCTGAAGTTTTATTATTGCATTCTTTTAGAACAACATGAGTCTTGTAACAATTAGAACTGATTATAATCAAGTTCAAGGTAGGCGACATTTCCCATGACCTCCTCTTAAGTCTTTTGGGTGTCCTTTGTCTTACATTGGTTCTCATCCATATTGTTGCCCTGGAGTTTGGATGGAGCTGACATTTGGGGTCAGACCAGGCTTAATGTTTTCATGGTTGAGGTTTGAGGCCTTTTTGAGAAGAAGCTTGCTTTGTTTGTTTGTTGTTTAATGGGATACTTTGCCACTGCATCCTGCTAGGTGCCTTATCTCAAGGTCTTGTGGGAAATAAATACCTATCATATGTGGTAGGCTATGAAACAAATATTTTACAAGATTATGTTAGTTGTAATACTTATCTTCCTCAAAGCCAGTCTGTTGATTAGGCCTCAAACTATCAATAGTTAGCAATGTTATTTTGTCAATCTAATCGTAGCAAGTGGAGTTTCTGACAAGCAGTCTCTACCTTTAACTAAAATTGTAAGTGCACATTTAAAGGATATTTTAAGCTTCAAGAATGTCCATTTAACTTAAAAAGACCTGGGGGAATATTTATACACTCACTATTTCCACTCTGACTTTTAGGAATCCCTCACCATTACCAGAAGGGGACACCTGCTGGAAATCAAGAACAAAAATAACCACTGGTGGTTTCTGCTAAATTGTTGCTTGCAACTGCAGGAATCTAATGCGTGTGATCATTTAATTACTATAGTGCACACTCTTTATATTCAACACTGATGTCTGCAATTGTATTCATCTTGTTCTACAGCAAAGTGCTCTGTTTGGATTCTTTTTATTGGGAAACTTTTCAGTGCATTAGGTAAAGGGCTCTCATTTAAAATCCCAATAAAAAACACACATCCTAACATCACCACACTCCTCAGTTTTCTGTAAAACCAATACCTAACATCTCGGGTTTGCATTTTATGGTTGTGTTTCTAATGGTGTTAAAACCATTTCTGGTTATAAGCAGAAAGTATTATTTCAGCAAAGTAATTCCTCATGTACTGGAAAATAAAATTTAAAAAAATAATTAAAAAAGAAAAAAAAAAACAGGGGAAGATATGCAGGGTGAAGAAGAACAGTTTTAAGGTACATATAAATCCAAAAAAAAAAAATTTCCAACATTTGGTCACTTGTTCTTAAATAGTAAAAATAAATAGAAGTTATAGGAGTAGGGACAATAACATATTAGCAAACATGTAACAAACTAAGTACATTATTTTTTTGGTGGTTAAAACTATTTCATAAACAGTTCACATATCCCAATTCTCTGTAGGCAGATTCTTACTGCACAGTGCACATCGATGTTGATGCTTTTTGGGGTAATGAAATCAAATCTCCTGTCATGCAAGCTTCAATTTACTAAATACATACTTTACATGGTGATTGGGAATACCCACAAATTTAAATCTGAGATCAAGCTTAAACACCATTATGTGTTAGCCTTCATCAGAAAAGAAACAGGATAGAGCAGAAAGATAAATAATTGCACAGAGAAGTAAAAAAAGTGTTTGAAGATTTTTTTACATACTTCATACAAAGCAGACATGAATGTGAGAGCTCTTGATTTGCTTGCTTCTTCCGTAATTACTTCATGATCAAGAGCAAGATTAGAAGTGAATACTATGAAAGTGGAAATTAGTGATAGGCTATTATTCCATTGAAGAGAACATGCTTTCTCAGCTTATTGAAGTTCAGTTCATTGTGGCCTGAATGAATAGAGCTGACTGAGGTAACCAAATAGAAAATAATGGGATTTATTTTGGCTTTCTCCGATGTTTACTAAAAGTTTCATAAAGAACAAGAGGCTAAATCTAAAATATAAAGTACCTATCATGCATCTTGCACAGAACTGAGCTGCCACTGTCCAGAATTCAGACAATATCCTCTACTATCCCTCACAGATTTAAATGTGTTTGGCCTCCATCAGGCTGAGACCCTTGGGACTTGGCTGATGTGTCAGCCTAACTATACCCCAGAAGGGCAGCTCTCCAGCCCAGGTGATCAACCAGGTGAGTACCTTTGAAACACTACTAACACACATCTCCCATCAGAGCAGGTCTGCAGTATTCAAACTGGTTTATTTAATTGTGGTTGTCTTAAAGGTTTAATGCTTCCAGTAATGATCTCTTTTCAAAGCTGAATTAAAAGTTGCAGTCAGGTTTATTCATCTTGATCTATGGCAAAATGTTCTGATTTGAATTATTTTTATTGGGAAACTTCTCAGTGTGTTAGGTAAAGGGAGGATTTCAACCTTTGCTACCTGCTCTCCAAGACAACATCCCAGCAGGGGACTCTGGGAGGCAAAGAGGGATTCAGCATGGTGGCCCCAGCTCCAGGGCAGTTCACATATTTGGCATGAATATATCACAGCCAAGGCTGATTCACAACTGATTTTGTGGTGTGTGTATATATATCTGTATTCTGATATACATATATATATATATATAACAATGCATATGCAAAACATTACATATGAAGGGGAGAAGAGTCTGACAAGTGTCCTTTTTTGAGGCATCAGAAAGGCATCTTAGCTAACAGGGTTAAAAAGACGATTAAAAAAAAATAAAGGTTAAGAATTTCTTCCACCACTGTAAACAGTACTTAGACACTAGCTCTGAAGACATGATTCTTATTAGTCCCAGCAAAACATAAGGTAGAAAACAAAGGCAAAATACAACATAAAGCAAAGAAATGTTTTAAACTGGTGACTCCAAGTATGCACTGAGTCAATACAATCGTAGCATTAATGGAAATGTTACAGGTGGCTGCTGTTGACACTAAAGGAAAAGTCCAATTTTCATTCTGTTGATGCTTTCTCTATGCATTCCTAATGACGTAAAAGCTTTTCAAATGCAAAACGCTTTTGAATACTACCCAGCTACAGTTATATTAAACCTCTAAGAGTACCTAAAAAGTCATAACACAAACCCTTTTTTCCCAGTTAATGTTATGTTTATTTAACATGTTTCAATTTAGAACCTGAAAGAGAGTAGTTTCTCTACACTGAGAAGATTCCCATTTACTCTTATCCAAGAGTATACACCTGAAACTTATCACTCACTCCTGTCTTTTCTGTTTGCTGTACTGCCCTGCAGGGCTGAACAGCTGACACTTAGATAACACAAGCCACAGTGGGAGAATCAGCTAAGATATAAACTGGACTGCAGCTTTTAATTCAACTTTGAAAAGAGATCATTACTGAGAAGCATTAAAAATCTAAGATAACCTCAATGAAAAAAAAAAGTTTAAAAACTACATATAGGGTTTTTTTTTTTTTCCAATAATGCTTTGATAGATTAAGTCCTCTGAATAATTTTCTTAATATTTTTAAAAGATGTGAGGCACAGTGGTACTACACAATGGAAGAGGAATTATATTTATGATGAGGTGTGTTGAAAGACCTAGGACTGACGCAGTTGGCAGCCTTGGAGTTTGCCTTCTTATTATTACCATCTGTGTCAACTTCAGTATCCATTACAAAGAGAAAAAAGCATGAGTGCTTTCTTGTGTACGTGACCCCATTTACGTGCGGACCTTCAGTATCTACAGCAGAGAATGGAAGTGTGCTCATTCTCCCCTAAACATAGTAAGAGATTTCAATGGCCAGATAACAGTTTTGTTTATCAGCTTGTAAACAAAATTCAGTGATAAAACTGTGTTTTCCTTCTTCTCTATAAATCTTTCCTCTGGATTTTTTTTTCCCTACCAACTGTCATGATGCTGATGAAAAACAATCTCTTTGCCTTTTTGAACCTGATGTCTCTTACGAAAGCAAACTTTTTTAAAACCTAAAAGAGAAGTAGAGTAGTCCTTTAAGGGCTTGGGGTTTTTTTTTTGGGGGGGTGGGGGGTGTTGTTTGGATTTTTTGATAAAAACAATCATGCCAGCTGAACATAAGCAAAGAAAAGCTGTTTCACCTAATATGAGAAACAGTTGGCTTATAAATAGTCTTGGAAGCAGCGTGAATTATTTCAGGGAAGTTAAGTGGACTCTAACCAAGTGCAAGTTTAATATCCAAAAGAATACTGCTGATACTGGAATTTTAGATTTCCTTACTTTGTAAAACGATGACATCATTTGAAGATTTACTGGGGTGATAACTGAATGGTAATTTATATGCACCTTTCAAACTAGACTGAGCCACAGAATATTTAATTGAGTATAGCATAAAGCATGATTGTGTATGC
>VXBJ01007490.1:1188852-1206951 GCA_013400055.1 Nycticryphes semicollaris | reverse complement strand
GGTGATACCGGAAATGTGATTTTTTTTCTTGACAACCCTCGAAAACTTGGGTTTGCCTCCCCATAATTTCATTTTGCATAAGATCTATCTTTGACAGACCAGATTATAGCCAAGCAAAGGCGAAGTAAATGAGGAACTGAGGGCTGCTTGTAACATTNTTCTCTTCTCTTCTCTTCTCTTCTCTTCTCTTCTCTTTTTACTATTACACTTTTACCTGTCCTTTCTGTCTCTTTCATTCTATTCTGTTATAATCAATCCTCAAAACAGTGCTGATTAAATGCTCCTTTAACATAGTGAAATACTGATATCCCTAGAGATCTACTCAAGGAGTATGGAAATACAGAGCATGGGGGTGGGGGAAGGAGAGTTATTTTTATTTGAATTCCATTCCCAGCTAGCACAGAGAATCTAGTGCATGTGAGTTCACAACAGGCATCCTCCCATTGCAGAGTAATCTCCTGTTACAGAGCACAGTCCCTAATGAGGCATAATTGCTCCCCCTAACATCCAAACCATTTTTCCAACATGATGCTTCACAGAAAGGAAGAAAAAGAAACCAGTCATAGAGATGTCTCAGAACATTACTACTAAAAATTGAATCATCCTGTTGTTAAATACACATTATGCAGCAGCCCAACATTTCACTGCAAAAGCCAAACTCCATACTATTTTCCTGTCTTGGGAAATGGTCCCTTCAGGGGAATATACAAGAACATAGCAAACAACGCAAGTATGTTTTAATTTCCCTATCCATGGCTGGAATACCTTTCCATGTGCAGCATTCTTTCTGCACTGACATGTATTTTGTATCCATACAGATAGGCTTAATTAAGGTCCAGACCTTTCTTCTAAAGACATTCACAGGAAGACCCCATGTGAACAGGCAGTACTAAACACATAACCGTATGGTGTATGTGTATAGATCAGAAAATTATTGTAGTAAAGGCAGAGTCATTGGACACTTCAATTCATATGTGATCACATATTTATATATATATGGAGCTGGGACTGTTTAGTTTGAGGAAGAGAAGGCTGAGGGGAGACCTCATCGCTCTCTACAACTACTTGAAAGGGCATTGTAGAGAGATTGGTGCTGGTCTCTTCTCACAGGTAATTAGCAATAGAATAAGAGGGAATGGCTTTAAGCCACAACAGAGTAGGTTTAGGCTGAACATTGGGAAAGAATTTTTCACAGAACGAGTGGTCAGACCCTGGAATAGGCTGCCCACGGAGATGGTTGAGTTCCCATCCCTGAATGTATTTGAGTCGTTTAGATGTGGTGTTGGGAGATTTGGTGTAGGGGAGGAATTTGTAGAGTAGGGCTGATGGTTGGACTCGATGATCCCAAGGGTCTTTTCCAACCTGAATGATTCTATGATTATATATATATATGTATATATTTTATTCTAACATGACCATTAACTTTGGTGAATAACTGGTGAAAAAATAGCTGTCCATATAACAATATGTTCACTGAAATCTAGATGAGCCACATTTCCACTGAAATTGTAGTGTTTTAGGTAGAGTTGATGACAGGTGCCCATAACCAAAGATACACGCACTTCTTAAACAAGGTGCTGCATCTGCTTTAGTAACTTAAGTCCTTATAGAATAAGTGGTTTCCTGTGATTTCTAAAATCTTTCATATCTCAGCAGAGATGTTAATGGACAGTAATTGTCACTGAAGAGCACAAGGACTATCTAATTTTGATTTTGCAAATGATCCATTAGCCCTAACTATTTCTACCTCAGGAAATGTGAAAGAAATTGATATAAAGTACCTGTAAAATATCCACGTAAGAAAAGAGGAGCATGTACTTGAAATCACAGCTTCATCATTCAAAAATACATGCTTTGAAAGAATTGCATATTTTGTATTAAAAGTTTGCATTCATAGTTATCAGAAGAGATTTAACAGAACATGAAAACCAGATGACAGACAAAGCCTATCTGGAAGAGCAGAATTCTGAACTTGAAACTTAGCCCTGTACTTATCTACCTATCTAGTGTTTTACACATAGATTTGCTTGGACAGCTTAAACCTAGATGAAGTGGAAAAAATTAGACCCATAGAAGTTACACAAACCCATTCATGAAAGAAGGAAAAATAAAGGTTTGAGATCCAATGGTTAAACCAGGAAATGGAAGCATCACCTCTGGAAGAGGTGATGAAAACCAAAAAGAAGAATAAGGAACTGTATACTTACAGTTTTATACCAAACATTGTAAAAATGTTCCTATTGTCATATATATACTTTAGACTATGCCATCTTTAAAGGAAATTTGCTAGGCTGTAGCAGAACAGTAAATGAAAATAAAAGTATAGTTCCTACATATATAGTATTTCTCACATCCCCAGGCTCTCTGAAATTGTTACAACTATTACAATGACTAGTGTGATAAGGTCAAGAAAATAATGTTAATTTACATGTCTGTATTATATTTTTAATTGGGAAAGCAATTCTCTTCGATAATTTGCCTTCATCTGATTCCTGGAACCAGTCTTTTTTAACATGGAATATTGGCTGCCGCTGACTGTTTCTGTCAAAGTAGCACTTGCCGTTAAGTAAGTCTATAACACAAGCATCTATTTTAAAAGTTTCTGGATCTTCAAAAGTCAAGGTCAGTGAATGAATGCAAAGTACATTATATAACTTTATATCTACTGTCCAATTCTAAGATTATACCTATTTTGTGTTTGGTTTTATGTTCTGATTGTTCTGATTTTTTTTTCTGTACAAAATTTCAACTCCCATTCCTCAGAATCAGGTAACATTTTTTAACAGTATTTTGCAATCATAACTATCTTGAATGAAACATTCTTAAAACCAGCGCTAGAACCTGTTTAATAAGAAAATAAATACTACCAAAGAAGAAAAATTCTCTCCTGATTTCATTGTTTTATTATTTTTTTTTCTGATAACTCTTCTCTCATTACTATATGTCAAAAGGGTATGATGAATCTCAGCCTTTGCCCATCTTACAGAAAAAGGAGAAGGTAATGTCTTCTTTTTGGAGCGATAAATGTTCAGAATGTGTCTGAAATCTATCAGAGTAACCATTCTTTCATGCTGTTTCATTAACTTGAACAAAGGGGAAAAAATGTCCAGAAATGTACATTTCATTAATAGGTGTGGTGATCTCAGGGAGGAAAAATGAAAGAACAGAAACATTTCCAGTTCTGTAAATCAGTCTGACAGAAGCAGATGGAACCATGTCCTACCTCTGATAAAACTATTATCTCCATTATCAGGGCATTTCAGGACAGCTGCATAGTTGAATATTATTTTTCTGGAATATCTGATGAGGTGTTTACAAGGAAAAATTAGAAGCACCTTGCATTGCTGCGCTTGCCCCAAGCACTTATGCAGTTCTAGTAGCATATATTTGGCAAGCATTTAAGTGATATTATGGAAAACTGATCTAATGTCATGGTGGGAGGCTCCACAGATATCCAAGATAAAAGATGGAATAATGATGGTAGGCTTTGTTAATGGCATTTTCTGTGAACCCTACTGAAATAATGGACAGACACAACACAGTTGACATTGATCTTTGAAAAGTGTCCTTCTGAGACATCAAGCTTTGTAACTAAATAACTTTTTTCCTGCTAATCAAGTAATCCATAGCATTATTATAGGGAAAAAAAAGGAATAACTTAAAATGAAGCTTTCTCAGCCTTTGAAGGAGCTACGTGGATCTGTAATTCTGAAAGTCTCTGTGGAGAATTCAGCTGCTAAAATCTTCTTCTTTTCCTTCCATCTCCTCCTCCTTCTTCCTCTTCCTTCTTCTTCTTCCTCTTTCTCCTCCGTTTGTTGCAATGACTGTGGTTAGTGTGGATCATGTAGTGGATGAACACTGCCATCTCAGTCAGCATTTCAAACCTGATCTCAAGTAATAAGCAGCGTACAGCTTCCTCCTCTTAACTCCAGAAATCAAGTTATCTTTGGGTGAAATTCTATAATTTTCTTCCACAGTGAATCACTCTCAAATTAATTACAACTTGGAAGCAATGGGAAAATTTTGTGTTCATAGTGGATAAAAGGTAGTATTCCTGTCCAAATACTGTCCTCCTTTTCAGGTGAATTCCTAGAAATACTAGATAATCTTCCTCACAATTTCACACTTTAATAACTTAATAATTAAAATCCTGGCATCTATTTCCTCATTCCATATTTCCATATCCACAATCTGAATCTCAGAGAATCCTCTGATCCGTCTTCCCTTTCCCCTGTCTGGAGACAACTGTAGACCTGAGAAATTCTTCACCCCTTGGCTAAGACACCTTACACCTAGAAGGGGAGGGAAAGTCATATCTGTATGGGTCTCCTGGAGAATAAGAAGCAGAAAAAGAATGATTAAATGCTTCTAGAAGCTCTTGAAGGAAGAGAGTTTTAGCATAAACTTGTCTTTTCCTTAAGTACAACAATGCTGATGAGTTGGAAGCTTTAGGCAAGAAGCAGAAGATGATGACTTTTTTTTAACAAATAAACAAGATATAAGCATGAAAATACAGTATGCACCAACATGCTATAGGGCTGTTAGGTTTATCATTATTATTATTATCAGTATTTGTAATGATACATAAGATCGATGTACTAATAGGTATCTAAAATAAAAACAAGCTACACATGCAAAGACTATTATTCTTTACATGTAAAACTTGATGCTCCTTCATTTACTTTGCCTACATTTCCCAGAATATCTTTGCCTATTTACACTTCTTAAATCTCACGTCCAGGTGGTCAAACTGCATTCCAAACAGCAAAAAAGAATATTGAGGTGATCACAGAAGTCTATTTTGGACTGCACAACCAGACCCAGACTGTTCTACTTCAAATACCGGCTTTGTGTATTACACAAGATATTGCCCAAAGTTTGAAAAAGAAAAAAACCCCAAAACTACAAAGGTCATGAAACAGAGGATTATTTTTTCTTGAGAGAACTATAGAGAAAGTTATCCTATCAAATATAATTAAAATGTAGTGCAAGGTGTTTTTAAAAATGACATTTTGTAAAAAAATTGGACATTTCTAGTTCTAGCTATGAGGCTGAGAGTTATCTTTTTCCAGAGATTCCTCACTGAAAGTCTTAAATAGTTCTTAAAAAGAGTACAACTCCCATATCAACATTCAGCACGGATGTAAATTTCGTCATCTTAAAGGTGTAAATCCCACTTGAGAGAATATAAATTTTTCTCACATTTTTTGTCAGGATTTTCCATTTTTTTTAAATAAATGAATGGGTTTTTTTGTGGGGGGTGGGGGTGAAAGGGAGAACCACAACCAAATAGAAAAGTAATAAATAAATAACAAAGGAAATTTTCTTCATAACTGTGCACTACTTTAGTTTCCATTATTCACATTTTACAAGCATACTCCTGTATAGAAAATGCAGAATCCTAAGAAATTGTAGGAAAGTTTACACCTTAAAGTGCAATAGCTTGGAAACAATCACACTGCTCCAGCTGTTACTAGAAGAAATGTGGGATAGTCATAGGACTCTCTTTCTACACAGTTTTTGACTCTCCTAAATTTTTTTCATTCCTAAATTAATGTATTTTTCCATACTGTTATTGTGGTTTCTGATTCCCCCATTACCTCTGTACCAGAAAAATGGGAAAAAACATGTCAGTCTCTCTAAACTTTAGAAGCATTCCTTATTTTCTACACAGAGTGGGCATTTGTTGATGTTGCCAGCAATGCTGCCTGTCAGAATTAGCTGAATATATAAGAGAACTAAATAGGGACCTTGAGAGGAGCACGTTGGAAAATATATTGTACTGTCACTATCCAGACAAGCAAGCCCACTAAATACACCCTGAAAATAAACACCTAATGGTGGACTAGATGGCTATATAAATGCCAATGTGCCTTTTGTCAGCCATAGACTCCTACTTACCTGTATGTTAATTATAGGACATTTTTTTCTGCTGGTAACTATTCCATCACATTTTTCTTCCATCACACAAATAGGGAAGAAGTAATTCTCAGAAAGGTAATTAGATTACAGGGATCCCCAGTCTAAGTACACAGTAATCTAATTCACTATCCTAAGCGGCCTTACATGTATATACTAAAATTAATATATTAATTTTACTTATCAGAAAGAAGAATCTTGGTATACCATACAAATAAAAATACAGTACCTGGGCTAGTACTCAGTTGTGCAGCTGTGCAGACAAGTCTTGTGATGGTCATAGTTTGGTCTTGGAAACATGTGTTGATTCCTCCTGAAAAACATTATAAGGAATAATTCTCCATTTTAATCATACGCTATAAAGGAGAAGTTTAGAAATTTGAAACTGGAAAACCAAAATAAAATAAAGAAAACCAAACAATCCCACATATCTTTATAGCTGGAAAAGGTTCAAGCTGACAGACTGCTGCTAAGAACTCCTATTATTTTAACCTAGAGAGTGTATGAAGAAACACTGGTAAATGATCATTCAGATGAATAATCATCTGCTGAATAAAGTCTATAAGACATTTTGTTGATGTCAAAAATCAATTAGTATTCTAGAAAAATTGATAATAATCAAGGATCACCTAAGATATCTCCCCTAGGTAACCTCTATTTAATTTCCATGATTTTTTAATTTTCTCTTTGCTTGTAAGAAAAAAACACGTTCAAGCACTCTCAAGGTTTTCTCCTACCTTTTTTCTGTTTGATTAATCATTCTCTCTTTAGGCTAAGTACACACCCAGCTAACTCTCTGTCCTAACATACAAAGACATGGCCCACGTAGTCACTTTGCTTTCCAATGTATTCACCATTTTGTAAGGAAAATGAGTTATATGAATTAGCCATAAATATGATGCATTTATCTCATTTATACAGATATCCGCTAGTCCAATTTATACCTTCTTAAAGTCCATGACTCAAAAATGTCCTTCAGTCACAAAATTTCAGTAACTCAAATAACACTGAAATAAGGTTTGCTACTTAAGTATACATTACAAATACAGAACAATTGCTATTTTACTGCCTAAGCCACTGGTTTCCCTTCAGTGCTGCTAAAATGAAAAACAGGTAACAGGGCTGGGTAGACCCATTCAGTATCTTAACATTGTAAATCAGGCCAAGAAATGCAATAGTCTAAAGTGGAACTAATTCATTCCACTCACTCTGCCCATATAGCCAGCGGCATCCCTTTGCGTTGCAAGACTAATACCAGCTTTGATGGGTGCCAATTGGACTTAGATACCCTAGCAAAGATTTGACCCGAAGTGCAAGTTCAGTTCCACAAAGATCATTAAAAAAGTCATAAACCAGAACAGAATACACTTTTAAAGGCTTATCCAGTTCAGAAGCCTTTTTTCCTTTTGTTTCTCCCCACTGATTTATAGTTTAAAAAAAGAAGGGAACAGAAGCCTGGAGCATCCAGATTTTCTGGATGTAAAACAGAACCTACTTGGATTTCATGTTAACTGCTGTGCTGTAAGGTCAGCCCCTAACAGAGTCCATAAAGAGTCACAAATAGTATCCATTAATAAATGAAGACAGATAAGGTAGTGTTTTTTAACTAGGAAAGGTGTCATGGATTTTAGAAAGCTTAAAAGTAAGAAAAAAATCCTTTTAAAGTTGAAAGAGTTAATTGGATTTACTAGCCCATTAGTGCAAATAATCTGCTCTTGAAAGGAAATAAGAGGTGGAGTGCTCACAGACCTTTGCTATCACCCAGTGATTACACCTCAGGAAGCATTATCTTGGCTGGTTTTAGCCATCCCACTTCCGATTGGCACTTCCTCTGCAACCTCCCATCTTTTCCCTGCTGATTTATGCGAAACTCACGAGCTCTGGCACTTTGCTTATTTAACTGTCCCCGAGGGCATCAACACTGATTGAAGTAAACAGTGTGCTCTTATTTCAAATGTACATGAACGCCAGAGAAAAGGCCCAAATCTTGGCCTCCCTCATGGAGACTGCTCTGTGCCAGACCGTGAGTACAAAGACAGTTCAAAGAGCATTTTGGTAGTGCTTGAAATTTCCCTCATTTTGAAAGTCTCTAGCTATTAAAACACTAGTACCCTGGACAGACAAGCATCTCTCCTGCTTTAGCCCTGTATTTGCAGTTAGCAAGCTGTTTTTAAGGTACAACAAAGTAAAAAAATTGTATCTTAAGTACTGTTCTAGAGATTCACTTAGTTAAATGGCCCAAAGGAGAGCTCTTGCAGCTGGATGTAAATTGAAGCAGGCCTGAGCCTGTACCAAAATATGCCAGGGTGGAGTATGCCAGGATTCTGAAGGTAGTTTTCAATCAGTTTTGTCCTCCTATGTCACATTTTTGTACCATGTAGAATTTGGCTGGATCTACCCAAACACTTTTGTCATCAGCTGATCGCAGCCCACTTCTCAGATGAGTTCCAACAAACCTCAACCTGACTTTAAAACAATTTTTGGTTTTATATCAGTACTGCCAGTTCTCACTTCCCTTGTAATATGGCAACAACACCAAATATATATCTAAACATCAGTACAGCAAGTTCACAGATTTATTCTTTTTATTTTGGTCATTCCCTTCTACAAGTGCCCTCTAGGATGAAGACATAGTTTTAAGAAAAATAGCTTGGGTGTGTTATGGAATGCACTTAAACATATCAACAAATATGCTCTTTTTTTTCATAGTTTGTGCTGAAGTTGCTGTGATGCTTTTTGTTGCTAGGGCTGCATCCACTAAAACACTGTGAAAATATAATTATTTCTGAAGATAATGGAATTCACTGCAGGATAAGGTCATTAATTTTGTGCTGATCCCACAAATCATTTCCCTATACACTCCATGTTTTAAGGTGACATTTAGCATATGTAAATGATTTGTGGCATGATATTTTTTAATTATTCTTCTGTGTCCAAAGTGAACACTATTCTAAGAGAGTTTATTTATATGTGCTATACTCTCTCAGACTAAACACATTATATGAGGAAGTAACTCAAAGTTTTTGAAAGAAAGTTTTCCAACAGACACTTATTCTTGAGAAAATTAATGGACAGTTCTTAATAAATCCCATTAAGCATATCAGTTGTATCACTGTGAAATGGCATCTAGTCTGAATATGATTAATTTATTCTTGTTCATCTTTGTATAATTCATGGGAAAACACACAATCAAGTCTGCTTCATAATCCTAAACATAAACCAAATACATCAGCACTCCTTTCACTAAAACTGCAGGCTGTCAGATGACATCAGACTGAGTTGGTAGGGTCTTCAGTTTGCCAGAAGTATTCTTTAGAGAGGATGGCTGTTTTTATATCTACACAGACATCCCTTTCCACCCAAGCCTGGTTAGAACTCTGTGAATCATAAAGTTATGTCTGCTCAGACCTAATTGTAGACTAAGGGTCTTTAATAATTCATTTCCCCAGTCAGGCCTGCAGGAAAACCGTAAACCAAAACTGTTGGGGGCTTGGAGATTCAATTCTAGGTCCAAAATGAGGGGCAAGAAGATGTGCACCTATTCCAAGTTGTATCTCCCCAGTCTCTGGCACATGTACATGCATCAGGTATTAAAAAGTCATCTTGCTTTACTCACTATGGCCTACTATAGTTGTATCGTGTATAATTTTCCACTGATAGATGTGAAAAACAACATTTCTTCTTAAAATTATGCAACACTGAAAGTATGTTCAGTAAACTGAGCATATCATGCCAAAGATCTAAAAGTGGATCAAACATAAAACATAGATGTAGCCTTTTTTATTTAAGCACAAAGACTTGCATTGTTTTAAAGAACTGAGCTTACCTTCTTTCTGAGTTAATTGACCTGGGTTTGAAATGTTATCAGAGAACTCCTGTGTTTAAAAAAAAAAAAAAAAAAAACGAAAAGTATTCACACAGTGCTGTAAACTTCCAAACAAGGTTTCCATGAAGAAAGGAAATTTATCTCGAAAGGGATAGAGAGGAAGGGAGGGGGAAGACTTTTTTTGTTTGGATCAGAGTGCACTTTCCTGGCTTTAAACAGCTTATCTTTGATCCAACCTTCAAAACCCTAGTGCATTTGCTTTTACAGTGTTTCTATTCCTCATCTTTAATTCTAGTTTGCAGTCAGGGCACCCCGCCAACAAGATGAGGAGAGCTCAGCACACAGTTTCAGTGTTTGGACTTGGAAACTCAGACCTTCATCTCCCAGATTTTGACCTACTGAAAAAAAGACTACTGAATTTTGAACTGATCACGTGTAACATAACCAGAAAAGCAAATACACTGGCAGAAACCAGGAGGAGGAGACCCTCCTGCATAAAGGAAACAGCACTAGTCCACAGGAATTTGATCACACAAGATACTAGAAATTAATAAAATAGAAAAAGCACTCTGCAGTGATCTTTCTTGGGCTTTCTCAAGCTTTCTAATGTGGAAGAAGAATCTGCTGTCCTGATGTAGGCTCAAGGAATGGCTCTACAAAATACAAGATCTGTGCTTGCAGTAAGTTTAAACTGCCTGAAACTTCATCACCACACATTTGGAAACTGGATTTCCGTGTTTAAAATGTATATTTAGAAACTGGGAAATCTTATACATTTCCTGGCAGCAACATCATCCGTTCTCTTGTCATGAATGTATTCCTCCAAATCCGGATATTGTGACTGTAAAACCTGGTGTCACCCTTTAATATTAATGCCAGGAAAGATGATCATGTCAGAGAATTCCTCTGTTTGTCAGCTTGTTTGTTTTTGCTAGAGTGCTGGATTCTCAGCCCAGCTTCAGAGCCTCCATCAAAACAAACAAGTTAAAAAAAAAGACCCCTAGTCTGCATAAATAATTTCTCCTTAGCTGTTGTTACAGAATGCCAATTATCAACAGACAGGGTTCTGCTTAGTTGAAAATTGTAATCACATCTTTCCTTTTTTCTTCTTAAAACTGAGCAATGCTTTGACTGACCTTTCCTAGTTTGTGTCACTAGTACTGCCACTTGTTGTACTAGTGGCTGCAGCAGAACAATTTGCAAACCAACAAGGGAAAAAGAAGGCTTAAAATCTGCTTGAAGACAGTTCTTGATGAAAACACTTATCCCTAGAATAAAATGGATGTCTTTCCTCTCAAGTATTTACAGCCAAATAAGGCCAGGAAGCAAACACTGTGACTGTCAGATATTGCAAGCAGCCTAGTATTTTATGGGCTTCAGCAGTGTGGCCTCAGCCATTCTGAGATGATCATTAGTTCTGCACCTTGCCAGCCCCTAAGCACTCCAGCCTCTCCCTTTGAGATGCAATCTTTACACAAATAAGTTTTGAGACACTGCATGTGACAGCAGGACAGCAAACTGAAGCTTGGCTGACTGCTGTCTGTGCAGTAGTAACGTAATTCAAATAAGCAAATACATTTTATGGGGCTTATAAAAATTGAGCACACAAAAAAGACAAAATATTTGCACATTATATCATAATGAGTGTCTTGGGTGACAATTTCTTTTCTAATTTTTACTCGGCTATTTGAGAAAACAAAGCCATTGTTAATAACACTAAAAATCATATACGTGCATTTTACATGTACATCTGCAATCTAAATATGTATCAACTTTATTCAAACTGCATTAGATTCCTATATCTGCTTGAAAGATAGAACTATCTGATGTGGAATCAGAAAAATCTCTTGACAAACTTTACCAATAATTCAATCAATTATTCATTTACCTATATTACTTAGCAACTAATTTAACAAACACTCTAGAAGTGGTCTTTAATTTAGTGGCATTCAGAAGACATGCTAGGACAAATCATCATCTTAGTCCAATGTACAGAAGATTACTGTGCTAGCACTGAAGCACTCTGACAAACTGCACAACCACACAGCATGCTGAAACAAGTAATGGTAAGTCCCACAATAACACTTCCGTTTTTATTTCTGTGTATCCTAGTCTTTTAGAAAGAAATTAACATGTGCTTTTTCTCAGCATTAGGGCCCTCTATTCATCTGCAAAATGAAAAGTTTTCTGAGTTTTTAATATAGGTCAGACTAAGCCCTTAATGTTATATTCAACCAAGATGCAGCTATTAAGCTTTCCCTTTAAAACTTTCTAATTTCTTAAGCCAAGAACCCCGGCTCAGTGCTGTCATTATAAATTTCAAGTTCCAAAATTAGTAAGTGGTAAAGGTGAAAACGGATGGAAACACAACACACCCATGATTCATTATTCATTGAGTGAGATCTAATATTGGATGAGAAAGCTAACAAGCACTTTATACTTGGAGCTGACTTGCCTGTTTCTACAAAATGCTTGGAAAGGGCAATTTTTGTCAGATGCACAGCAAACATAAGTCCCACTTCATAAGCAAAGATGCTCTCTTTTGCATTAGTATGGAGATCTGTGACTTCAGCTGATGAGGTACCTCTATCAGATCTCTTTAGGAAGAGACTAGGAGACACACACTGCAAGTGCAGGCATCAGGTGTTAAGACAACACCAGCTGGCTTGCTCAAGGGTCTGGCAGACACCAAAGTTACTAATTCACAGTAACAGTGAAACTTCTCTGAGTAAACTTTTTCTTCCTGCCATTGAAATCTTTTAGTATTTTTTCAGTTAAGACAGCATTTCTTTAGCAGTAGAAGAGAACCATTCCAACTAACAGAAAAAATATTTTTTTTTCCTTTATATATAACAATATATTTGGGGGGAAATTGGTGGATGTGGTGGAGGCCTTTTCCTAACCCAGAAATGAGATTTCCTAATCTGAAGTCCTTTCTTCTTACACAATAAACAATCTTTATTAAAACAACAAGGGAAATACATTAATTTCATGCTTTCCTTACTTGCTGCTTGACTGCATTCTTTTGCTTTTATCATGAGCAGCAATTCTCGCCCTCACACACACCGCCCTTCAGCCAGTGAGTTTCCACATTACCATTGTAGGACTTGAGTGCTGTTTAGCATGGAACTAGCATCAGTTTGCCCAGGTTAAAATGATCTTTTGCTAGAGTTCAATAATTGCAGTCAAAGGATGTTTTATTTGCATTTCAGGTTGTAAAGTACTATTTTTTTTCTCTTTATACTTGAGGGTAATTTTAAAAACCTAAGTTCAGAACAAGCTAAGCCTTTGTGTTGCTCAGAGGATCAGAGGTCTGCTTAAAAAAAAACCCTCCAACATTCAAAATCTTCAAGACTCCAAGTGATACCTGCACTGTCAGAGCTGGAGCTTAGTACAGAGCAGAGAACAGGAGGCAGCTCATAAAGGAACCATTGTATGGGAAGCAGCAGTGTACAATTATGCATTTATGGAGGATTGACTGTTCTCTCAATTTTTTAATCAAGCTTTGTCTCAAAGAACTACGGTCAAATATCCAAGCTGCACTTTTTGCTTTCAAGTGCATCCTTCACTTGATTCCCAAAATAATACATCCTTCTTCATAGACACTCCATGCTTTGTTTTATTAATGAGGTCACCTCTTCTTCCCCGTCACCATCCCCAATGCTTTGAATTGAGCTGCTTTTTAAGCTACCAGATTGATTTTTATTGCCATTTTTATAAGACATTTTCTTGGGAATATTTCTCAGCATAAAAACTAATGACTAAATAGAGCTCTGAAAAGTTTTTAATTGTTTTGTTTTGCCAAATTATTAGCTTTTTTTTTATGCAAGCTTAATTGCTTTTTGGTTTTTTTTCTAAGCTTTTTTTTCATAACACAAATGTGATGAGAAAGATCTACCTTCCACAGATGCTAAGTGCCAAGGTATCTTCATTACCACAGTTTTTTTAGTTGGTTTATTTGAAACCAATTTTCAATCTCTTTAGAAATAAATACTGGGCAAACATTCTATATACTGCCTAATTGCACTACTTAGCTACTACCTGTATTCATTTGAAACCACCAATTTCCACAGACAACAAACAATACATCGTCAGCTCTAGTTCCACTTATTCTGTCTTTAAATACAGACAAAGCAGAGAAAGCAAAATTTCAGTGATCATGTTTTTATAGAACAGATTTTAAAAGTGCCAATAGACAGGGAGTTTATTAAATACCATATGCTGCAAATATGATTATAGCAGACTGTAAGCCCAGGCTTGTTGGCCATCAGCACCCAGGTGAAAATGTTTAGTGCAGCACTCCATTTTTATTGTTGTCCTCAATTTTGATTTAAATTAGGTTAGGCATTATGCTTTTAATTTCAGCAGCAAAAAGCCTTAATTAAGAGATAATACTTCTAATTAACTTAGGAAAATACACAATGACAGCTACATGTAATTTCTTAACACTTATGGTCTTAATTGATAACCTTCATAAGGTTGGAAATGGAAGTATGAAGGAATTCAGAACACTTCATCTGCAGTACAATTAACATGGGCCAGGCTCCCTGCCTGATAAACAGATTGTGCCTGGGAACTGGTATTACTCACTTAACATGGCTTTGTTTAAAAACCTTCCCTTGGCTCCCCTTCCAGCAGGGCAAGAGAGGATGTTATTGCCCTTTTTCATTTAAGCGTATGCTTAATTTCATCACAGTCAGCAAAATACTTAGGTGCATGCTGTGCTTTTTCTTTTCTTTTTTGAAGTGGCCTCTTCTACCTTAAATTTCAGTCAGTACCTAGTTTATTTTTCAGAAAGGAGGGAGATTTACAAATGTTTTTATATGCCTTACAGCTCAGTTGAAACAGTAACCAAGTTTTCACTTGTGTGAATCTGTCCTGAAAGTGAAAAAAAAACCAACCCATCAAACAACATACATGCACTATTCTTTCTGAGGAGCAAGTTTTGCAGGAAATAATAGCCATTTCTAGACCAGCTGGCACAGCTTAGAGGAAAAAAATAAAAAAAAAAAGAGTGAGCATTTCAGCATACAAGGCTGCCTTCAATTGTGAAAAAAGAGCAGCAGTCTTGCAGAGTAAAAGGAATTGTTGGGTTTCATTAAGCCAAGCATTCAGATTGTCTGCAAGATCATGTAATATCTTGGGAGCCCAAGGATGTTCTATGGGCTTGGGCTTTTTAGGTGTGCAGCAGCAGCAACCACAGTCCTCCTGCATTCTGGGAGCAGATTCTGCAGCAGGAAATGGGCTGCCAAGAAGGTGAGTAGGAAAACACGAGGGATCATCAAGGCCTTGTGCTGCTCAGGTGTTAAACTTCAGGAATTCTCCTTTCTTTTGCTCTCTTTTTTTAGTTGTTTGTTTTTATGATGATAAAGGTTTTTTTTCCCCCCTCCCACTGGAAAGATAGCTTTATGCCTTACCTAGAACATTTTATAATAATTTTACAAAACTGTATATGATACCAGTCTGTGTACACAGAATACCTCATTCCCCTTGAATGAGTTATTTCCCTTTGAAATTTTCCCCCCCTTGAAAAACCAAATTTTCAGGGACACATACAAGCACCAGGTCTGCATGGCTTCCCAGAGATAGGTAAGCCATACAAATTTTAGGAAAAAAAATTTAGGAAGCTGTTGCTAATTTCACATGTCTTAAACTGTAACTCTTATCTGATTCAGCTAAAGTAAATAAAGGTGCAAAGGGACAGTAGGAAATAGCTTTGTTTTCATTGAGCAAGAATAAGCTGGAGTGTTTGTTCCTGAATAAAGCAAACATGGCTATTGATTGAGCCCAGCTCACTAGTGTGTTTCAAATTAAGCACCAGGCATTCATGCCTTGATGTTCTTATCTCAGTTACAGCAAGACAGGCAGAAGCTATTCTGAGAGGCTCTGTGCAATGCTACTTACATTACTTGCAATTATGCATTCATGTCAGTTTTTCTACTTGTAAGAAGAGAGCTCTGAAGTAGCTCAAAGACATGATTTTAAGAACACAAAGGTAAGTGGTTAATCTTATTTTTGTTTACAAGAGGGCAAACAGGGACAAGAAACTAGAAGACCAGGACAGGGGACAGAGAGAAGCAGCTGGGAGAAGAGGCCAATGAGATCAGGAAACTGAACGAGGGGTTGTTCAGAAGCAGAAGAATCTGTAACCAGCAGATTTTCTTCAAAGCTGAAATAAGATGCAGAAATCCTGATGCACAGCATGCCTTTACTATCAGCATATATTTATGAAACTCAGTGAGAAAAGACACAGTTCATTTCCCTTTAAGGTCTGTGCTCATGTGTGTTGAACAGTAAAGACAAAAGGCAGAGTTTCCTACTTTAGATCTGGAGCTGCTAAATAATTAGAAAAATTCTGTTGGTGTGTGTGTCTTCAAGCATCTTATCAAAAGAATGAACCTAACTTCCTTATACTTCTTCTGACTGTAATAGTGTTGATTTAAATCAATATTATTATTCAAGGTGGGTTAGATATATAACCAAATGCACTGTAAAATGGTATATTCTGTTTACATATTCTTGTAGTTACTACGTGATCTGCTGTTCAAAATACAGTTTCAAAAAGGCCACAGGCCCTAGATCTCTAGGATCAGACTTAAAAAGTTTTAAAATATTAAGAGTTAACATTCACAATTTCAAATATATAATTTTTTTTCTATTTTTGTTTTTGCATTCATATACTATCAATGTTAAAGTAGCCTTGCTCTTTTTATTTGTTTCTGCCAAAGTTACTGTGGGTGGGTTTGACGCTTAAAATGAGATCATACGTGAAGGAAAAAGGATGCAATCTCTTTACTTAGGACAGAGATCTTTTCAGGGAGTTTCACTTCCAGGGAATACAAGAGCTATTTTCATTCTAGAAATGATTGACTTACCCACTTCATGTTGCATGTATCAACTGGAAACAATTACCTTTTGAAAGAGGAAGGTTTCAATTTTAGTATGAGTGAGCACCATCTGTAATTTAGTGCCTTCAGGCTGCCTTAACTAAAAAGTTCAATAAGTTAAAGCCAGGAAAAGGGGGGAAAAAAAAAACCAACCAAAAAAAAAACCCCAAAACCTTCAAAAGTTTCTAGCAAAAATGAGTCTTTCAGTCTTTTGTTTGCACACAGATGATTATGCTTGTGGGATGGTTGTAAGTAGTGCCTTTTTTTAAACCATTTTCTTCATTTGTTTGAAGTGTCAGGACTACACCAATGTGAGGATGTAGTCCAGATGTCATCATTTTGAAGTTCAGGACAGATGATGGATTATCGTCAATGCTGTTTATAAACAGAATGTAAACGCTGAGCCAGCGTAATAGCCTGGCTTGCCTCTCATTTTAGAAACATTAAGAAAATATATATTTCAGTTCATTCAGAAGAGAGTTCTAGAAATTCCATTGAAAAATGTATCATTCTACATAAAAAAAAGCCACAAACATTCACACAGAAACATTACATCCATGCACTAAAAAGTTCTCTTTTTTGATCTTCGTACAAAGCAATTCAGCACAGGAAAATCACAAAACATGTCACTTCTGTTAGAACAGATATCTCAAAAAGGGTTCTTATCTGAATCTTATCCAAACTAAAGCATATAAACATGGTCTGCAAAGAAGGTCTGGATACAGCGAGAAAACAGACTCTCTGATATGTTTTTCAATCCTACTGTTTAGAATGGAACTACAGTTTCATACATGTAGCATGGTTGAACTATTTTAACACTTCTAATCACCTCCAAATCCATCAGAATTAGAAGATATTTTTTTTAAATAGATGTGAAAAAATTCAAGTGTATGCAGTCAGTTGAAAGGATTTTCATTATTATTTTATACCTTAATCTTGTTTTGTGATTTGCTATTTACATGTGTTTAACAATTACTTATCTTATTGAGCCATGAGTTATCATTTTCCCCCATCTATTGTCTACTTGTTTTTTCCAAGAATTATTTAAACTTCATCTCCAGATGGCTTGCAAACCGCCCTGCCCTCTCCTTTCTCCAAATGTGTGTATCTTAGCTAAGAAACTGTGTAAAGTTGGGTAACATCAAGGTTTTGATATTTCATGCAAGCATTCTTTACCTTGCATGAAACTCAGTTATTTCTTGCTGTTGTTTGTGGTAGTATTCTTGATGAATCAATCATAACATCACACTTTCCAAGGTTTTTTGGCTCAGCCACAGACAAAGAAGGGACATCAGCCTTTTGCAGATTCAAGAGTGGGGAGGGTGGAACAAGAAGGGACAAATGTGGAAGTGATGTGACCCAAGGGCTGCGCAACTATGTCATGTAACACAGAATTGTACATGGCAGGTATAAGCAGCCCTAAGGGTGAGAACTGCGTCTGGCAGAACTGTACATAATCACAACTGC